>JARHVA010000881.1:1882500-2240000 GCA_037957365.1 Torreya grandis
CATTCAAGGTGGAAACAATGAATTTGAAGAACTTGGATTTGCAGTTGGTCCTTCAAAAATATTTTCCTTACAAGATGTTTATTCGTTGGTTAGATTTGCTACCACGTTCACAAAAGAATAAAGCATTTGTCCACATACAACTTGTGGGATTAGTCCTTGAACTTGATTTTTCACATAAGAGGGAGTCCCATAAGAATAATTGCATGCAAACAATGTTTACCATGCATTGAAAATGTGGTGTTATTTGAGCAAAGGGTTTGAAGGGTTGCTTAAATGCTTTTGTCTCTCCAATTCCTTTCTAACCTTCTCAAATCCCATTTCCCTCCTATGATGCTCTTTCTTTTGCTCCCTTTCTTGTCTTCATAATTATTTTTTTGGTTCCTTCTCCCTCTTAATTTCATTTTCAATGTTTTGTTGTTCCTCTCTTTCCCTCTCAACCTGCTTGAGGGATTTCCTCTCATAAGCCTTTTATTTCTTCCTTGCATTCTTTCCTGATTTCTTAACAACTATTTCAATTGGTAATTTAATAAAATATGATAATGATGATGTTTGTTGATTTCCTTATGTTTGTCCACAATTTGGATCTTGGTCTCTATCTTCCATTATGTCCTCATTGGCACCTAAGTCTACTATTTCATCTTCTACATCTCATTCACCACCTTTTGTATAGTAATGAACTATCTCAGCTAGAAGAGGAAGAGACAATAATGGCATTGACATTGACACATCTCATTGGTTGAAGTCACAATTATAGCCAACATTTATTGCTTGCTCTTTTAGCCAACATGGATGGCTTAATTGGGTAGGAACACTTAAACCTTCTTAGTTGAAACTAAAAGTTGCATCTCTTTATTTAGAAGGGTTAATCAATGCATCTTGGCTCAAATTGGAATGAGTTTCATGGTTGTCATTTGATTTTTATACAATTTTTGGTCATACGCCTTAAACAACATGTGTTTCCTACATTTGCTCCACTTCTTGTCAAATGCCATTGATAGTAGCTAGGTTATATTCCTCGTATATATATGTCAATCTCATGATAGTTTCATCACCTCTAACATCATCTATTGAATTATTTGGATATAGTCCAGAATCATGTTAGCTACCATAAGATAAACACCCACAATACATACATAATAAATCTATGAAAGCTTAGAAACAAAACAACATATATTCATCCAAGTAGCATAGCTACCTCTTTTGGTTAAGATCACTAGCCTAATTATACTAGTATAACAGTAAGTCTCATCCACAATATGCGTCACCCATCAGCCCTTTGTGTTCTTATATAGATAAAAGAGGAAGCTAGGGTTAAGGTCAGCATTTTGATGAGTAGTTACAAATAAAATAAGACAAAACTATTATTAACATAGGTCAATTAAATATTTACTTAATTGATAATCTTCTCTAAAGATAAATATACACCAATTAGTACCTACCCATAAAGTATAAATAACTAGTACAAGTGCATCTTAAAACCATATAATAGTGTATGAGTAATTAAATACACCAACCTTCCCCCTTAAGATTTACTTCTATGAAAGGAAAGACAAAGGAATCATTGAACTATCCCCTCTTGATGACACCTTCCTTCACTTTCAAAATTTGTCTGAGTTGAACAAATTAGGTGACCAAAATTTTGTGAAGATGTCTACAACCTGATCATTTGTTCATCAAAATTTAAGATCAACGTCCTTGTTCTATATCAATTATCAAATATAATGCATGTGGATCTCAGTGTACTTTGTGTGTTGGTGCTCCATTGGGTTGCAAGAAATGTGGATACACTTTGATTATCACACCAAAGCGGTGTGGGTTGGTTCTGTAGACATCCAAATTATAAAAGCAAGTATCAAATCCAAACTCATGATTGAAACAACAAATATTTTATACTCAGTTTACATGGTGGATAAAGAAATAGTAGTCTACTTCTTGCAAGACCAAGTCACATGACGCACCTCAAGATGATAGATGTATCATGTAGTTGAATTACGATCATCTAGATCTCTTGCCCAATCACTAGGTGTGTAACTTGAAACTATTATGTTCCCACTAGAAGTGTAATCAAAAATTGAGGATTTTCCTCCTAACTTGTACTCGATACCATAGTTAGTAGTATCGCAAAGATACCTTGGAGTGTATTTTGCAGCCTATCAATGGCTTTCATGAAGGTCCTGATAGTAGTTTGATATCAAATTCACAGTAAATGAAAAATTAAGATGAGTATGAGTCAAGTACAAAAGACTTCCCTCTGATTTCCGATAGAGTATACCATCAATCAAATGAGAAGAACATTTGGTGAAAAACTTGACTCCAAATTGATAAGGAATCGATGCAAACTTGTAGTTTTTCTTATTGAAGTGGTTGAGTACATATTGAGCATACTTAGGTTTATTAATGAAAATTCCTTTCTCGGATTATGAAATCTAAAGACCAAGGGGAAAATACAACAAGCCCAAGTCAATCATCTCAAAAGACTTAATTATTCAAGTTTTCAAATCATGAATATGCTTGTTGGAACTCCTTGTGATAATTAAGTCATCGACATAAATGACCAAATTTTGGATTTGTATATCTACTTTATTGGTGTAGATTGTGGGGTCGAAGGGACTCCATGTAAATCCATGGTTGATTAAGAACATGTTAGTATTTTCATACCAAGCTTGAGAATCCTATTTCAAACCGTACAAGGACTTTTTAAATCTTCACACAAAGCTAGATTTCTCATTGCTTATAGACTGACACTTTTGGCGTTCATCTGATGGACTTGGCATTCCTATGTTGTAGCCAAGGAGAATAGTAGCCCAATGGAATTCATCTTTATAATTAGTGCAAAGGTTTCATGGTAGTTAACACCTAAAACTTTTGAAAAACCTTTCAATATAAGTCAGGCTTTGTATATGTCAATGGACCCATATGTTGCATACTTAGTGTGGTACAGGTCTACTTGCACCCCACTAGTTTTCTTCTTTTCGAAAATGGAACCAAGTCCCAAATTTTATTCTTCTTCAGATAAAAAAGTTTTCATATCTGACTGCTATTAAGGATGCTTAGAAGTTTGATGACAAGTCTTTGGATCTCATGTCACTACTAACTGTGTCAAACGTGCAACATAATATGGACATTGTGATCTTGTCATGCTTGGATCTATTAGATCCCTTGGTAATACACTAAGCTCAGTGTGAACTATGTGTACCCTTTTTGATAGAGGTTGTGTTGGTTGTGCAGGTGCATTTTGAATGTTTTCTAACATTGGTGTTAGACGTAATATTGACTTATCTGACCACAAGTCAAATAAGGTCAACCCCATATGTATTTTAAATGTGTCATAGGGTCCCCTAGGGTGTAAAAAGTGCACCATGGTCTTAATGAGGTCATTTACATATGTTTCACCTCTTGTCACATTTGTATAGTCAGTCTTATGTCATATAGGGGTCATTTTTGGGCCATTAATTGGACTTGTACGATTCTCATAAGAGGAAAGGTGTGTTTAAGTGTTGCAAAGGCATATTAAACATCCCCCATGTTAGAAATGTTAGAGGAACTGTTGTGGAACTAAAAAAATGTAGGTGCAACTTCAAAACAAGAAGATCAGTGGGAAAATGGTAGTTTTCAATTGTTGTATGGCTTGCATAACATATTTGGCACACATGGATACTTCAGTAGTGTCCCTTCAGCTTTTCACAACATATTTCCATGCTTGAGCAGCTTTGTAAATCTCAAAAATGGCAAAAAATGTTTTATCTTTCCATCGCTCTCTTAGACAAGCAAAAATGGTGAACCGGTTTCAGTTTGGTACAACTAGGAGGGGTTAAGTCAGAGCCGGTGCACTTGGTGGGTGGTAGTACTCTTTGTCTACTTCAACTTCATGCTAATGGTCAAAGAATTGGTGTACTACACTTCATGAACCATTTCTAAGAAGGTTTGTTCCTCTTTTATGCCTACACATCTGCATGGCCTTCAAGTTTATTCTCTGTGTGGGTTGGTATTTGCAAACAAGTGTTGTTATAGAAGGGCATGAAGACCCTTATCACATGGTTCTTTATCTATTTTAAATGTGTGGTGTGAAGGATAAAAACATAAGCATCTCATTCTACTAGTTGGAGATATCACTGAGGTCTGCAAACATGTTTTCATCAGTTACAGAAGTTTCTCTCTCCTATATTGGTTTCAAATCAAAGGATATATGTTGTCTTCAACGTATCTAATCATGATGATCAGATTTCCTTCTGAAGTTGTGGTCTAAGGAATGTTCTATATGAAGTTCAAAGCCTAACAATATGCACGTAGTTAATTTTTTTATGACTGTCACCCACAGTTAATTGAAACTAGGTCTTGAACAGTTATGGTGGTAAGATAGGAAGCTTTCAAGGTGAAAAGAAGATCCTCAAAGTGGAAATAATGAGTTTGATCTATCCAAAAAGGTTTAAGAATGGTTCTAATAACCAATTCTTCAATGTACATAGTCCTATATCACATAGTGACACCTACAGGTTTCAAACAAGGGTCTAAGTGCAATCAACAGAGGATAGGGGAATGTTGAAATACAAGTGTTTGAGCTCATGTGAGACACCATTGAGGTTTAAGAGCATAAAAAACATCAAAGTGACAATGTTGAGACTACCATATGCATACAAACCTAAACCCATGTTCATGGGCTAAGAAATTTTCAAATAGAGATAACTTACCTTAATTTCTTTGAACCATGTTTTGCCCATATACTATATATTTCCATGGTAGAGTGTCTTGAGGTCTAGACAGACTTGACTATTTCCATATTATAGCCCAAGCCTAAGGGAAATGATATGACAAAATATAATGGTTGATTGATCAAGAGATGAGTATGTTTGAAAGGTTTCTAGCCCAGGTAGGTTTTAACTTGAAACATTCAGTGAATATTGCATTGGAATGACTGTAAGCAACCTAACTTGCAGTGGTGAATGGCTACATTATTTTTATGCATGAGAAGAGCTTACATAAGAGTGAAAGAGGAATAATGCCTCAAATGAAATCAAATAAGTTGAAACATAGTGGTGATGCATAAAAAATCACCTATAAGAGTCTTTGAAATCTCCTAAATGGTAACCTACAGCTTGACTGTAAACATACAGAGTATTGATGGTCAAAGACAAGGTGTTGAGAACCTACAGGCATAAGATGTTCACTCAAGTGAAAATGGTCCGTCAACCCCAGAAGGATCAAAATAATTAATGTGGTATTCAAACACAAATGGACACCTATAGGGGCCCTTTGAATTCCCCCTAATTATCACCTATAGGTGACACAATCTGACTAAGCAGACATACTAGCTTAGGCTAGTGTTGAGAATAGATTGAAGATTAATAGGGTATGGTGGTTGAATACGTTGATGACCATTCTCATAATGGTAGTAACACACCCCATATTATGCTCAAATCAAGGAAACATGGTAGAGGAAGGTTAAACAAACAAGCCCAACCTTGCATACAAATCTTGCACACAATCATCGATGTTATGAGATAGTCTTAGGTTTTTGGATTGCCAAGAGACCTATAGAGATGATCTAGCTTTTAAAATTTATACAGATCACCTCCAATACCTAATCTAACCTCCCATAGTCTCATTTTTGAAAGACAAATAGGGGAGATGCCCTTTGTTTTGTCTTAGACAGAGGGAACTCTTAGACAGTCCAGAGTTATAAGTAGAATATGTGAATGAAAGATTAATGAGGTGGCAGTGTATTAGAGAATTGTATAATGATTTTTTATGTTGGTTTGAAGTTGAATGATCATTGACAAACACCCATAGTTGGCATAGGCACTCACAGGTGGTCAAAAGCTGTGTAGTCAAGCATATTAGACCTAAAACTAGACCTAATCCCTTCAAGGGTCTAGCTTCACTTTCTATGACCACAAGACCATTATAAACCATGTGAAGAATTTAAGGGGAGATCATAAGACTATATGGATCCATCAATTTGAAGGAAACCACTCAAATGGGTCACTTTTGGCCTAAAATTACGACAGGGGTGTCTAGAATGCATCCAAAGAGCTCGATAGGCCAAACTTAAACACTCATACCTGTACAGACACAATGCATGGTGCCCAAAGGACCTAGGGGTAGTTGAGTAGGGTTGTACACTTTGTATCAGTGGCAATTGTTTAGATATTTAGCATTTGGTTTTTATGAATCATTACTAAGAACCAAAACATGTTAAAACCCTCTTAAACCCTTATCTAAGATCCGATGGAGAAAATATGAAAGAATATGCATTTAGAGGGTGTTAAGTGGTCGTGAAAGTGATCTATACATGTCAAGAACTCACCCATGCTCTGTACCACCAAATTGGTATGTAACCTACTTGTACAAACAAGGTAAAAATAAGGTTTTTTGCAAGTTTTTGATTGATTTGTAGGTATATAAGGGAAATAAGGGATGAGAATCATTGGAGGAGGTCTATAGAGACTTATTCATACTCTCCATATTCATTTATCATTATATATGGGCATGGAAGCACTTCTACTAAGTCATTCATCTCAGGCAGTCTTAGATAGGGAATGAAAAGACTAAGTGACTACCTCGTGAGAAGATGAGAGGTCTAATTTTGGCTCTTTTTAAGGTCTAATTCATGAAGTAGAAGATAGAGGAACCTTAAAAAGGTGCCCTAACACCTCTTCCATGGACTTGGTTGAGCAACTGAAGGCTTATTGGATGATAAATGTGAAGAATGAGGCCTAGAAGACCAATGAATGACTGTACATGGTGAGTATAATTGTCATAGAGATGGCTAGTAATTAGGGATGCATTTAATGACTATCATGGCATGTTTTCAACCCTAATAAGATAGTGAACATGTGCCAACTCTCCCTAGTTTGGTTTTGAGCAATCAAGAGATGACTCATCACAAAGGCAATTTTCAAGAAGACCATTTGAGGACCCTGCACCAGTTTAAGGAGTTTTTCATGCTTCATATGGACACTTTTCCAAGAAGACCTTTCATGGTCTATTCTACACTTCATTCTTCTATAATGCAACTGGTCCTCATAACTTGAAACTTGTTTTTGTGACCTTTGAGCTCCACTTATTCCTTTATTCTTTCTCTTCTCACATATTCTATAAATGCAAGCCATTTTGGCTATTGTAAAGAATCCACATCTAGTATGGTGAAGCCCTGCTGGTTTGATGTTATATTTTGGCTTTGAACTAATGATTTGCAATCTAGTTTTGGGTTCACAAGCTATCTCGTGTAAGTGTGTGAAGTGGTGTATAGTGAAAGGTCAAGTGATTAGTATCTATCCTTGCTTTCTCTCAACCCTTCCATGTTTGATGCAAGTTGTTTCCACTCTAACAAGTCATGTGAAGTGTTGTCAAGTGCATTGGTCTATCTTTAAGTGTAATAAGTATCCTTAGTGTCTACAATCTAACCTATGGTTCACTCACCTTGATTATTACCATTCATATCACCTTCATGTTTGAAATACTAATGTTAGAGCAATTCAAGATTTTAAGACTAGTGTTGTGAATCATGTTTCATAGTGCACTTGTATGATAGTCTAGTGAAGATTTTTTGGTGTATCACGTCATTAGAGCAGGTTATTTTCATGTCACTTCTATCCCTTTTCATCCAAGCATATAATTAGTGTAGGTGATATGCAAGCAAAGTCACATCTAGGGAGCTAGCCCTTAAACATATAGATTTACCTCTACTACAAGCAACCCACGGGCCTAGAGCTAATCCAATGTTGCCCAAATCTTATAATAAGCTTGAACAACTTTCTCTAGGGTGAATTATTTGGTGATAACAATTTTGGCATGCCTGATCGGATCATTATCTCAAGGACATCTTGTCAAGGTAAATGCTGGTCTTGACAACATCACAGTTGCATATGGTGTTATACTCAGCATTTAGTGACTTCATTCAAGGTAATATCTGGTTGTAGACCAAGTTTTATTAGTTATTTTTTCATACTTCATGGTCCTTACTAGGTCATCTACTAGTAGATATATTAACCCCATAAACCCACTACTTCAACCTGAACTTCCTCTTGAAGTTCATCATCCTCAACCCATCTTGACCTTTGAAGAACAAGAAGACTTTGCAAGCCAAGAAGATCAAGAGAATGATGAGGAACTTCTAGACAACATGGGTAGGCAATATGCCTTCCAAGCCTTTAACATTGAAAATCCTATCCATCTCAATGCTTTTGATGATATACCCCCTAATGCTACCAAAAAATGTTCCCACTTTTAATGGTGAAGGTCATGTCATGCCTAGTGATGATAGTTTTCAAAGAATAATAGATCACAATAGTGAGAAAGATAATGCCATTCTACCTGCAATTAATAGAGGATTCCTCAAAGATGATAGTCAGGAAGAATAAGAAGACCTATGGTAAAGGTTTTATGTCATAAGTTAAGAGTTAAAGTAATTGAGTAAGTCTACTTCTCCTCCTAAGAGGTGTGAATCTAATAGTAAGGTGGTTAATGAACCTCCTAAGCATGAAGGAAAGTGTCTTGTCAAGCATGAAGAGGAGTATCAAACTACGGTCATGAAGGTTGTAGTCATGGAAGAGTCTAGTGAAGCCAAATTAGAAGATTTTATGTTCAAGGAGAAGTCAACACCTCAACCTTAGGTTTAACCTTTTTCATATGTATTGTATCAAAAAAGATACAAGCTTGAAGGTTCTAAACATCAAGTACACCATGTTCAAGAAGAAGATGAAGTTGAGGCAACTTTGAGGACTCCCAAGTTGTAGTTTGACAAGTGCCAATTAGATATAGCAGAAGTCAAGCAAACTACAAACTCAAACAAGTCTCTTGGAGAGATAAAATTAGTACCCTTGAAATCTCCAAACAACATACTTGCAGACAAAATAAGAGTTGAAGACGGTAAGTCATTTGATTACTTGCACAAGCAAGTATTTATTAATAAACATGTTTCACATGCTGAATTGTTTCCCTAGATTAGCAATGATGCAAGAGTTACTATAATTAACCTTGGTTGAAGTAAGGGTAATTATTCTTCACCTCAAGTGTTTGAGGTCTTGTACATACTAGGGTAGGTGTGTTTTGCTTGTGTTTTGTGTGTCTTCCCTAAGCATTTTTGGAACACATGTGTTTGATTAGTGTGTTGTTTTTTGGTTGTTTGGTGTTATTTCAAAGGAAATTCAGTGTCCATATAGTGTATAGGTGAATCCATAGCCCAATGGATAGGATTAGGCTACTAGTCTTTGGCATAGTTGGCTTGCCACCCCTAAGAAATCACTAAAATGTTGACTTATTTGACCACAAGTCAAATAAAGTCAACCACTATGTAGTTTAAACTTGTCATAGGGTCCCCTAGGGTGGAAAAAGTGTGCCGCGGTCTTAATGAGGTCATTTATATATGTTTCATCTCTTGTTACATTTGTATAGTTGGTCTTATGTCATCTACAGGTCATTTTTGAGCCATTAATTAGACTTGTACATTTTTCATAAGAGGAAAGGTGTGTCCAAGTGTTCCAAAGGCATATTAAACATCCCTCATGTCAGAATATGTTATAGGAACTATTTTGGAACTAAAAAAATGTAGGTGTAACATCAAAACAAGAAGATCAATGGGAAAATGGCAATGTTCAGTTGTTGTACGACCTATATAACACATTTGGCATGTTTGGATACACCAACAGTGTCCCTTCAGCTTCTCAAAACTCATTTCCATGCTTGGTAAGCTTTGACAAGATTTAAAATGGTAAAAAATCATTCTATCTTTCCATCGCTCTCCTTAACAAGCAAAAATTGTCAACCGGTTTCAGTTTGGTATGACCAGGATGAGTTGAGTCAGAGCCAATGCACTTGGTGGGTAGTATTACTCTTTGTATACTTTAACTTCATGGTAGTAGTTAGAGGATTGGTGTACCGTGCTTTATGAACCATTGCTAAGAAGGTTTTCTCCTCTTTTTTACCTGTACATCCCCATGGCCTTCAAGTTTATTCTCCATTTGAGTTGGTATTTGCAAACCAAGTGTTGCACATGTTATGGAAAGGCATGAGCACCCTTATAACATGTTTATTTTTCTAGTTTGCACATGTGGTGTGAAGGTTTAAGGCATAAACATATCATTCTGCTAGTTGGAGACATTACTAAAGTCTACATACATGTTTTCATCAGTTGTAGAAGTTTCTCTCTCTTGTGGTGGTTTCAAATCAAAGGATATATGTTGTCTTCAACCTCTCTAATCATAATGATTAGTTTTCCTTTTGAAGGTGTGGTCTAAGGATTGTTCTGTATGAATTTCAAATCCTAACACATTGCACATAGTCAATTTTCTTTATGATTGTCACCTACAATCAATTGAAACTAGGTCTTGAACAGTTATGGCAGTAAGACAAGAAGCATTCAAGATGCAAAGAAGATCCTCAAAGTGTAAATAATGAGTTTGATCTATCCAAAATGGTTTAAGACTAGTTGTGATAACCAATTTTTCAATGTACATAGTCTTATATTACACAGTAACACCTCCAGGTTTCAAACAGGGGTTTGAGTGCAATCAATAGAGGATAGGGGAATGTTGAAATACAAACATTTGAGATCATGTGAGACACCATTGAGGTTTAAGAGCATAAAAAACATCAAAGTGAGAATGGTGAGACTGTTATATGCATCTAGACCTAGAACCATGTTCATAGGCTAAGAAAGTTGCAAATAGAGACAACTTACCTTAATTTCTTCAAACCATGTTTTACCCATATACTATATCTTTCCATGGTAGAGTGTCTTGAGGTCTAAATAGGCATGATTATTTCCACCTTATAGCCCAAGCCTAAGGGCAATGATTTGACAAAAGAAAATGGTTACTTGATCAAGAGATGAGGATGTTTGAAAGGTTTCTAACTCAAGTAGGTTTTAACCTAAAACATTTAGTGAATATTGTGTTGGAATGATTGTAAGCAACCTAAATTGTAGTGGTGAATGGCTACATGGTTTCTATGCATGAGAAGAGATCACATAAGAGTGAAAGAGGGATAATTCCTCAATGGAAATCAAAGGAGCTGAAACATAGTGGTCATGCATAGAACATCACCTACAAGATTTTTTGAAATCTCCTAAATGGTAATACAACTTGACTGTAAACATATAGAGTATTGATGGTTAGAGATAAGGTGTTGAGAAACCTACAAACACAAGGTGTTCACTCGAGTGAAAATGGTAAAATAACCCTAGAAGGATTAGGAGAAAGTAATGTGGCATTCAAACACAAATGGACATTTATAGGGGCCCTTTGAATTCCCCCTAATAGCACCTATAGGTGACAGAGTCTGACCGAGCAGACAAACTAGCTTAGGCTAGTGATGAGAATAGTTTGAAGGTTAACATGGTATGATGGTTGAAAATTTTGATGACCATTCTCACAATGGTAGTAACACATCCCATATGATGCTTAGATCAAGGGAATAATTTAAAGTAAGGATGAACAAACAAGCCCAACCCTGCATATAAATCTTGCACATAATCATCAACACCATAAGCTAGTCTTAGGTTTTTGGATTGTTAAGAGACCTAAAAAGATGATCTATCTTTGAAAATTTGTAAAAATCGCCTCAAATACCTACTCTAACCTCCCACAGTTTCATTTTGGCAAGACAAATAGGGGAGATGCCCTTTATTTTATCTCAAATAGAGGGCACTCTCATATAATCTAAAGTTGCAGGCAGGATATGTGAATGAGATATTGATGAGGTGGCAGTATCTTAGAATATTTTATAATGATTGTTGATGTTGGTTTGAAGGTGAATGAGCATTGACAAAAACCCATAGTTGACATAGGCACTCATAGGTGGTCAAAGGCTCAAGGAGTGCAGTCAGGCCTATTAGGCCTAAAACCCAACCTAAGCCCTTGAAGGGTTGAGCATCACTTTGTATGACCAAAAGACCATTATAAACCATGTGAGGACTTTAAGTGGAGAGAATAAGAGTATTTAGATCCATCAATTTGTAGAAAATCACCTAGAAGGGTCACGTTTGGCTTAAAACTATGACAAAGTTGTCTAAATTGCATTTAAGGAGCTCGATAGGCCAACTTACGACACTCATACCTATATGGACACATTGCATGCTACCCCAAATATATTGGGGTAGTTTAGTAGGGTCCTATACTTTGTCTTAGAGGAAATTATTCAGAGATTCAATGTTTGGTTTTTATGAATCATTCCTAAGACCTAAAACATGTTAAAACCCTCCTAAACCCTTGTTTAAGACCGGATGGAGAAAATAGAAAATAATATGCATTCATAGGGGGTTAAGTGGCCATGAAAGTGATTTGTACATGTCAAATACTCATTGATTCTCCTTCCTACCAAACTAGTATGTACCCAACTTGTACGGACAAGGTAAAAATAAGTTTTTTTTGTAGATTTTTGATTGTTTTACATGTATATAAGGGAACTAAGGGATGGAAATCATTGGGGGAGATCTGTAGAGACTTATTCCTACTCTCCATATTCATTTATCATAATATATGGGCATGGAATTACTTTTTATAACTCATTCATCTTAAGCAGTCTTAGAAAGGCAATGAAACGACTAAGTGACTGCCTAGTGAGAAGATGAGGGGTCTAATTTTGGATCATTTTAAGGTATATTCATGGAGTTAAATATAGAGGTAGCTTGATAATGTGTCCTAAAACCTATTCAATGGACTTGTTTGAGCATCTAAAGGCTTCTTGGATGGTAAATGTGAAGAATGAGGCCTAAAAGACCAATGAATGACTGCAGATTGTGAGTAAAATTATCACAGAGATGGATAGCAGTTAAGGACACATCTGATGACTATCATGGCATATTTCCAAACCCCTTAAGATAATTCACATGTGCCTACTCTCCCTAGTTTGGTTTTGAGTAGTCAAGAGATGCCTCATCATGAAGGCAGTTTTCAAGAAGACCATTTGAGGACCCTACGCTAGTTAAAGAAGCTTTTCATTCTTCATATGGACACTTATCCAATAAGAGATTTCATGGTCTGTTATACACTTCATTCTACTAAAATGTAACTGGTCCTCATCACTTGACACTTGTTTGTGTTACCTTTGAGCTCCACTTCTTCCTTTTCTTCTCTGTCTTCTCACATATTTTATGAATGCAAGCCATTTTGGCTTTTGTAAAGAATCCACATCTGGTATGATGAAGCTTTGCTGTTTTGATTTCATTATTTTCCTTTGAAATAAAGATTTGTAATTTGGTTTTGGGTTCACAATATATCTTTTGTAAGTGTGTGAAGTGGTGTATAGTGAAAGGTTAAGCGATTAGTATCTATCTTCGCTTTCTCTCAACCCTTCCATGTTTAATGCAAGTTGTTTCCACTCTAACATGTCACATAAAGTATTGTCAAGTACATTAGTCTATCTTTAAGTATAAGGATTATCCTTGGTGTTTACAATCTGTCCTTTTCTTCACTCACCTTGAATATTACCATGCATATCACCTCTATGTTTGAAATAATAATGTTAGAACAATCTAGGATTTTTAAACTAATGTTGTGAGTCATGTTTCATAGTTCACTTGTATGGTAGTCTATTGGAGATCTTTTTAGTGTATCACCTCATTAGAGTAGGTTATTTTCATGTCACTTCTATCCCTTTTCATCCAATTAAATAGTTAGTGTAGGTGATAAGCAAGCAAAGTCACATCTAGGGAGCTAGCCCTTAAACCTAGAGGTTTATCTCTACTATAGGCAACCCACAGGCCCAGAGGTAATCCAACGTTGCCCAAATCTTAGAGTAAGATTGAACAACCTTATCTAAGGTGAAAACTTTGGTGATAATAGTTCTAGCATGCCAATTAGGACCATTTTCTAAAGGACCTCTTGTCAAGGTGAATGTTGGTCTTGACAACATCACAGCTACATATGGTGTTATACTTAGCATTTGGTGACTCCATTCAAGGTAATATCTGGTTGTAGACCATGTTTTATCAGTTCTTTGTTCATAATTCATGGTCCTTACTAGGTCATCTACTAGTAGAGGTATCAACCCCATAAACCCACTCCTTCAACCTGAAATTCCTCTCGAAGTTTAACATCCTCAACCTATTTTGACCTTTGATGAACAAGAAGACTTTGCAAGCCAAGAAGATCAAGAGAGTGAAGAGGAACTTGAAGACAACATGGATAGGTAACATGCTTTCCCAAATTTTAACATTGAAAATCCTATCCACCTCAATGCATATGATGATATACCCCTAATGCTACCAAAAGTGTTCCCACTTTCAATGGTGAAGGTCATGTCACCCCTAGTGAGCATATTAGGGTCATCTCAACTTTCTATAGCTTTCATAATGTTACTAAAGTCAACATTGCTATTAGACTACTTGCCGTGTCCCTTAGAGGTAAATCACTTGATTGCTATAGGACATTGCTCGGAGGGTGTATCACAACTTGGGATGATTTTGGAGACTCATTGACTTCAAACTTTGAAGAAAAAAGGCATCACACATCACTCATTCATCATCTCAGTGTAATTCAAAGAGCCCCCAAGGAGACAATGCATGAATTTAATGAGAGATTCCAAAGAACTTGGATTAGGTTGCCTCCTCCCATGAGACCACATGCAATAATTGTGTTTCCTACATATCTAACAGCTATTGGTACTGATATAGACATCATGTTGCAGTCCATGGGTGGTTGTACCTTACCTAAAGCTTATGACCTTGCCATTAGAGTTGAGAATGGTCTAATACAAGTTGGAAAATTACCTTCAAAAGTGTCCATGCCTCTATTTGCTAATATGTCTACTGCTACTTCAAGTGTTACTCAAATTCCAAATGTAAATACCAAGTCTAGAACTTCTCCTAAGAAGGCAGAAGACACCATTGATTAGGAGGCAAGGTCTAAAACCTTAAAGGCTCAAGTTAGGTAGCTCAATTTGCAATATGGAGTTAACAAAAACCCCTACCCCTATCCTCAACAAGGAAATAGGTTCCCTTCTCAGCAATATGGTCAAGGTAGAGGTAAAGGACAACCTAACTTCAATAGGCCAACCAATGCATACAATCCAACTTCCAACTCCAACACAAGAGCCATGGTCCTGATGCCTGGTAATTTGGTGTAAGGACAAGAATGGCATCAGGGATAGTTTATATATGCAAATGAAGGTGGGCAAAAATCTTTGGTTGAACAAGGAGGAGTCACTCCTTAATTATTAATAAATGATGAGAATTACATGCGTGCAAATGAAGGATGACAACCCCAAAAGGTGAACCTTGCAAATTTTATAGTGGAAGACACATATTTAATCAATTATAATTCTTTAGTTGCAACTAATACTAGATCCAATAGGAGGGATATAGGAGATGATCATGGTGTTGACACAAGTCCATGTAACCCTCCTACAAGGTCGTAAGGTGTGATTGCAATTATGGCAGTTCCTACAACTTCTACTCCTACTTCAAATCAGAATGTTAGGAAGGTGACTCATAGTGTTCCAATGTTTGAATCTCAAGGCACTTATTTGCCTTCAAGGACTCAAGAAGCTTTGAATATTTTGGATTCTTTGAAGAGTGTTAAGGCATCTATGTCTCTTTAGGAAATGCTTCACTTGCCTAGTCAAAAAGAGCTCCTTCAAGAGAAATTATCTCAAATCCACCTCAGTCCTCAACCATCAATTCATGGTAATGTTTCCATCACCAATGCTCCCACACACATTATTTAACCCTCTTCCAAATCTAAATAGCCTCTACCCTTGTACCTCACTCTCATTATTGGAGATAAACTTATTCACAACTACGTTATGGACAATGGGGATAGTACCTCAGTCATGCCCAAGATTGTGGTAGATAAATTGGGTTTAAAATATGAATCATACAATAAGGGGGTGATAAAACTTGATGGGACACCAGATAAATTAGTGGGATTAGTCAAAGTTTCAATATTTTTCCTTCATGATTGTCCTAGCTTCCCTATCCTTCAATATATAGTAGTGTTTTACTTGCCTGCCCACTTTTCTATCTGCTTCTCGAGGGATTTCACAACTAAGATAGGAGGCTACCTCTCAGCTGATTGGTCCTTCTTGGCCTTTGAGACAAGGTTTGGAGCAAAGGTAACCATCATAACTCAATCTTTGGCTAAGTTTCATATTGAGCCCTATGTGGAAGCAAGCTCTAGCCTCAATTGCATAATCAATGATCAAGAGGAGAATGTTGTGGATGATAGAACATCTTCTAAGCTTCAAGGCACGTATGACCTTTTCCTAGATGAGTATGGTGTAGACACTTATGGACATGATCCATACACCTTCTTTGAGCAAATTGATCTTGGAAATTACATCATCCACAAGGTAGGTGATGGAAAATCTAAGGTAATCATTGAAAGTTATTTTCCACAAGTTATTGAAGGTAATTACCTTGTTCATGTACATGGTGATGATAGCTTTCAAATCATGATAGAGCAGGATAGTGAGAAAGACAATGCCATTCTACCTGCAATTGATGGAAGAGTCCTCAAAAATGACAATCATAAAGAAGAAGATGACCTATGGCAAAGTTTCTATGCTACGATTCAAGAGTTTGAGCAATTGAGTAAGTCTACTTCTCCTCCTAAGAAATGTGAATCTGATAGTAAGGTGGTTGATGAACCTCCTAAGCATGAAGGAAAGTGTCTTGTCAAGCATGAAGAGGAGTATCAAACTACTGTCATGAAGGTTGTAGTCATAAAAGAGTCTAGTGAAGCCAAATAAAAAAATTATATGTTTGAGGAGTAGTCAACACCTCAACCTGAGGTTAAACCTTTTTAAGATGTATTGGAGCAAAAAGGATACAAGCTTGAAGGTTCTAAACATTAGGTACACCATGTTTAAGAAGAAGATGAAGTTGAGGCAACTTTGAGGACTCCCAAGTTATAGTTTGAGAAGTGACAATTATATATAGCAGACGTCAGCAGACTCCAAACTCAAACAAGTCTTTTAGAGAGATAGGAGTGCCCTTGAAACCTCCAAGCAGCATACTTGAAGACAAAAGAATATTTGAAGATGGTAAGTCATTTGATTACTTACACAAGCAAGTGTTTATTAATAAGCATGCTTCACATGATGAATTACTTCCTTGGAGCAATAATGATGCAAGAGGTACTATATTTGACCTTGGTTTAAGTAAGGGTAATTGTCCTTCACCTAAAGTGTTTAAGGTCTTGTACATACTAGGGTAGTTGTGTTTTACTTATGTTGTGTGTGTCTTCCCTAAGTGTTCTTGGAACACATGTGTGTTTGCTTAGTGTATTGTTTTGTGTGTTATTTTTTGGTTGTTTGGTGTGTGTTTGATGTTATTTCAAAGGCAATTCAGTGTTCATATATTGTGTAGGTGACTCCACATCCCAATGGATAGGAGTAGGCTACTAGTCTTTTGCATAATTGGCTTGCCACCATTAGGAAATTTCTAAAATGTTGACTTATTTGACCACAAGACAAATTAGGTCAACCCCCTATGTATTTTACACCTATCATAGGGTCTCCTAGGGTGTAAAAAGTGTTCAATGGTCTTAATGAGGTCATTTATATATGTTTCATATCTTATCACATTTGTATAGTTGGTCTTATGTCGTGTAGGGAGTCATTTTTCGGCCATTAATTGGACATGTATGGTTTTCATAAGAGGGAAGGTGTGTCCAAATATTCCATGGCATATTCAACGTCCCCTATGTCATAATGTGTCAGAGGGACTATTGTGGAATTGAAAAAATGTAGGTACAACATCAAAATAAGAAGATCAATGGGAAAAATGTTAGTTTTCAGTTGTTATACAACATGTACATCATATTTGGCATGTGTGGATACTTTAACAGTGTCCATTTATATTCTTAAAACTCATTTCCACATTTGTACATCTTTGAAAAGCTCAAAAATGGCAAAAAATCATTCTATCTTTCCATCATTCTCCTAGACAAGTAGAAATGGTCAACCAGTTTCAGTTTGGTATGGCTAGGAGGGGTTGAGTTAGAGTTGATGCACTTGGTGGGTGGTAGTAATCTTTGTGTACTTTAACTTCATGGAAATAGTTAGATTATTTTTATATTAGTCTTCATGAACCATTGCTAATAAGGTATGCTCTTCTCGCACGTCCCCATGGCCTTTAAGTTTCTTCTCTATTTGGGTTGGTATTTGTAAACTAAGTGTTTCACATGTTTCGGAAGGGCATTAAAAACCTTCTCACATGGTTATTTTTCTAGTTTTCACATGTGCTGTGAAGTAAAAAGGCATAAACATCTCATTCTATTAGTTGGAGACACCATTGAGGTTTGCAGACATGTTTTCATCAGTTGTAAAAGTTTCTCTCTCCTATAGTGGTTTCAAATCAAAGGATATATGTTGTCTTCAACCTATCTAATCATGATAATTAGTTGTCATTTTGAATATATAATCTAAGGAATGTTCTATATGAAGTTCAAATCCTAACACATTGTACACAATCAGTTTTCTTTATGACTATCCCCTTTAGTCAATTAAAACTAGGTCTTAAACAATTATGGTGGTAAGAAAGGAATATTCTGTATACACCCTAAAGTGGTTAAGCAACCACAAATATCATGTCTTTTCACAATCCTTTCTCAGGAGACTCCGACTGGAGAATATGAGCCTTGTTTACATTAGGCATGTCTTTGTTTTACTTATCTTGGACTTGTTTATTACTTTTATCACCTCTTTGTTATCTCAATCAACTGACATATACCTAAAGGAACCCCCATACTTGGTCTATGTTAGTCCCAACCTATTTTTTTGAGTCTTGGACAATAAAAGTTTTTAGGACTATAGTGCTCAACGCTCTTGTCCTTTTCGGTGATGTTATCCAACAATCATTATTTCTTGCTTAACGGGTCCTAAACCCTTTTTAGCCCCTCCCTTAAGTTTTATTTATATTTTTGATGTCGAATAATGCGAATAAAGCTCCCAAATTCAAAATAAAGACTCTCCTATATAAGGGACTTCACAAGGCATTTTATATCTAGTACTTACTACTTTAGCACATTAGAATATTAAAAATTAGTTAATGGTATAGCTCAACATTCTGCATCACACATAGACTTGCATGCTTGATAAAGGAAGGGCCTAGGTGAAAGTCATTATTGCATCTATTGTGTACGTTAATTATGCACGTTCCCTAAGGAAGAACTACATTTGATTTGAGACCCTAACTTGAGGGTTAATGTAGGCAGTGATCAGGACAACAGGGGTTTTATATCATGTGATCATTCTTCCCCTAACCCAGTTTTTCCCCTTTTTGATTTTGATGTATTTTTTGTTTACATATGTGTAGATAGATACAGGGTTTGGAGATTGAAACAAACCTATATTGAGCTTTGTTGACTTCTAACCTCTGAAATTTTGTATACAGGTTCTCATCAAGGTAGTGGACAAAACCTAGAAAGGTCAGATCTCTTAGATAATAGTGGTAGAGGTGGACTATAACACCGGTGCCATTCCTATCCATTTTCAACACTCCTATCCAATCATAAAACAAAGGTCAGATCCAAATTCATGATAGTGTCCCAATCCTGCATCATAATTTCTAGCTCTTGAATCATTTGTTTCAATCCATTTTCAGATAACTTTAGTTTTCTTCCTCATACAAATTATTTAATAAAAATATATATTTTGTCATATCAAACTAGATTTTTCCCCTTACTCCAAACCCTTTATTATTTAGGAACTAGACCCTAGCTTCCCAAAAATAATAAAACATTTGGTGAACTCGACTTACTTCAAACAAAATCTAAAACCCTAGGTACACTTAGGGTTTTTCCTTCATATTTTGTGCAAAAAATAACTTTCAAATATCTGATTTTTGTATTAATTTTTATGCATTTATTCCATTCAAATTTATTTTTTAAATTTAAATTATTGTCATAATTTTCAAAAATTCTAAAACCCTAGCTTAAAACCCTATATTTCCAAACTAGGTCCTCAAACCCCAAGTTTTCCTCCCTTTCAATTTTTAGAAAAATAGTTTGAATTTTTTGCAAATTGTTTACTTTGTGAAACATAATTTCAAAAATCTCTATGTTATTAGTTATTTTTGCATTCATTTGCGTAATAATACTTTTACACAATCTCTTTGGTGAAAGAAATAAAATGGCCACTAAGGCACTTCTTCCCTCTCATCCCATAGAGCAATTTCTAATTTTTTCGCATAATTATGACAATGAATGAACAAATTTGCAAAATTTCACATTAGCTAAAAATGTGGAAAATGATTTTATTTACAATGAAAATAATTACTATTTTTGTAATGAGGAATATGATGATATACGTGAAATTGATAGTGAAGCACAAATATATGCATTTTCTTCTCTCAAACCTATCTCTTTTATTCCTTCTTCTAAAGAAAATAATTTTGATAAATGGGAAAGATACTTCTCACCTCATTCTCCTTTGCACAATGCACCAAATGAACAAATTAGTCATGCACTTCCAAGTGAACCTCTAGTTGGTGATAATTTGCTTCCATGTGAACCTTCTCTCTCTCTCTCTCTCTCTCTCTCTCTCTCTCTCTCTCTCTCTCTCTCTCTCTCTCTCTCTCTCTCTCTCTCTCTCTCTCTCTCTCTCTCTCTTGCTACTTCAATGTTCAAATTACAACAATATAAATGCAATAGAATCAAATTACCAATGCATAGTTCAATTGATACATCTCATGTTATTAACTCTACTTTATCAAAATAAGGTCTAAATGATAACTCTCTTTCTCTTACTTCTCATGAAAATAATACATGTATTCCACCCATGGATAACATAGATGCACATGATATTCCAATTTCAAATGTTATTCTTTTTCACATTCGAAAGGAATTAAATTCTTCTCTTACACCTCTCCCTAGCAATGATGGAAGTGATAATGAGTATGATAGTGAACATGCCAATGTATATGAAAATGAGAGTGATATTGAACAATATTCCAATTATGATAATGCATGTAAAAATGATGATTATTATGCACATAGTGAAGAATATGCATCTCATGTTTCTAGCTCTTCTCTCACTCCTCTCAAATATAATGTACTTCCAAAGGTTGTTTTTACTTTTATGCATGATTCTATTTCAAATAATACACATGTTCATGCTACTAGCACATATTCTACTCAATTATAATGTGATTCATTAAAACATAATGATACCAATGAATCTCCCAATCCACCCCTCACTATAGTAGAACCCAGTTCTCACTCTTCACCTAAAGAGAATGGTAGCCCACATCCCTCTATTAAGGTCTAAGTTACCATAACTCCCAAGGTTAAAGTGAGCACACCCCATCTTTATGATCCAATAGCTAAATGTAGCATTCCCATGGCTAAAAATAGAAATCAAATTCAACAATTAGAGAACCACTTTAAGATACTAATGTACCATCCCATGAGATTATCTCTTTGATGCATGCAATTGGTGAATTACACCACCAAGTACATCTCCTTACCTTGGAAAATAAGGATTATAAGTCTTGGATGGATGCTAATGATTTACATGGTAATCCCCTTTCTAAGACATTCATAAAATCTTTATTGCCTAAACATTTATAGATACCATCATTGCCTCACCTTGATGGAACTGGAGATCCATTCGTACACCTTCAATCCTTTCAAAAGGCTTTGCCATCTCATGCAAGTCCTTTGATTCTACTAAAGTTATTCCATCATACATTAGTGGGGGAAGCACATAATTAGTTCTTTTGTCTATTCCCCATTGGCTCCTTGCACACATATGATGACTTAGAGTAGGCATTTCTCAGATATTACATAGCAAATATGGGTCCTCATGTTACATATGAGAAACTTGCCACATTACATCAGAATACTTTAGAGCTAATTAGTGAGTATATCTTACAATTCAGGACTCACATGCTAAGATTGATATACAAACAAGCAAATTTAGAGATTCAACATATCTTTATTAAGGGCCTTCTTCAACCTCTCCTCAAGCATCTATTATATCAGACAATATTTTTTCAGACACTTATGTTATACAGTTCTAGCTTTGGAAAAGAAATTAGGATTGATTGAGGATAATTCAACTGATCAGATTACTCTAAATTTCACAACAGTATCGACATCTACAACTCCTAGCACATAACATCCACCATGTGCTAAACAAGATAGGAGACCACAACTAGAAAAATAACCAATTAAGAACATAAAGCTAGTCTCTAGAGTACAACCTGCATTATGCACTACAAAGAACAACATCAAGGCACCATTATAGTTTGATTCAGAGCAAGATAGCCCATATGTCATATTATGAACACTAATAGATAGGAGGTTAATCACATTAGCTTCTACTCATCGATGAGATCCACATCTCTTACATAGATAGACACATTGATCCTTTTGTAACTATCATTGTATCTATGAACACAAAGATAATGATTGTTATGGACCTAGAGATTGCATTACTAGATGTGTTGATAATGGCATCATAGCTTTCACATAGGGGGTACTGAGATCTCCTCCATCATGGTACCATATACCTCATTCATTTATGACTGAGTCATCCTAGGACATTCCTTTACAGGAATCATTGGTCACTCATCGTGAGCATTGTTGTTCCCAAAATCTATCACTCCTTTTTGGGACAACACATGAACTATTTTGGTCCTGCAGGCCAAAATCCTTTCTTCCCTTCTCAAAAATTGTTTTGAACATTCCAATTCTTCATTTTTCAATCTTTTTCAGTTAAGGGATTAGCAGGTTCAACAGCTTCAATAGGCGATTTCTTTCAAAGGAACAAGTTCTCAACACTTAGGCAATTTCAAAACATGTTCAATGCCAAGGTTCAACTAAAGGGTTCATCAGCAAGCTTCAAACAAAGGAATGAGCCATTGAACCATTGAACCTTGAACCAAAATGGTTCAACGGGTTCAATGGATTCAAAGGTTCAATGGCATCGGCAAGCTTAATGAATTAAGCGCTTTGTCAAATGTTCAAAGTTCAAACTACTTCAACAAGTTCAACGACTTCAAAACACTTAACGAAAAGAAGAAGGCTTGAACCATTGAACCATTGAATCTTTGAACCAAAATGGTTCAAAGGTTCAACGGGTTCAATGGTTCAAAGGTTCAATGAGCGGTTGGTTCAACATGGTTGGTTCAAGCGGTCAATTGAACGAGTGGAACAAAGGAATGAACCATTGAACCAAAGTTGGTTCAATTAATCAGTTCAATTAATAGGTTCAAGGGAGTGCCCCAAAGCTCGAAAGGCAAGTGCCCTTGCGGAGGGTAGTGAGCAAAGACGAGTGCCCTTGCGGAGGGTAATGAGCAAAAGTGGACTAAGAGATTTTCTTCAGAAAAATAAACAAGGCAGGAAAAGTTGGAATTCCTTCAGATTTGTTCAAGACGAAAGATGAGGTGAATTCCTTCGAACAAATTGTCTGAAGGAATTCCTTCAAACAAATTGTCTGAAGGAATTCCTTCAAACAAATTGTCTGAAGGAATTCCTTCAGACTTTTATCCGAAGGAATTCACCTAAAAGAAAAATCTCGATGGAAAGTGGACAAAGTCAAGGAAAGATTTCCTTCGGACAAATTATCTGAAAGATTGGAGCTCGAAGACCCTTTGAAGGAATAAAAGCTCGAAGGCCACTCGAAGGACCCCGAAGGGCAGGTACCCTTGTGGGGGGCTCTTAAATGACCAGAAAATGGACCTTCTCAAGGCCCGAAGGGACACCTTCCCTTTGGGAAATTCCAAAGACATTAAGGCTTGTGACTGATTTCTACGGACTCTGCAGACCCAATTTCTATGGACTCCACAAGATGATTTCTACGGACTCATTTCTATGGACTCTGCAGGCTAGGTTCTACAGGCTCATTTCTACAGACTCTGCAGACTGGGTTCTACGAACTCATTTCTACGGACTCTACAGGCTTAATTCTATAGACTCCGCAGGCTTGATTCTACTGACTTGTTTCTACGAACTCAACAAACATATTTCTACTGACCCTTCCAAAACTTGGGAGACTTAGAGAAAACAAAGGCTTTTAAGGAAGAAGATGAATCGTTGAACCTTGAACCAAAATGGTTCACAAGTTCAATGGGTTCAACAGTTCAAGGGAAGCTATGAGCAAAGAAAAGAAGTGAAAGTTTCTAGAGACTAGTTCAAGGAGAAGGTTCAAGCAGATGAACCAAGGAGGCCACCCAAACCGTTGAAACAGTGAACCTTTGACGTCCTCGTAGATGTCAAATTCAAGCTAGTGAAATATCCATTAATGTTCAAAAGTAACGCGAAACTTGAGAGCAAACTCAACGCCCAGCTGAAGGAGTCGAAAAGGCCAACAAAAGGGGGAAAAGATAGCCCAAGGGCTCAAACTGCAATAAGAAAGAGGGAAAGACAAGAAATATATGTGCTAGAGTTATTCCAGTAGGTGGAACAATCCACCAAGTAGATATTTGAACTTGCAAACATTGAAGGTGTGGCCTATTTGTCTCCCTTGGAGTAAAGGTGAGGTGGATAGATGCGCAAACATCAGGTGACATACCAGATGACTCAGGCCCAGGAGAAGACATTTGAGATGAATCGACATGCCACAGTTAAGGCAGCTGCCCTGTTCTAGCATGGGCTCTTTAACAAAATTGAAAATGCATTCAAGGCATTGAATGAAGCATGGGCCATTCCATGGAACAAAGTGCCAAGCCTTTCTTAGCTGCTATATATTGTATTCTCTTACTTTATGCAAAGGGGGGATTTTCCCATTATAGAAGCGAAACTCTGCCAAAATTGAGAGGTGATTACTAAGACGTTGAGCTCAGGTTGTTCATCATATTTCTTTGTTTGAATGAGAAAGCAAGTTACTTTCAAACTTTGTGCTATTATATCTTGTGTCATTATAAGGAGATTGTTCTTATGTCTGTATTTTGAATGTGTTCTTGTCCAGTTAATGAAATAAGCAGAACTAGTGGAGGTAATCAAAAAGGTGTCCTAAAGCCAATTGTGGGAAGACTTTGTGCCCTGACAATTGTCTTTAGTGTGTTTGTCTATTTTTTATTTCTGTGTAAAGGACCTTTTGAGGACTTTGTGCCCTCATTGTCCTTTGTATTTCACTCTTGGGCAGTCGAGGTGGAGACTTTGTGCTACATCTCAGTCTGCTAGTTGCTACGCCCTTTGTTACCAGTTACTTGTTACCCACTAGAAAGAACTCCAACTGTTTGCTGTAAGACCACTTCTGAAAGAAGAGAAGTGCCTTTAGTGTTTCCACCTAGATTTCTCATTTGTTTGTGAATATCATCTCTGAAAAAAGAGAGATGGATGGTTTTTTCCTACTCTTGAGTGTTATTTTTTGCATATATATAGTATATAACTCCTCATATATATAGGGAACCTCCCCTTGATGAGAGGAGAGATTTGTCCACCTCTGATGTGGTAAACCTACACATTTGGCCAACTAATCTCCCTTACTGTGGTTGAAGAGACCTATTTTTCCCCTCAGTTAGCTGGTGACAAAATATTCACCCAACAATTTTTTGGTGACTCTACTGGAGACTCCGCTGTGAACATCGACGAGCAGTTCCTGCCCTTATCCATTATATACTTTGGTGACTCTGGCTTATGTCTTACCCATTATCATTATAGCCTTACCACTTTCCTCCAGCTCTATGCCAATAATTTTTTGGTGACTCCACTGTGGATCGACGAGTAGTTCCTATCCTTATCTATTATATACTCTGGTGACTCTGTTATGTGTCTTACCCATTATCATTATAGCCTTACCACTTTCTTCCAACTCCATACCAATAATTTTTTGGCGACTCCACTAGGGAAGAGTGCATAGTTTGAAGCCTCAAGCTTCAAGCTAAAGTAGGGCCAGTTCTTTCCCATTTTTATTCTAAAATCTGACAACTCCATGCTATACTAGAAGCCAGAGAGCCCAAGGTGTTGTTGACCATGTTTTTGAGTTGGTGCAGTAGGGCAAATTCAATTTGTTCCCTCCCCAACTTTAAGTTTAACGATCTAGGAGTGTTCCTCCTACCCATACCAGGTCACCAACATAAGGCAGAGCTTCTTTTTCTGTTGTTAGCAAAGCCTTGCCTATGCATACTCCACCCAAATTTGTCATCCCTACTATCTATAATCAAATCATGGTAGCTTAAGGCCCCTAGGGTAACTCTTTTGGTCCACTCAATCTTACTCCACCCCTACATGAGCTACCACACAGTTCAAGGAAGAATTTCCTCAAATTCTTTGGTGATGGGAGAGTTCATCCTGATGAACATATTGCAACCTTCAACATAGTTTGTGGCATGATATGTGTAGAATTCGAAGATGTAGTAGTCAGGTTGTTTGTGGAAACACTACAAGGTGCTACTGTAGACTGTTTATACCATCTGCAGGCTTAGTCAGTGACTGACTGGGACACTCTTAAAGCTAAATTTGAAGCCAGGTTCAAGCCTGCAAAAGATGCGCATGCCCTGCTGGCCTAACTCACACAAATGAAGAAGGAACCTCATGAACCTATGAGGGATTTCATTGCCAAGTTTGATAAACTGAGGAACCAAATTCCTAGAATTGCTTAGCCAACACCTGAAAACTTCAAATGCTTCTTCATCAACTCACAACTGCCTGAAGTGAGTTTTCATTTGAGACGATCTGGCCACATAGACCTTGCTACAGCTCAGGATTTGGCTACTGAGGTAGAAGATAACCTTATCTTGGCATAAAAGATAAGGAGAGATCCTAACAGAGGTAAATCCTCTTTATCTTCTTAATACTCACCTACAACCACCACTGATCTAATGGTGCAAAAGCTGGAAAATTAATTGCTTGCTCTTAAAAAGTAAATGGTGCAAGGAATGTCATCTGCTCCTTCGTACAGAGATGTACCAAGGAGGACATTTTCCAATCAGTCATACCAAGGCAATGCTAACAAGAATCAAGGGCAAACAAATCATCTTCCTCCCCCATGGGGGAACCTTGCCATTGAAGCACCTCCAACCAATTCAGTAGTTAGATATCTTGAAGCAAAATCAAATTTCTCCTTCCAGCCTGAGTTGAACCTAGAAGATGACGCTAATCTCTTCACAGAGGGAGAAGAAGAATTAGCTAGTGACTCTAACATTGGTTTCTTGAATTATCAAGATGAACCCATAAGTGAAGGTAAAGCAGTTGAGGGATCATATGCTATTTTCACTCGATCCAAGAACCAGTCAGCCCAACAAGCTGATAAGAAAAGAATAGAAGAGCGAGCTCAGCCTACAATTTCAATTGCTAAGTGAGGAACCACTCTGCCCTTCTAGCCAAAGGACTCGGTGACTGTTAAAAAGGTGAGTACCTCAAATATGCCTTCACCTCCAACTTAAAATTTGTAAACTAGTCCTCCCCCTCCCAAAAACTAAAAGGATGAAATCCCATCCTCTATTCCTATCCCTTTTCAGACATTTGACATAATTGATCATATAAAGAAAACCAAAATTTAAATGTCTGAATTTGAATTCTTGCAATCCAACCTTGATAAGTTGGATAAGTTGGTTTAATGTGTAAAGAACCAAAATATCGCTACAAGACAAGATGCTAAGAAGGTAACTCATGATCCCCCAAGGAACATGTCCATCCCAAACAATCTTGTCATTACTCCTCCTACTGCCTCTAGGAAAATAGAGCCTTTCTATGTTTCCCTATTGATAAACGGTCACAAGCTGAGCAATTGTATCATTGATTCTAGAGCTTCAGATAATGTCATGCCTGCCAAAGTGGCAGAATCCCTTGGTCTCACATTAACCAAGACATTTGGGAGATGTTTCTCCATATAGAACAAACAAGTGCCATTGCTAGGACAAATCAAATATGCCTAATTTGCATTTGCAGCATTCTTGGAAAAGAGAATCAAGATGACTGTCCTAGTGGCTGACGTCCTAGCATCATACGGCATCCTTCTTGACCAAAATTTTTGCAAGAATGTTGGTGGCGAGTTGAGCATGGACTTATCTGAAGCAAGGATCTTGGTTAAAGGTGTCATGTAGAGATTGCTCCCTAAGAAGGAAGCAAAATATGTGGTCACTAAAACATCAGTGCCTAAAGCTCAAATTCTATTTGAGTCTTTAGGCATAGATAATTATTTCTTGACCATAGAGGATATCCATGTTTTAGCCAATGAAATTTCTAAAAATAACAGTATGAAAATTGGTTCAGACGAAATAGCAAAAGATGGGATAGAGTGCAGTGCAAATGCAGAAGGATCTCTCCCTCTAAACGAAGAAGAATCTAAGAGAAAATCAGTGTCTGATGAGGTATGGATTATGGAATTAGATGGTAGCTGCTCCTCTACTAGTTTAGGAGCTAAGATTGTGTTGATATCTCCTCAAGGAGATATTTTTATTTTTTCATACAAGTTGCAGTTCAACAACACCAACAACACAACTAAGTACAAGTCTTTATTGCTTGGATTGAAGGCTGGTCGAGACAAAGGCATCAAACTCCTTCATGCCAAAGGAGATGCTGAACTAGTGGTTTGTCATGTGAGAAACTTGTACCAAACCAAAAATGAGAGATTGTGCCACTACCGCAATCTGGTTTGGGATCAAATTGAAAACTTTTATGCTTTCAACATCTCTGCAATTCCCAAAGAATTCAATGACTAAACTGATGCTTTGGCTATTTTAGCAACTCTTTTAGTTCCTCACCCTAATTTTAAGAGAGACAAGTACACTATCGAATTGGTATTTCAACTAAGTGTACCTAATAATGCCAGTCATTGGCAGGTGTTTAACAATGACAACCAAATCATTGCCTTCCTAGAGAAAAAAGCTAGCTTTGAACAGCTACACTTCAAAGGCATTGAATCTCAGAAGCCTAAATCAGCCCCTAAATCAAGTGCAGATGTAGGTGAAGGATTCCTGTAACTTAAAGGGAATAAAATCCCAAAAGTCCTAGTTTCCCTTGAGAAGTTGTTTGATAAACATGATAGATTCATCAAATAGCAGCAAACAAATTCAAACTCGTCCCAAGAGTTCGATCAAGTAAATTTAGGTACCAAAGAAAATCTCAAGATGGTGAACATTGGAAAATGTTGCTCTTCTGAGGAGAGATTCAAGTTCACTACTCTGCTCAGCCAGTACATGGATGTCCTAACATATTCCTATGACGATCTAAAATGGCTCAAGCCTGAAGAAAAATGCCATGGCATTCCTCTCAAAAGTGATTCAGTGCCTTACAAGCAAAAATCCAAATAGTACAATCCAAAGATATCAAGTACTATTCTGTCATAAATACAAAAAATACTTAATGCTAAGATAATTTTTTCAATCCATCATTCCATATGGATTGCCAACATAGAAGTGAGGAAGAAGAATGGCAAAATGGCCTCTGTGTGGACTTCAAGAATTTAAATCAGTCATCCTTAAAGGATAACCATCTTTTGACAATCATGGATCAATTCATTTAGACAGTGACCGGTTCAGAGATGTTATCAATGCTAGACGGCTTCTCGTAATATAATCAAGTTGAAGTTGGTGAAGCGAACTAACATAAGACTACCTTCACCATGCCTTGGGGCACCTTTTCCTATCGAAGAATGCCATTTGGCTTGATAAATGTTGGTGCCACTTTTCAGAGAGTGATGGACCTTGCTTTTAAAGATGAAATGGGTAAGTTCATTGTAGTATACCTAGATGATTTAACAATCTTTTCTAAGCACCGTCTTGATCATGTGCACCATTTGCAACAAGTGCTGAAATGCTATCGCCAGAATGGTATTTCCCTAAATCCCAAGAAGTCTATTTTTGGGGTAACAGAATGGAAACTTCTCAGACACATTGTGTCTAAAGAAGGCATAAAAATTGACTTAGACAGAGTCAAGTCCATCCAGGAGCTTGCCCTGCCCATGAGTAAGACTGCAGTTCACTCTTTCTTCAGAAAAGTGAATTTTTTACGAAGGTTCATCCCCAAATTTGCTAAGAAGACTCGCCATATTGTAAACATGATGAAGGCAAAAGCCACTTTCAACTAGACTAAAGAAGGCAAATTGGCATTTTAAGATATCAAGACTGTTATTGCCCACGCCCCAATTCTGGTTTGTCCAGATTATACCAAGGATTTTACAATGTATAGTTATGCTTCTGAGCACACACTTTCAGCCATTCTTGTTCAATAAAACCAAGAAGGTGTGGAATCTCCTATTTCTTTCATGAGATATCCTCTCAGAGCTCATGAGCTGAAGTACTCAAACATGGAGAAGCATGCTTATGAAGTGGTAAAGGCAGTGAAACATTTCCACTTTTACATCTTGAATTCACACACTACTACCTTGGTTCCTGACACCACAGTCAAATCTATATTAACTCAACATGAGTTTGGAACCAAAAGAGGGAATTGAATTGTTAAAATCCAAGAGTTTGATCTAGTCATCAAACCAACAAAGCTGGTGTGGGGAAAGAGCCTATGCTAATTAATTGTTGACAACAAACCTGAAGAAGTAGGACATGAAGAAAACGAAGTGGAAGACACACCAACTGTCCTCTTTATCTCCACCACAAATGAGTAGTATTCGAATATTGCTCATTTTCTTATGTATGGTGAGTGTCCTGCTCACCTATCTCATAAAGAAAAGAGGAATGTCAAGTTAAAAGTTGCCATTTTTGTCCTCTAAGACAATGGCCTGTATAAGAGGAGCCTTGATGGAGTGTTCCTTTGCTGCATGGATAAGGAGCAACAAAACCAACTTTTGAGGTCCTTCCATAATCTAGCTTGTGGAGGATATTTTTCTATGCCTGTGACTACCCATAAGATTATGTGAGCTAGGTATTAATGGCCTACTTTGTTTCAAGATGTATATAAATGGGTACAAAGATGTGAACTATGCCAACAGTTCGTGGGAAAACCCAAGTTAATTGCTCTACCTCTCAAGCCAGTGGTTGATGAAGACCCATTTCAGCAATGAGGAACCAATTTTATAGGTGTTGTAAATCCATCTTCAAGTGCTAGACATGATTATGTCCTCACAGCTACAAATTACTTCACCAAATGGGTGGAAGCAATTCCAACCAAGCATGTTACTTCAGAGGTTGTATAGAATTTTCTCAAGGAGAACATCATTTCCAAGTTTGGGGTCCCAACCAAGATTGTCACAGACAACACAGCTTGTTTCTCTTCCCAGCATATTACTCAGTTCTATTTTCACTATGAAATTACCCTCTCCCACTCCTTTGATTATTTCCCACAAGGGAATGGCCAGGCTAAATCAAGCAACAAGAACTTGGTGACCATCATCAGGAAGCTGGTAGATGATAACCAACGAACATGGCATAAAGCATTGGTTGATGCTTTATGGTCTGACATAATTACACCCAAGAGAGAAATTGATATGTCACCATTCCAACTTCTTTATGGTCTCAATGCTGAGATACCAATCACCCTAGAATTGCTAGCATTGAAATTGGCTAAGGGAATCGAAGATCAGACATATGAAAGCTCCATTGATAAGAGGATCATGTGCTTGACTGAGCTAGATTAGCAACAAACTATGGTGGTGGACCAAATTGCTATGCATCAAAGTGTGGTGAAGAAGCTCTTCGACCAGAAAGCAAAAAACTATGATTTTCAGATTGGAGATCAAGTCCTATTGTGGTACAAGAGAAGAGAACCAACGGGAATGCATGGGAAATTTGACTCCCTTTGGAGAAGCCCATTTACTAGTCATCATCTCAATGGTGAAAAAAGTTTTCTATTGAGATATCAAGATGGCACGGCCTTTTCTCTGCCTCATAATGGGCAACATCTGAAGCACTTTAATTCTTGAAGTATTAGATAAGTTCACCTGTACATATGTATATTTGTAAAGTCTTTAATGCTATTTTTTGCTTTTCATTTTCATTTTTGGCTCCTTTATTTTTTGGGGTAGCATGAATCCATAGACCAATGGCATACTTCAAGGCACTGGAGATTTTGGTTTCTACTCCCCTCAGCTATTCTAAGTTTTCAACTAAAGGAAGTTCCCCAACTGGAGCCAGCTGTTGTTCTCAAAATCTGTCACTCCTTTTTGGGACAATACATGAACTATTTTTGTCTTGTAGGCCAAAATCTTTTCTTTCCTTCTCAAAAATTGTTCTAAGCATTCCAATTCTTCATTTTCAAGATTTTTTAGTTAAGGGATTAATAGGTTTAGTAAGTTCAACAGCTTCAACAGGTGATTTCTTTCAAAGGAACAAGTTCTCAACACTTAGGCAATTTCAAAATAGGTTTAACGCCGAGGTTCAACTAAACGGTTCATCGACAAGCTTCAAACAAAGGAATGAATTGTTGAACCGTTGAACCTTAAACCAAAATAGTTCAACGAGTTCAAAGGTTCAACAGGTTCAAAGGTTCAATGGCAGTGACAAGCTTAATGAATTAAGTACTTCGTAAAAGGTTCAAAGTTCAAACCGCTTCAGCAAGTTCAACGACTTCAAAACACTTAATGAAAAAAAGAAGGCTTGAACCGTTGAACCTTTGAACCAAAATGGTTCAAAGGTTTAATGGGTTCAATAGTTTAAAGGTTCAATGAGTGGTTGGTTCAACATAGTTGGTTCAAGTGGTCAATTAAATGAGCAAAATAAAGGAATGAGTCGTTGAACCAAAATTGGTTCAATTGATCAGTTCAATCGACAGGTTCAAGGGAGTGCCCCAAAGCCTAAAAGGCAAGTGCCCTTGTGGAGGGTAGTGAGCAAAGCTGAGTGCCCTTGTGGAGGGCAGTGAGCAAAAGTAGACTACGAGATTTTTTTAGAAAAATGAACAAGGCAGGAAAAGTTGGAATTCCTTCAGATTTGTTCAAGATGAAAGACGAGGTGAATTCCTTCAGACAAATTGTCTAAAGGAATTCACCTGAAAGAAAAATCCCAATGAAAAGTAGATGAAGTCAAGGAAAGATTTCCTTTAGAAAAATTGTCTGAAGGAATTCCTTCAGACATTTTTCGAAGGAATTCCTTCAGACATTTTTCGAAGGAATTGGAGCCCGAAGACCCTCCGAAGGAATAAAAGCCCGAAGGCCACCCAAAGGACCCTGAAGGGTAGGTACCCTTGTGAGGGGCTCTTAAATGAGTAGAAAATGGACCTTCTCAAGGCCCGAAGGGACACCTTACCTTCAGGAGGTTCCAAAGACATTAAGGCCCACGATCGATTTCTACGAACTCTATAGGCTCGATTTATACAGACTCCACATGATGATTTCTATGGACTCATTTCTACGGACTCCACATGATGATTTCTACATATTCTATAGGCTAGGTTCTATAAGCTCATTTCTATGGACTCCGTAGGCTGGTTTCTACGGACTCATTTCTATGGACTCTGCAGGCTTAATTATATGGACTCCACAGGCTTGATTCTACCGACTTGTTTCTACAAACTCAGCAGACATATTTCTACAGACTCTTCCAAAACTTGGGAGACTTAGAGAAAATAAAGGCTTTTAAGGAAGAAGATGAATCATTGAACCTTGAACCAAAATGGTTCACAGGTTTAACGGGTTCAATAGTTTAAGGGAAGCTCTGAGCAAAGAAAAGAAGCGAAAGTTTCTAGAGACTAGTTCAAGGAGAAGGTTCAGGTGGATGAACTAAGGAGGCCAGCTAAAGAAGGAGCTGAAAAGGCTAGCAAAAGGGGGAAAAGATAGCCCAAGGGCTCAAACTGCAATAGGAAAGAGGGAAAGACTAGAAATATCTATGATAGAGTTATTCCAGTAGGTGGAACAGTCCACCATGTAGATATTTGAACTTGCAAATATTGAAGGTGTGGCTTGTTTGTCTCCCTTGGAGTAAAGGTGAGGTGGATAGCTACACACACATTAGGTGACAGATTATATGGCTCAGGCCCAGGAGAAGACATTTGAGATGAATCAACATGCCACAGTTAAGGCGGCCACCTTGTTCTAACATGGGCTCTTTGACAAAACTAAAAATGCATTCAAGGCATTGATTGCAACATGGGCCATTCCATGGAACAAAGTGCCAAGCCTTTCTTGGCTGCTATATATTGTATTCTCTTACTTTATGCAAAGGGGGACTTTTTCATTATAGAAGCGAAACTCTACCAAAATTGAGAGGCGATTACTGAGACTTTAAGCTCAAGTTGTTCATCATATTTATTTGTTTAAATGAGAAAACAAGTTACTTTCAGACTTTGTGATGTTATAGCTTGTGTCATTTTAAGGAGATTGTTCTTATGTCTATCTTTTGAATGTGTTCTTGTCTAGTTAATGAAATAAGCAGAATTAGTGGACGTAATTAGGAAGATGTCCTGAAGCCAACTGTGGGAAGACTTTGTGCCCCCACAATTGTCTTTAGTGTGTTTGTATGTTTTTTATTTTTGTGTAAAGGACCTTGGAATGACTTTGTGCCCTCATTGTCCTTCATATTTCACTCTTGGGCAGTCAAGGTGGAGACTTTGTGCTACATCTCAGTCTGCTGGTTACTACGCCCTTTGTTACCAGTTACTTGTTACCCACCAAAAAGAACTCCAGCTATTTGCTATAAGGCCACTTCTGAAAGAAGAGAAGTGCCTTCAGTGTTTCCACCTGGATTTCTCCTTTGTTTGTGAACATCATCTCTAAAAAAAGAGAGATGGATGGTGTTGTCCTGCCCCTGACTGTTATTTTCTACATATATATATATATATATATATATATATATATATATAGCTCATCATATTTATAGGGAACCTCCCCTTTATGAGAGGAGAGATTTGTAAACCTGCACATTTGGCCAACCAATCTCCCTTGCTATGGTTGAAGAGACCTATTTTGCCCATCAGTTAGTTGGTGATAAAATATTCACCCAACAAGCATAATGTGAGTTATAGGATAGAGCCTCATAGGAGATATCCTATTCCACCTATTCAGAAGGTTTAGAACCAGTACAGTGAGAACAACCTACATATAGTAGTAGAGTCCATGGAGTAGATAGTGTAGTTCCATATACATATCGAACAAAATCATAGGCATTGCAACACAGCATCGCTTAAGAGAAATATTCACTACGACCATATTTTTTGTGTCCTATCTCATGTAGCAATCTGTTAAAATTAAATGAACTCGCATCATAAAGTATTGATCTAGAGAGATACTCACTTTGACCAAATTTTTAGGGACCTACTTCATGTAACAACCTTCTATGATTGAGATTAAACAAGCCCCCATCACAGGTTTTAGCTCTATCTCGATCTATTACTTAGTTATACACATCACAACACATAGTTTCCATGGCATGTCTACTAAAGTTACATTTTACAAAATCTCCATGTACAACTACAATTAGTACACATGAGATAGTATCAAATACAAAGCATATTCCTACATAGCATGAGCAGTATGGGCACTTGTTTAGTTGCTCATTAGGGTTTAGATAGTGATACAACACAGAGTGATATGACACATATTCTTACCAGCATCATTTCATGGCTTCACTTAGCATGGTAATGATGGAGCCAAAGTTTTAGCTAGCCTTTGTATTCTTTAGCCACTCTTGGGGAAGTAATACACATAATGTTCTATCTTACATCCCCATATACTAACAACTAACATTCCTAATTCCCAATAACTATCCATAGCCAAAACTAGCCTATTAAAATCTGGACCTTACCAATATCCTATTTTACCAATCTTAAACTATCTCACTTTATCAAATCAATTTCCATGTTACAAACCAATAATGTTTTTGCTCACATATGATTAAAAATCAAAACTACTATCACACTTATCAACATATCATGAAAAATTAAAATCACATCACAAACAACATTTTGACAAAACATATGCAACCTCGAAATCAATACCAAATCAACCATTTGCAATAAATATAACAATATATTTCAAATCCCATAACACAGTAAACATGAGTTGAAATCAAACTAATATCCATATATATAACAATGTTTTAAAAACATATACATCATATGAATATACAATCAATCATGAATAGGCATCATGCCCTCACTCTCAGTCTCACTCTCCCCACCAATTTTGGTCCCATAATCCACTCTTGCACTCAATGTCCTTGCACCTCCTCGAGCTCCTGAATGCCTCTTACATTGGCTTTCTCACTCCAATAATCACCCATGATCCTCATGCAAGTCTACATACCACCTCTGAAGATTTATGTACTCATCCATAATCTATTTACTCATTAATCCATAATTAGGCGGAGTCATCCTATGCCTATCTACCTCACTCTTAGCTCATATCTCTCTCCCATTGCCCTAACATATGCAGTTGTAGCTATAACAACCTTATCAAACAAATTCACATAAACACTGGTTGTAACTGTTGCTCACTCTATCAAACCCTCCTCCACTGCATCATTAGGAACATGTCGCATGAGCTCTCAAAGTGTTGATTCAATGATGGTCTCATAGAACCTATCATCTCCACCTCCTCCCCCAGTAAGTGCTTCATCTTGAACACCTCCCACTCTACCTATACATAAAATTACAAACACTACGTTAGATATACATTATCCAAACAAGCTAAAATAAGCAAAAACTTATACATAATTCAAATATAATCAATGTTAACCTCCCATATTTTGGATCAGAGAGGGATCCTTATACTCAAGGGCATCCCCTCCATCAACAAGATATAATGGAGCCCATCGATGCCTCATCTACCATGTGGTATATACCTTTGTACATCCAACATCATCTATATCAAGAATATCTATAGTCACATCCCATGCATCCAAAGTTAATGGTGTTAACTTAGTCTTAATAGGCCTCCTATGAGCTCTTACCCTCATTGGTGCCTGTAAACTTGTCACCCATACCCAGGCTATAAGGGGCACATCCTGTGGTACCCAAAACTATTTAGTCACATGCTCATACTGAAAGCACTCATATAATCTAACCCAGTGGTCATGTAACCAACAACTAACCCACATATACCACAACTACACTCCATCCTTAAACCACCTAAAGAATCCTCTATAAGGGAATTTATATGATATCTTGGGCCACCAATCTATCTAAAACTTGTCTATAGTTATCTATCCTAAGAGATCAGATAGCCAACATACTCATCCACCATTCTCCATATGGCTGTGGAGGTGCCCACCTCTCCCTCGGTAATCATATCGGTTGCACAACTACTATGTACTCATAATCCCAACAATGCAATAAAGTAGCCACACTCACACCACCACTGAATGCCTCTTGAGCAAACCTATAAATATCCCTATACAAGTGGGCAAACATAGTCCTACCCCATGAGAACATAGTACCATACACCTCTATACTATGCACAATCCTATGCATCCTATATGTAATCAACACCCCACTCCCATCCACAACAACAAATGAGGCCAACAACATGACCAATCACATTCATAGGTGTGAAACACTTGACTATATAATAACTAAAAATAATACATCACTATCATTGCCTCTCTAATGTATGCCTAAAGGCACACCAACAAAATACAAGGATGCATGATCAATATCGTCAAAACCCATGCCATCTTACAATGTCACACACTATCCTCTAATCAATAAATGCATAATATGGTACACATCTTCCAAATTCATCATAATCTCTCCATTAGGAAGCCAGAAAGTGCATGTGTCTGCATTCCACCTATCACATAGGGTGGTATTCAAATACCTATCCCACTGCAAAGTGCCTAGGTCACACACATGACCCAACCCTACCCTATCCATCACAACTTTCTCATCAGCTAATAAAGGTAATAATCTTAGTGTCTCCATCACCTAGCTTCTACAAAAATCCCTCATCTATACCTCATCTTGTAAAACACTAAAAAATAACATATATGTCAGTCAACTATGTCAAGGAAAACAACCAAGCTAAACAATAACATGCAACAAATCAAAAACTCAAAAAATTAGCCCTAGTGGACAACAACACTACATAAAAGACACCAATGTAGGACAATAGTGTTGGAACCTAGACAACAGTGCTGAACACTGGACAAGAGCGTTGACTCTTGGATATGAGTGTTGAAACTAGTGGAAAATTCCTAAAAACACTTCAAACAACTCAAAAATAGGCTTCTAAATAGGCCTAAATCATGCATTTTAGCTACTTACCAGGGTAACCTCCACACCAGCCTCCACCTAGGTTCCCAACTACTCAAATCAGGTCACGGTAGGTTCTCATCTCCTCGAAATATCTCCTACTCTAGAGCTACAAATCTCAACCTAGTCAACATGCAAATGAATCAAGAATCAATCCAATTTTCCTATATCAAACAATTTTCTCATTCAAAGCAAAATAACATTTTGCCCATAACTAGAACCTCATAGCTCCATTTTGTAAACCTCTTTGTTTTACAAAATCATGATAATGATACCTTTAACAACACATAAACCTCACTCTTATACTACCTCATCTACCTACTATGGCACACACATCTCTATATCTCTTTTATAGCCAGACATACAACTCGGTCCTAACCAATCAAAGACCCATTCAACTATCAAACAACTCAGCCTAATCAATCAAGAAAACTTTCAATTTCCTTACAACAAGCCAACCTTGTTTTTATTAATATCACTAACCATTACTTTTGGCTCAACCTCTTCTATCATAGATCTTGCACCTCTCCCCATAAGGGGGGAAACATTCCTACTATACCTATGCCTACACTTATCCAGCATGCCTATCCACTCTCATAGATGGATACACCATAGTTCATACACCTCTAGTATTCATATTATTAGATTCAGCTTAGATTGGTCAAAATATATAGTGATTTAGATTACATAGGTCACTCAGCATTACTCAAGACATTTAGGGTGATATACCTTCAGTTTACAAATACATAGACTATTTAGATACAGTGGTTCAGATCATATAGATCCATAGTGATTTTAGCTTAAAAATATACAAACTAGTTAGATACAGTGGTTCAAATTATATGGAATCATAATGGATTCAATTTAGATTCAAACTCGATACCAGATTTGGGGGCATGTATATACTACACATCTCACACATACAACTTCATACAACATGACACAGTCATAAGACCAGATAATAAATTATAGACATAGTGCAGAGCACAGTGTTTTGATCTCCAATTTTTCACATGGGGCATGGCACAATATGTCATATCACATGTGGTTAGACATATTACTAGACTATACATATGCATCACTCACATATCAGATTTGGGGGCATGACACAGATGTTCATATTCTTCATCATCCAAGATTATATAGATTGGAATGACAAGACATGCCATTCTCTTCTTGCACATTTACTAGAGTTTTAGATTACACTTAGCTGTACCTAGGTTGTCACCAAGTTGGACTGTACTATCATTTACAGTGGTTGATCCAGAGCATTACCTAGACCTAGATTACATTAGTTTGTGTAGGATAGAGGATAGACATTAGTTTTGGGCCTCTGAACACTTTTCAGTTCTAGTTCAAATTATTTAGAGCGGGGGAATGATAGACTTTGCTCTTCATAGTATACAAATTCTATGCACACATTTCAAATTACATGAATTTATGTGGGATAGAGGATAGACATTGGTTTTGGGCCTCTGAGCATTTCTTATTTCTATCGATATTCAGTATAGGGGGCAAGCATTGCCCTGCTTCATATTTCATGGATTTCATATTTATATTCATTATAGGGGAATCCATTTCAAGGATTCCTTCTTTCTCTAGGCATTGTTTAGCTCTCCATCCACTTCCCTGGCCAGGAAGTGAGTTGGACCCTTTTTCAGTACACTTATCTCTATGTAAGTAGGTTCAAGTGCATAATTTCTTTTCTTTTTTTTACTCTAGTACTTCATTTCATTGCATCACTAGAATAAAAGGGGGGCAAATGTATACACCCTAAATTGGTCAAACAACCACACATATCATGTCTTTTCACATGAGACTTCGATTGGAGAATATGAGCCTTGTTCACATTAACCATGTCTTTGTTTTACTTATCTTAGTCTTGTTTATTGCTTTTATCACCTCTCTGTTATCTCAATCAACTGACCTATAACTATAGGAACCCCTAGACTTGGTCTGTGTCAGTCCCAACCTATTTTTTTGAGTCCTAGATAATAGAATTATGTAGGACTACAATGCTCGATGTTCTTGTCCTTTTCAACATTATTGTCTAATGGTCATTTTTTCTTGTTTATCAGGTCCTAGACCCTTCTTAGCCCCTCCCTTAAGTTTTATTTAGATTTTTGATGTCGACTAATGTGAATAAAGCTCCCAAATTCAAAATGAAGAGTCTCTTATATAAAGGACTTCACAAGGCATTTTATATCAAACACTTACTACTTTGACACATTAGATAATTAAAAATCAGTCAATAATATAGCTCAACATTTTGCATCCCACATAGACTTTCATGCTTGATTGAGGAAAGGCCTAGGTGAAAGTCTTTCTTGCATTTATCATGCACATTGATTATGCACATTCCCTAAGGGAGAACTACATATGATCTAAGACCTTAGTTTGAGGGTTAATATGGGAAACAATCAAGACAATAGGGGTTCTAGATCATGTGATAATATTTCTCTCAACCTAGTTTTTCCCCTTTTTGATTTTGATGTATTTGTTGTTTACAAGTGTGTAGATAGATACAAGGTTTGGAGATTGAAATGGACCTTCAATGAGCTCTATTGACTTTCGACCTCCAAAATTTTGGACACAGTCTAACACTGAGGTAGTGGATAAAACCCAAAAAGCTTAGATCTCCTAGACAATAGCGATAGAGGTGGACTATATCACCGGTGCTACTCCTATCTAGTTTTGGCACTCCTGTCCAATCATAAAATGAAGGTTAGATCCAGATTCATGATAGTGTCCAAGTCTTGCTTCACAATTAAAAACTCTTAAATCATTCATTTATCCATTTTTAGATAAGTTTACTTTTCTTTCTCATGCAAATTATTTGATAAAAATCTATATTTTATCATATTAAACTAGAATTTTCCCCTTACTCCGAACCCTTTTTTATTTAGAAACTAGACCCTAGTTTCCCAAAAATAACAAAACAAATTTCAAGGTGTAAATAAGATGCTTAAAGTGGAAAAAATGTGTTTGAGATATCCAAAATGGTTTAAGATTGGTTGTGACAACAAATACTTCAATGTACACAGTCCTATATTACATAGTGACACCTACATGTTTCCAACTGGCATTTGAGTGCAAACAACAGAGGATAGGGGAATGTTGAAATACAAGTGTTTCAGCTCATGTGGCACACCATTGAGGTTTAACAGCATAAAAAACATTAAAGTGACAATGGTGAGACTATCATATGCATACAGACCTAGAACCATGTTCATAGGCTAAGAAAGTTATAAATAGATACAACTTACCTTAATTTCTCTGAACCATGTTTCGCCTATATACTATATCTATCCATGGTAGAATGTCTTGAGGTCTACACAAACTTGATTATTTCTACCTTGTAACCCAGGCCTAAGGGAAATGATTCAAACAAAGAAAATGGTAGCTTGATCAAGAGATGAGGATATTTGAAAGGTTTCTAACTTAGGTAGGTTCTACCTTGAAACATTTAGTGAATATTGTGTTGGAATGATTATAAGCAACCTAACTTGCAATGGTGAGTGGCTACATGATTTCAATGCATGAGAAGAGCTCAAATGAGAGTGAAATAGGGATAATGCATCAAAGAAAATCAAAGTAATGTGGATTAGGAGAAGGTAATGTGGTATTCAAACACAGATGGACACCTACAAGGGCCCTTTGAATTCCCCCTAATTGTCTCATACAGGTGACATAGTCTGATTGAGTAGACAAACTAGCTTAGGCTAGTGAGGTTAAACATGTTGATGACCATTCTAAAAATGGTAGTAACACACCCTATATGATGCTCAGAGCAAGGAAATAGGTTAGAGGAAGGATGAACAAACAAGCCCAACCCCGTATACAAATCTTGCACACAATCATTAATGCTATAAGTTAGTCTTAGGTTTTTGGATTGTTAAGAGACCTGCAGAGATGATCTAGCTTTGAAACTTTGTACATATCATGTCCAGGACCTAATATAAAATCCCACTATCTCATTTTAGAAATAAAAATAGGGGAGATGCCCTTTGCTTTGTCTCAAACAGAGGGCACTCTTAGACAATCCAAAGTTGCAGGTAGAATATGTGAATGAGAGATTGATGAGGTGGAAACGTATTGGAGCATTGTATAATTATTCTTGAGGTTTTTTTGAAGGTGAATGAGCATTGACAAACGCTCACAGTTGGCATAGGCACTCACAGGTGGTCAAAGGCTCAAGGAGTGTAGTCAAGCCTATTAGGCCTAGAACTAGACCTAAGCCCTTCAAGGGTCTAGCTTCACTTTATATGACCATATGACCACTATAAACCATGTGAAGACTTTAATGGGATAGAACAAGGCTATTTGGATCCATCAATTTGGAGGAAATGACCCAAAGGGGTCACTTTTAGCCTAAAACTATGACAGGGGTGTCTAGAATGCATTTAAGGAGCTCGATAGGCCAACTTCAAACACTCATTCTTGTACAGACACACTGCATGGTGCCCCAAGTATCTAGGGGTAGTTGATTAGGGCCCTACACTTGGTCTCAATGGTAATTATTTAGAGATTCAACATCTGATTTTTATGAATCATTATGAAGAACCAAAACATGCTAAAATCCTTATCTAAGACATGATGAAGAAAGTAAGAAAGAATATGAATTTAGAGGGGATAAAGTGGCTATGAAAGTGATTTGGGCATGTCAAGCACTCACCTATTATCATTCCCACCAAACTGGTCTATACATTACTTGTATGAATAAGGTAAAAATAAGGTTTTTTGGAGGTTTTTGATTATTTTGCAGGTATAAAAGGGAACTAAGGGATGAGAATCATTGGGGAGGTCTGTAGAGACTTATTACTACTCTCCATATTCATTTATCATCATATATGGTCATGGAAGCACTTACACTAACTTATTCATCTCAGGAAGTCTTAGACAGGCAGTGAAAAGACTAAGTGACTGCTTAGTGAGAAGATGAGAGGCCTAATTTGGGATCTTTTTAAGGTCTATTTCATGAATTAAAAGATAAAGGGACCTTGAACATGTGTCTTGAATCCTATTTCGTGGACTTGGTTGATTAAATAAAGTCTTATTTGATGACAAATATGAAGAATGAGGCCTAGAAGACCAATGAATGACTACAGATGGTGAGTATAATTGTCATGGAGATGGCTAGTAGTTAGGGAAACATCTAATGACTATCATGGCATCTTTTCAACCCCATTAAGATAATACACATGTTCCAACTCTCCCTAATTTAGTTTTGAGTAGTTAAGAGATGCATCATCATGAAGGTAGTTTTTAACAAGACCATTAGAGGACCCTATGCCAGTTTGAGGAGAATTTCATGTTTCATATGAAAACTTATCAAAGAAGACCTTTCATGGTCTATTTTACACTTCATTATATTACAATGTAATTGGTCCTTATCACTTGACACTTGTTCTTGTGACTTTTGAGCTCCACTTCTTCCTTTTCTTCTCTCTCTTCTCACATATTCTATAAATGCAAACTATTTTGGATTTTGTAAAGAATCCACATCTGGTATGTCGAAGTCCTATTGGTTTGATGTTGTATTTTACATTTGAAATAAATATTTTCAATCTAGTTTTGAGTTCATAAGCTATCTTGTCTAAGTGTTTGAATTGGTGTATAGTGAAAGGTCAAGTGATTAATATCTATCCTTGATTTCTCTCAACCCTTCCATGTTTGATGCAAGTTGTTTTCACTCTAACAGGTCACATGAAGTGTTTTCAAGTGCATTGGTATATCTTTAAGTGTAAGGAGTAGCCTTAGTTTCTAAAATATAACCTTTGGTTCACTCACCTTAAATATTACCATGCATATCACCTCCATGTTTGAAATACTAATGTTAGAGCAATTCAAGATTTTGAGACTAGTGTTATGAGTCATGTTTCATAGTGCACTTGTATGGTAGTCTAGTGGAGATATTTCTGGTGTATCACCTCATTAGAGTAGGTTATTTTCATGTCACTTCTATCCCTTTTCATCCAAGAAAATAATAAGTGTAGGTGATAACCAAAGAAAGTCACATCTAGGGAGTTATCCATTAAACCTAGAGGTTTACCTCTGTTATAAGTAACCCACATGCCTAGAGGTAATCCAATGTTACCCAAATCTTAGATTAGGCTTGAAAAACCTTCTCTAGGGTACAAATTTTGGTGACAATAGGTACCATTTGTCCCCCTCATGGTTCATCATCTAATTTCTAATGAATTTTAGAATGGGAGTCATCTAAATTGTCTTATTCTTCATAAGAGATCTCAAAAGTTGAGACCAACTCAACATAAGGTAATGGAGGAGGAGGATTAGAAGATGTCAACATGCAAGCTTGAGATTATTCATCAAATAAAACATCTTTCCAGTAAATCACTTTAGTTGTGCCTGAAATAAGAAGACAATATGCCTTCACATATTCGCAACAACTAACAAAAATATAAGGATGACCCTTACTTTCCATTGCTTTTCAATTTTCATCTAAAACATGTGCCCATGTATTGCATCCACAAATTTAGAAATAAAAAAGAAAATGGCTTGACACCAGACCATTTTATTCAAGAGTTATATTTTTCACTTCAGACTAGGGCATGTGATGTTGGATGTAGGTTGCACACTGAATTGCCTCTACCTAATGATATGGATGCAAGTCTTTGGAATGTGTTGTGTAATTGGCCGTTTCCTTTAATGTGTATTTTTTTTGCTTAACTACACCATTTTTTTAAGGAGTGTAGGGTAAAATATGTTGATGTTGAATGCCTACCTAATCACAAAAGCTAATCATCTAATTAATGACAAACTTTCCTTCATTATTTGTTATGAGACGTTGAATTTTTCTCTTTGATAGGTTTATAATAAAGTCCATGAAATTTTTGAAATGCTCAAAAACTTCACTTTTGTTCTTTGAAAAGTAAACCCAAGTTCTACGAGAGAAATCATCAATGAATGGAATCACATATTTATGTTTTTGAAAAGAAACATTAGAAAAGGACATAAGATCATTGTGAACCAACTATAATTTCTCATTTGACCTCAAGGATTTGTCTATAAGAAATGGATCCCTATGTTGTTTTCCAAGCGCAAAACCTATACAAACACCATATTTGAAAGAAATTGTGGCAAACCACTAATCATGTGATGCTTACTGAGGTCCTATAATGAGTGATTGTTGAGGTGACTAAAACGCATATGCCAAAGTTTACTCAAGTCACTATCATGTGAAATCATGACTTGTCAGGGTTGAGTGAACACAAAGTTTTTGAATTTATATAGTCGTGTTAGATGATAGACCTTGCTAGATATTGACCTTGCTATTGGATACAACAATGAAATGATATTTGATATTTTTTATGACAACATCAGTAGGTGTAAAATCAATGATTTTGTCTTCACCTAAATGTGTGATCTGATATATGAAGGTTCACAAACAAGTCTTGAACATGGACAACTAGAGAACTAGAGCTTCCCATGAAAAAACTAGTTTTGTGGAATGAGTCAGGATTTTTAAACATTGAGCCATCATATGCCATATGGTGAGAGGCTCCTTAATCCATAATCCATTCAGACACAGGTGGTTATATTGTTGCAAAAAGTGTTACTCCTACCTTGGGAGGGGGAAGTTGCATTTTTTCATCCTTACTTATTAATATTTAATTTTATTGAAACATTGGTGTTGAGTATGGCTTGGTTTTTTACACCAATTATAATACTCTTGGTTGATGTTGGCATTTATTTTTGCTTTGCCTTTATGTTAACTCAAGGAAGGATTCTACTTAGTTGAATGATTGGCCTTATGCTTGAGCTTTACTTTCCCATTTTTCTTGGCAAGGTCATTGCCTTTTCTAGAGTTGGGTTGTGGCATTACATTCATATAATTGACCACTAATGTTTGTTGGTTAGTGCCTTGAGGTCACATTTCCTAAAAAAAATAGTTTTTCATTGAGGAAATGACTTGAGTCGAAGCCTCGAAACTTGACTTGAGTGATGAAGTCCTTAATATGAGGATATTTTTTGTAGACACCTAAATTTGGCATAAAATTATTGAAAATACACATTTTTACATAGCTTTACTTATTTGTATTATTATTGATGAATGAATGGATCATTGGTGTGTTGTATCTCAAATCTTGTTGTTCTCTCTCTTGTCATCTTCTTAAAGTCTCTTTATGTCATTATTTTATCTTCTCATATTATATCTAGGGGATCTCCAATTGATTTCTATGTCTCTCTATGTTCATTTTAGGTCTTTTTGACAAGTCTACGTTACATGGACAAGGACACATTGTGTCCTTATCCTATATTACAGACTTGTCCCAACACAAATTGAGGAAGCTTTTTGAGTTTCTATATCAATAATGGTCCTTCTTATGATCATTGGTTCTTTTGATTTGGTCCTTTCATGCACCAATGAGTCCTTAAATTCAAATGCAAAAGTCTATATAAATATGTGTGTTGTAAAGGAAAAAGGACTTGACTCTTAATGTTCAAAATTTATACAAAGTTTTATATATGTTGAATAACTGATTCATTTACAGATTTTAAGGTTGAATACATCATTTGCATTCTTATGTCAAAGGTATTCATAGGTGAAGGAACATATGGTCTTGTATCAATGATTTCACACACACATATAGGGGGGAAAACTACATTATAATGAGGCCCATTTGGGTTATGTAAGCAACACTTAGTTATAAGGGGGTTTTTGAGGCCAACTTTTCTATTCAATTTCCCCTATATCCTCATTTTTAAATTTAATGCCCATTTGGTTTATGTGTATGAATTATAATTATGTTTTTACAAGTCATACACATATTAAATTGGGATTCATGCATAGACAACACACATAAATATGCAGACAAAAATAACCATATTTTTAGATCTAGTGTATAGTCTGATAAGTCAAAGTCATAATAAACATACATCACACTACACACTTGTCCCTATATTGTGGACTTTTTTTTTTAAAAATAAAAAGGGCAAAAATATATTAATAAAAGAACAAGAGCATTACAAGAAGAAAGGGGGACCGAAATCCCCAAAGGAAAATAACAAGCGTCAAAAAACTAGGGACGAACCCACCTAAATGTTGATATGAATCTTCTTATCTTCCTCCAAAATACGTTCCAGATCAAAGTGTAGTTCTAGGGAGAGAGACTCCCAATCCTTAGAATTACCACCATCGAAATGCTCAAACACCCATTTTTCCAAGCAATCCACTACCCTATTCCATTCTCAGGGAATATGAACAAACCTAATTGTATCCATGAGTGAGCTTATCCTCAAAATCTACTGCACAATCCCAGGCAATTGCCAATTGACATCTAACACTTTCCTCTTAACAAGCAGGTTGATCACGACTTGAGAATCCAATGTGCAAATGATCCTACGCCAACCCAACGCCTGAGCCTTCTCAAGAGCATAGAGAATAGCCTGGCCTTCCATCATGTTGTTGGTTTGCATCCCCTCATGGATCGTAAAGAGAAAAATCACCATACCTTCAGAGTCCCTACCTATCCCATCAGTACTCGCAAGGCTGGGATTGCCCTTGGAAGAGCTATTCGTATTGATATTGAGAAACCCATTGGGAGGGTACTGCCACTGACCATCCCTATGAATCTTCTCTTTGCCCTGTCGACCTCCCCTGACATAAGCTAAATTACCTACAAATTGCTGGAATCTTAGGTGCACCACCACCTCAGCATCCTATTTGGATAAAGGGAGAAAAACCTCACTCTTGGCCTGCACAGTCTCCTAAATCATCCCTATGACTTTCTGCCATACTTGTTTCACCATAATCCTCTCATTCCAGAATATCTGCCTATTTCTCTCCAACCAGAGCTACCACAACAAAAAGATGGCCCCCACTAACCAAACATTCTACAAAAAAGCCATCTTTGAGGGGGGTTCTCCCACGCCACTCCAAAAATTGACCAAGGATGAAACATGGAAATAGGGGTGCTACCATACGTCCCACTAATAATGCCAGAGTTGCAAAGCAAAGGAGCAACAAAAAAAAGGTGAGCAGAATCCTCCTCGGCCGCTCCGCACATCACATAAATAGACGGGCCTTGGAAGCCTCTTTTCTAGAGATTGTCCCAGGTCAAGCACCTGTTCCAAGCCAACAACCAAATAAAGTAGTTGCATTTTGGCCATGAGAATTTATTCCAGACTTGTCTCCACCATTGCACTTCTCCCCTACCTAATCTCTGAGATAATAAAGCCTGATATCTAGAAGCAACTGTGTAATTTCCCTTAGGATTGGGAGACCAAGCAAGCTCATCTTCCTCCTGGAGGGAGCTACATCAGTGCCTGGAAAGGAGGTTCAATAGCTCATCATGCTCTTCTTGCATTCCAATAATTGGCCAAACCTCAAGTGCTTTCCATTTTGCCACCTCCAATTGTCTGCAGGAAATATATGATTTAAAGTCACTCACTCGAGACCAACCAGCATCAAGGAATCTCTGGCAAAGGTTTGACTGATTAGGGAACTGAGAAATAATGGGAGGGTTACCATCCCAAGAATCAATCCAAAAGGGAGCCTTGGATCCCCGCTTACAAATCCAGAATAAACCTTCCTTAATAAGAGCAGCCCCTTTTTTGAGAGTACCCCATATCACTAAGCCTTTTTCAATGAGTGGATAACGAGGAATATCACTCTGAGTGGCCCCTGAGTAGTACTTATGAGAGAGAATTTTGGCCCAGGCCTTGTCTTGTTCATTACACCAGTGCCAATAAAGCTTAGCTGCCAAAGTAACTCCATTTAAGTCTATCTACCTTAGGCCAAGCCCCCCTTGTTTTTTGGGGCTATAGACCATCTCCCATCTAACTAAGCTCCATTTTGAGGTCAGTAGAGTACCAACCCATAAAAATTGCCTAGTAATCGAGTCAAATTCCTTAATAATTCCCACCCGGGCAACCTGAAGCATACATCTATAAATGGGCAAAGCCTACACCACAGATTGAATTAATTGAACATGGCCCATAAAAGATAGCCACCTGTGATTCCAATGATTCACCTTCACCCAAAATTTATCCAAAATCTTCTGCCAAGATTCTTTGTGTATACAACCAGCTGTAATAGGAATACCTAATAAATCAAGGGGAGAGTCCTAATCTAAAAATGCATAGTTTGAGTAATTCACTACTGTATGGGAGTTGGTGTATTAAAGAAGAAGATGGATGACTTATCATCGTTGACCTTTTGCCTCGAGGCCATTAGATAAACATCTAGCACCCTGCGCAAATTGGCAGCTTCACTCATTGTGGCCATGCCCATCAGAGCAGTGTCATCAATGAATTGCAAGTGAGATTGTGTTGACAGTTTGCCCCCCCCATCACCAGCCTTGAATATGCCCATCATCTCTATTCCTTCTGATCACCCTCCCCAAACCTTTTGCAAGAAGAAGAAAGAGATATGGAGATAAGGGATATCCTTGTCGCAACCCCCTAAAGGCACCAAATAACTCCGTATATTCCCCATTGATAAGCACTAAAAAGGAAATCGAGGAAATGCAGCTCATGATCCATTTGGTCCATTCGTCCACAAAAGCAAAAGCTTTGAGAACCTTCCATAGGAATGACCATCTGACCCTATCAGAAGCCTTGGCCATAGCCAGCTTAATAAACATTGCCTTATCCTTGGAGCTGGCCATGGAGTGAATGGACTCAACCGCTATGACAATACCATCAAGAATTTGCCTGTCTTCCATAAAACCACTCTGTTCTTTAGAAATCACATTGCTGAGCTCAATTTTTAACCTTTCTGCAATGATTTTAGATATGATTTTATAAACAACATTACAAAGAGATATAGGGTGAAACTGACTTAGCCTATCAACTCCTTTGCATTTCGGTATGAGGGTGAGATAAGTCACATTTGAAGCCCTAAGCATTTGATTATTCTGCTGAGATTCTTGAACAACTAAAATATCCAGTTTGATAATATCCCAAAATTCTTGATAGAATTTAGCTGGGAAGCCATCAGGACTAGCCACTTTCCCCTTTTTCATCTGGGAAATAGTTGCCTCAAGCTCCCCAAGTGTGATATCCTTCATTAAATTCTCATTCATTTCACGTGTCACCAAGGGCAAAATATAGTAGAGAACCTATACTTCTTTTGATAATTCCTCATTCGCATCTTCCTTAAAAAGAGTAGAGAAATACTGCACCACCTCCTCTGATATTGTAGGAAAATAATTAAGCCGCTCACCTCTTTCATTGACCAGGACCGAAATAGAGTTGCCATGCCTCCTGGCTTTGGATGATAGAAAGAAAAAAGAAGTATTTCTATCACATTCTTGGAGCCATTCTATCTTAGCTTTCTACTTCCAAAACACTTCCTCACGTAGCTCACATTCTTCCAGGTCTTTCATAGCCTGAGCTTCATCTTGAAGTAAGATTTCAGTCAGTCCTTCCTCCCTAATTGTTCTTGTGATACCATCAAGCTTAGCTTATGCATCAGCCTTATGATGAAAAATATTCCCAAAGTATTGATGATTCCACTGTTTAAGCTTATACTTCACAAACTACAGTGATTTATCAAAAATATACATCACCATACCATGGGCAGGCCTATCCCACCTCCACCAGTTGGCCACACATTCGAACAATGACTGATCACGTAGCCACATGAGTTGGAATCTGAAGGAAGGAAAGCGAGGCTGGTACTTTAAAACACTATTCAGCTTAATAGGCCAATGATCTGATCCTCTCCAGTCTAAAATTTTAGACCCTATAAACCACATACCCCCGACCCAGTAGCCAAAAACCAAAAAATGATCCAGTCTCTCATCAATGCAATGTTGGCCAGTCCTTTGATTGTTCCAAGTAAACTGTCCGTTGTTGGGTTGAATGTCGACTAAATTCAAAACTTAAATGTAATTTCACATAAGCAAAGCAGAGGGGTCAAGCTTTGTCATACCACCACATTTTTTAGTCAAATACAATATAGCATTAAAATCTCCAGCCATAATCTAAGGTTAGAAGGGAGCCAAGCTATGGACAAAACTAATGTGGCCTCATAAGGATTGTTTACCCCTCCAGTCAGTAGGGGCATAGACATTGGATAGAATAATGACTTCCCCCGTCTCAAAGCTAAAAGCTATCATAGTCAAGGAAAACTTAGAGGACAACCATCCTATGAGGCCGATCTTGTGGGGGTTCCAAAGGCAAGATAATCCTCCTGAAGATCCGGTAGCCCCAATGCATTGATAGTCCCCTTGTCTCCACAACTTAGGCGCTAATCTGGACATAGCATCTACTGAAAGCTTAGTCTCTTACAAAAAAAGGACATCGGGTCTTTGACTTTTAATCAAGTTTTGAACATCATTTTGTCTAGGGCTGCTGTTCAAACCCCTTACATTCCAGGATAATACAATCATTTTAAAGGATTTAGAAAGTGAGCATCTAGAGTCTTCACTGACCCTGACTCCACCAAAGTCTCTCCTATTAGTTTCATCTTTTCTAGGTCTTTTTTCCTGCCAAGCTTGATCGATTTCTCCCCCCCACCCTTCTTAAGGTCTTTTTGCAAAAGTCCCAAGTGAGGAGAAGATTTACTACTCCTTACTGCTCCTAATTATCTAGATTTCCCTATTAAATATAAATTTCCATCTTCTTTAGAGGGAACAGTTGAGGAAGTCAAAACATCTGATATCAACATCTACTAGTCCATATCCATGTGCCCATCCCCAACAACCTGTGATCCAGTTAAATCAACTAAAACATTGTTCTCCTGGGCTGGGCCCTCAATCTACTGATCCAATATCATCAACCCTTGATTCACCTCCTGTTGGTTAAGGTCATCTAGAATTTCAAATTTGTTAAGTGAGTCATCTGCCTGTCTTTCCTTTAAGGACTATTTTTGACCCCTGCATCTATATCGCCTTTTAACTGGGATAAAACCATCAGTTTCTGGCACCTCACCAGGAATCGGGCCATTCCCTTTGTCAGTTTTAGGCAGATTACGAGTAGGTTGAGTAGGCTGAGATTCAAAGGTTTTAGATTTTGGGACACGATCATTGCAAGTGACCATAAGCATGGCAAAGATGATAGTGAAAAGGAAGAGTTTTATAATCCAATTGTTGTACCCAGGAAAAGGGTCCCGCACTGATTTCAACAACATCAGGTATTGGCTTACTAAGATAAATTTCAACACAAATGTGGGCATAAGTCATTGCCTTTTTCCCAAGGATTGACATTGATGAACTGACTGGCCTTCCCAAGAGGGATGCAAGCACTTGTAGAGTATCTTCACGACAACATTCCATTAGAAAGTGAGGCAGCTGCACCCACACCAGAACACGGTTTGGCAATTCCTCTAAAGGTATAAAACTAGCATGCCATAGCTTGATAAATAACCCCACTTGATTGTGAAAGTATGGACCTCCAGCAAAGACTCTACTACAGTTAGTCAAACAAGTAAAAGTGACCATAAAATAATTGTTGGCTAACATTGTGATATCCATTTCTCCTTCCGAAGCCCATGTCCTCTGAGCCCACGCTTCCAAGAACTAGAGTGAAGTCTTGAGCCCCAAAAACTTGCAATACAGAGAATGATTTGTATAATATTTGATATTCTCAACAATCATGTCCATAGGTATGACCAATTTGGGCCTCTCCATACATCTTTTCAGGCATCCATTGACCTTGGGAAGTCTCATGCCAGTTGGCTCTTCAGCATCACATGGACCTATAAACAGTGGGGGGAAAACCATTCCAGCACTCCTCAGGCTCTGGGCTGACTTTTGCACTCCCAACATCGTTCTGTAGCTTCAACCTCCTGTGCTTTCCCCCTTCGCGCCCTCCTTCCCCCGTGCGACTTCCTTCTCTCTTTCCACCATCACCTACAGTCTCATCCCCTCATCCCTATACTGTGGACTTGACCATGTATATTTTTATTCTTTATTTTTTATATAAATGCATTCACAAAGTTTTATTACCCAATTCTTGATCTTATATTATCCTACATATTCAATAAAATAGTTAGTTTTAAGCGAAGTACATACTTTTCATCATAAATTACTATTATAACATACTTAAAGCTTTTGATATTTCATTGTACTTTATTGTATATTAATTTAAATAATTTATTCTTATTCAAGTTGATTAATTCCAATTCAAAATAGACTAGATAGTTTTTTGCACAAAGAGCAATGCACTCATTTTCCAGTTGGCATGCCCTCAACTTACTATGCTTTCCAAAAATTTCTTCTGAGGTAGTCCAAATTTATAAGGTTCCATGATGCCTTGAATATGAAACTTTAATTCAAGGGATACTAACTGACCAAGGAAACCTCTAGCTTCATCAGAACACTTTTGTCATTTTTTTCACTTGATAAGATCTAAACATGTAAATTATCCATCCATTATAATGCAATAAAGATCCTTAATAAGGAGCACATCATTTATGTATTGTTTATAGCTAAAGTAGTTGGAACTTGAGAGAGTTATCTTTTTATCTACCATTTATATAGAGAAAATAGTTTTAAAAAATAGTTTTGAAAAAAATTATGAAAATTTATTTCAAAAAATATGCAAGAAAATAATTGTCTCGATGAGAAAATCACAATGTTGCAATGAGCGTATGGTAAAAAGATATTTGAAAAAAGCTACTTTCAGAATTATAGGTGAAAAAAATTGCATTTAATTTTTTTTCAAAAAATTGAAATACCAGTTTAAATGATAGTCTCGATGAGAAAATCATAATGGTGTAGTCGTCCTATGACCTATGAGAAAAAAAATACTCTTTTTTAAAATTCACATAGAAATGGTTATCTATCGCCATCCCACATGAAACAAAAAAATATGAGAAACCCTTTTCTACCAAAAAGAAGCCTTGTGCTTTGTCCTTTCATTATTATTTCCTTAAAAATAGAAACTTAAATAGGGATACTAAAACTAAATTTAGAGAGGGAATATTTTAACTAAAGATGAACAAAGAATACTATAATATTGTATATTTAACAATTATAACCAAAATTCTTGTAAGAAATACCAAGTTTGAGGTGTGTTTGATCTAAAAGCTCTCTTATAAATGAATTCAAAATTGTAATTAGTCAACAGGCCCAAAGGGCACTAACTACAAAGATTTTTACCATCTTGTAGCTATATTATCTTGTAATTGATGTATATAAAGAGTAACTTATTGGGGATAACCACTTACTGGTGCACCATAGATTCAAATGAGCAAGAGTATTTCTATTAAAAGCATAAAAAATTGTAGGCACTTCTTATATCTTGTGAGGTACATGGAATCTCAAATCCTTATATAGTGGATTGAGTATTAGAGCAACACCCCTCACACCACAAATCAAGTAAAACTAATAATTGCTTTGCTCAAAATGACAACTCGCTTGAGTTGTACAACTACCAAAATAAAGTTTTAACGTAAGGAATTTATATGAAATAAATTTGCTTTAACCCTTAATACCCCACTACATCCACCAATTTATAATCAACCAAGATCCCACAAGGATGAACTGAGAGCATAATATTGGTTATTTGTAGTAAGATACTAAATCTAGGCTTGAAACCTAAAATGTGAAAAATAGATAAAGAGTAAATCTGAAAATTGAAAATACATGTTAAGTTTGTTGAAAAAAACCTACACATTCAATCTTTAAACTTGCATGCAAAATGAGGTGAAGCTTCTATAGCTCTGATGCCCATTTAAATTATTTTGATAGGTTCTAAAATCGTGTTAGTTACCATAAGAAAAACATCCACAATACCTGCATAATGAATCTATTAAAGCTTGGAATCAAAGTAATACATATTCATTTAAATAACATAGCCACCATTTTTTATTAAAAGCATTAGCCTAATTCAACCAATATAACATTAACTTTTGTCCACAATAGTCCTCACCCACTATCCATTTGTGATCTTATATATATAATAAAGAAGGCCAGGGTCAAGGTTAGGGTTTTGGTGAGTAGTTACAAATAAAATACATCAAAACTATTATTAATATAAGTCAATTATATGTTTATTGAATTGATAATCTTCACTAATAATAGGTTGTGGATAAGTATACACTAATTAATGCCTACCCACAAATTAAAAATAAATAATACAAGTGCATCTTAAAATCATAAAATAGTGTATGTGTAATTAAATACACTAATACCATCTTATTTAACATGGAATACTTGACTTGGAGTCATGTCATTTTCTAGTGATTTAGAGTTTAGGGGGTCATATACCTATCTTTCTAGATCCCAAATTATTATATCTTGAGTGATTTCCCTCTAGAATGATATGTGTAGATACTAAAATCTGGTATTAGACACTTGACAATGTCACTTTTGACCTAGCTTTGCCATACATAACTTGTGCACACATTTATGCCTCTTATTCACCATTCTCTCACATCTACATGTTTGATATGAGTATAAACTTCCCATTTTACTATCCATCATCTACAAGAACCTCTTAGTCAAACTAGGTAAATATATTACCCAGACATCTCTAGATCATCTGATTGACATTCTTGTCTCTTGAAATAAATGTCAAGCTCAGACAATTTTGTTGATAAAATTGTCTTGAGGGTGACATTACCATACCTCACCTAACAATAACTATGTTTTAAATTTAATCAATCCCTATGGGTCAGCCCATTTACTTAGCATGTTGGTGGCATGAGAAATTACAAAAATGGACTCATATCAATATAAATCAAGGCCAAGAATGACTCATACACCACTCATATGGTCCACATTTATACACTACAACACATTGAACAAATATACCATATTCTTTCCAATTGGGAAATTTTCAAGTCTAAAACACACCAAGCCAAGTTAAGAGTGAACATTGTCAAGTGTTGAAATCTAGATCACTAGGTGCATTCATCTAGCTAAGAAGCATAATTGCACTTTCACATTAAGGAGAAAAACTACGTGTAGCTTAAATTCTCTTGTCAGAGTATTGGATATGTAGGCAGTGGTCAATCATCAACGAGGGTAATCAGGGTTAGCTTAGTCCATTACACTTTCCAAGTTTTTATAGGTTTTATCCTTTCATAAGTAGACCTAGGTTTTTAAAGAGAATGAGGCTACTTTATAGAGTTATACACATAGTCAGATGTTAATATCACACATACATAGTTATTGTAGGTAAGTACAATGGATTTTATGGTCATAGAGCCTCAAAATAACCCAAGAAATTAACATCAACCTACAATCACATCTGTCAATAGTTTCACCAAAACTTGATGGTGGTGATCATGTGTGCACATATAATCAGTTCTATATCTGAGCAACTTAGTCTATTTTTAACCCCTTTCCACTATCAATAGTTAGTCATTATCAACCAATGAACCAAAAAATTTGAGTACCTTGATCTCTTTAGTATTTAACATATTTAACATGTGTTTCTTATCAAACTAATTTTATTGTTTTACTATCCGATTCATGCTTAATTATCATACTTTATAATCTAAATCACACGTCAATTTTTATCTTAATTAGGGTTGTAAAATCTAAATTAGGGTAAAACATATTGGTGAACTTGGATATTACTAGAATCATGCCAAGTCCTAGTTACCCCTTGAGTTTACTTCCTTCTTTCAAATGTTTTTATAATTATGCCGTAAGGTTTAATTTTTAGACCTAATTTTTGATTTTTCCTCTTATCATTGCTTCATTCCTCTAGGGTATTTATTTTAACCCTAGTATTTTATTCTAGCCTTCATACTAATCTTAGGCTTCATTCTTGTGTTTCTTACAATCTTGTGATTTAAGATTAAGTGAAGTGCTAGTGATATTGAAAGAATAAATGACATGATCTAAGCAAATAACATTGAAATTATAAATAAAACAATGCACAAAGAGTCATAAATGACCTAAAAAGTAAGCCACACCATGAGAATGTAAGACACAAAGTGATAAGTGGGAAAACTAAATCAATAGAGGAAAACTTTGCATGCATTGAGAAGGAAGACTTACAACAATATTCTCTGTATTACAATCTTCATGAAAAGAGGAGAAAAAATGAGAGAATAAGAAATAAAAATGAACCTCAAGCCATAATCAAAGTTATTCAAGATGTGTCTTAAGTTGTATAATGAGAGAGTATATAGCTCTTTAAATAGAGCTAATGGGCCAAAATGAGTTACTAAAAAACTCCATCATAACTTTTCAGAACCTTCTTAGTGTGTGCCTAGTGTCACTAATCCCCATGAGGTGAGGGGGAAGTATGTGATAAGTGTAGAAGGCGTTACATGTGACATGGAACACGAAGATTCCCTTCATAAGGGATAAAATATGTGTGGCACCTCATAAATCTGGAATATGTGAAATAAAAATTCACATAATAAGAAATACACAACTTTGATATAATTAATATAGCCAAATAAAGATTAATTTTCAATAGATATGGATTGCATAAATAATCAATTTTTTATGGCTATAACTATGTAAAATGTTCCTATGGACCTTCCTCATAAACCATCATCATCTATGCCTACTACATGATTCCTTACGTAAATCATCCTAGATTTATAAGCTAAGGTGTTGCAACTAGATCGAAGATACCTTACTTCAAATGAACTCATAACTCCTCCTTCAAAATTTTTTGTTACACCACCACTTACTCATTTGACATGATATGGTCGTAGATTCAAAATCTAAAAAAAATATGGATAAAATGGTCAAAGATTGGGAAAACATGCACATGCATCACTAAGCCTACTTCCATATCTAATCATAAAGGATGAAGAGGCCTTGGATATATATATCATTCACAAGTTACTAAATAAATTAAAGAAACAAATGTACATATGGATGCAATGCAAAATATTTCTACAAACATTGATTCTCATATTAACGTTAAATCCCATGAAGAGGGCACCAGAAAATCATAAATCATGATAAATACTCCAATATACATTCAAGTAAGGGTATCAAAAACAAAGGTCAACTATGTATTAATTCTGATATAAACATGTGTATTGAGAATTTCTTTACAAGCATTGGATAACATTGACCACTCACATTGATATGTCACATGAATTCATAGTATATCATCTCCAATATTTAGGACCATATCATTGGATGTGACTATGGGATCTAAGATAATGAATACCTTGTTTCAAATCATGTATGAGATTATACAATACAACTTGCTTTTAATTCAACCATGGATACAAGCTATGGAAGACACACCATAACACAGGGGTGTGAAATTCAGGCATGATGCACAGTGGTATGTATATCCTTGAGATGATTATCATTTATAATACCACACATTACCATAACCTATCAAACTTATTTGCAACAAGAGGTAGTGTTCACGATTACCCCAATATCCTCATCAAATGTTACAAAGGTTACTTGATTATAAACTTATACCACTCCCCCAACCTATAGAGTTGGATATAAGTAGACCTTTGCTTTAGGGATATGATAACACCACATATTTTGTTTACCATAAATACATTGAACATTCTAAAAATATGGGTTTTAATTTAAGGTATAGGATAAAAAATCTCATTGATTCTAACATTATTCTCCTCTATGACAACAACACATTTGTTGATGATCTAGACATGATTCACAAACAACACAAACATTTTAGAGACATTACATTATAGTATGGACACCATGGATGAACAACTTACATTAAGATAAATTGAGTGTGAAAATGACAATGGATATTACAAAGCATGGGATTCCTTTACAAATTTGGACTCATATATATCATATACACTTGATTATTTTACCACATGGACAAACAAATTGCTACTCCCTGATATAAAGCCTACATATGGGTCCTTTTAATTGATTAACACAACCTATTGTATATAGATTTTGATTTCATACTACCTCAATCCTTCTACTTTCACATACATGTGTACATATGAATTGCATTGGCCATTCTTTTAGCCCTTAGATTTGTCTTTATTTGGTCTTTGCCTTTTGATCCATACATTTGTTACATTTATCTTATTGTGCATCCTTCATCATGAACTAATTTTAATATATGTCCTCTACGACATATTACTTGCTCACTCCTATATGATGACTATCTATACTTTCTATCATTATGGCATACTTTACACTTACATTATCTCATACATTTGTGGAAACATGTTACATGATCATATACATAGACTCATCCTCATCCCCCTCCACCACTCACATACTCTTTTGAGATATGATGTGGCGATTCACATATAGAGTGGGCACATGTTGCTTTATTTCATTTACACCACACAACCATGCTATTACATCTAGTGCACATTATGATTTCATGCATGCTACAAATTATTTAGATCCCTCCTATTCTTCTATTTTTGAAGCCTTGCTACTTAATCTTGCTTGGTGACTTATATTCCAATTTCAAGATAATTAAAAAATACAAAAATATTTATTTCAAAAATTTAAAATGGTGACCTAAGCATGACATGATTGCCAATGTACACTATTTGTATATATTATTTATTGCATGCTTGGTATATGACACATTATTTCTATACACAAATGCATTTCATGATATATGAGTGTGATGTATGACATACATATCATATATGGACACATAGATGTTAGAATTTCCTATACCAAAGGGCCATGCCAATTTTGTGGGCATCTTATTCCACAAGTCACACTATTATAGGTTATATATTTCTATAACCTTTTAACATGTTGAGTTATATAGATTTCTTACATATATCTTGCTAATTATTCATATTTTACCCAATGCTACATGGATATTTAACTTTGCTATGATGTGACATTGATATACATGGATAAAATAGACTAATTTTTATATGCTTCATTGATGCTATTAATATGGTATTATAGGATAGTCATTGCTTGTATATTATGTGTGGCCCTTAGATTTGTGTGTGTGACATATTTATGTCCTTTGTGTGTGGCCTATGGCCTGGTTTGTTTACAAAAATAAAAATTGTCCCTTGATTGTGGTCTTTGGCTTTATTTGTTTGTGACATTTTTATGTATCTTGATTATGGCACTTGCCCTTTTTTTATGACATATTTATCTCTTTTATTTGTGGCCCTTAACCTTATGTGTGACATTGTATGCTTTTGATTGGATTAATCTAGGATTATCTATTAAGCTTGTTAAGATTGTTGATATTATTGAGTTTATGAATGTTGTGGTCCATATCATGCACCTCCCCCTTGTGTGTGGTGCCATGATTTTTGTCATGCACCTATTTACCATGTTACCTTATTTTTTTATTACATTAGTAATGGTTACTATTGCATGCCTCATTGATATATCTATCTTGACATGACACTTAAATGCCTTGCATTACGTAAGTTACATACATGTTTTGATGACAAATACATTATTTTGATGGTATATTATCCACATGTTGATATTATCATACATGATTACATCTTTACATATGACATGATATAGTTAACTCTTTTCTTGAGATGAGTGAATTGCAGACTACACCCCTCACATCAAGAGGGGGCATATCAATTAGATTATCATAGAGATGCAAGCCTTCAGATAAATTACAAATTTTAGAGATTCAAAGTGGTGCATATATCAAATCTGGTTAAGATATGTGACAAATATGTATACATTGGTATAGATTTTGGGGGCATATGACATGCATATGCACTCACTTTATAGAGACATGAGTTACAAAATACATATTAATATATACTTGAGTGTGCATGCCATGTAGGTGCACATGGTTTAAAATAATTTTTTTTTTAGGTTTTCACATTTAAATACATTTGTGATACAAGTTCCTCAATTTTAGAATATAGATGTTTAACATTCTATATCAGTTGACATTGATTCAAGAGGGGAATGATGCTAGTTCATACTCCTAAATAATATTATAAATATTTGTTGACATTGATTCAAGAGGCATGATACTAGTTCATACATACACACATTATTATAGATAATAATTGCCATCGATTCAGTGAGGCATGATATTTGTTCATGAACACTTACATTTTTTTATAGTGAGGTCTATTTCGGTTGTTTATTTACAAATATAATATAATTTCATTTGAAGTGAGCAACCTTGAATCTTTAAATATGACTGTATCATTTGATTCATATATTTTTTGGTAATGCCCCTTTGAGATTCAACAATACTCAACTGCAATGGCATTACTCATAGTGAACCCATTATGTGGTTCTCACCTTGCCATCTTAGGGTATGAGATTAGAACTAGATTAGTTAATTGATTTAATGTGGTTGAGGTTTAATGATGCTCATCAACACTACCCCATACATTCATAGGGGTTGGGGCATTTGTCTTATCAACCCAAGGGTTTTCATAGTTATAAAAATTGGGGTTTGATCACCCTCAATTATTTAATGGTTCAACATGGGGAACCATTCTCCAATATTTCAACAAGGAATCATCATTTCTAATAAGTAATAGGGCAACATGGTTTCAACCACACATTTATACTCCTTTCTTGATCTTGGGTTTCAAAATTTCAATTATAGTTTATATTTCAAAGTTCACATATGGGCGTTGACTACTACAGATTCATTGTAGGTTTTCTTGGATCAAAGTTGTACATTTTGAGCCATCTCCCAAAGACAAAGTGTGTTATACACATCTAAGTATACTTTATCATTTTACCATAGTATTTGTATTGCATTTTAATATTAGAATAAAATAAAGGCATTTTTAGATAGTAAAATCTATTTTTAGACAATTAACATCGATGACCTCCTTGCCCAACCCCATGCATCGATGACCAAAAAATTATTCTTGAGTTGGCTACATCATTTCTCCTTTGTTAGAAGGACATGGAAAACATGTGTGTGAGTGAAATATAGATGCAAATTGTGCTAATAAAACACTAAACTTAGTGATATATAATCTAATTTCAATAAATCTAAACTAGAGCAACACATAAGAAAGTAAATATAAAAATTATACCTTGCAAGCTTCATCCATTGTGATTTTGAGTTGATTTTCTCTCTTGGATGTGGTTGTTCAATCTTCTCTAAAATAATTGGAATTGGGAAACATTTTGGTATATAAACTTTGGATGGCTTCGATGTGCTTGGATAGAAAATGTGTAACTCCCTTATGAACTCAACATAATAAATCTAGAATAAGAATCTTGTATAAATTGGAGGAAGAACTTCCAATTTATAGAATTTGGAAATAGATGTGAACCATCTTGAGATGAAGATCAAGGGCTAAAATAAAAGGTAATTTTTAATTCATAATGAGAATTTTGAATTAAGAATTGGAATGGATGACATGCAAGACTCACAAATGAATATAATATTCATTTAGGAGGAACATATAATATAAAATTAGAAAATGAATGTGAGGTGGATTATTAAAATTGGAGAAAATCATAGCATGGAAGATAATGGGATTGGAAGTGGATTATTAAATTGGATGAAATTAGATCATAAAAGACAACAATATTAGAGGTGGATTATTAAATTAGATCATGGATGATAATATGATTATTAAATTGGAATGGTGGGGTACATGTGGAGCCTTAAAACATGTGAGGATAATTTTCAATTTTGGATTTATAAAAATTATGAATTTCTAAAATACATAGAATTTTTAATTAGAGAAAGATTAGTTAATTAACTTTGGATTAATTTGAGGATAATAAATAGTGAATAATGAATAGTGAATAGCAAATAGTGAATAGTGAACAATGAATAGTAATAATAAATGGTGATGAGGAATAATAATGATGAATTAATAATAGGGGAAACTAGGGATGATTAGGGATGATTAGGGATTTAGTGTAAAGAGATTAAAATCAACACAAAGTATTTGATTTTAAGTGTCTACATTTTTCTCCTCTTTGAGAAGTTGTTGCGAGATGTAGATGAAGTAATGGCTTTTCAAAGAATGAAATTTCTTGAAAGGTGGAATTAAAAAATTAGATGAATAAATAATGGATGTTATGATTTTTTCATTCCCAACTAACAGGTGCAAGAATTTGGAAGAATAAGATAAGAATTTGAATGAAATGAGTGACCCATGATGCCCTCTTGAGTGTTTATGTGGGAAAGTGGATGAATGCTCGAAATGATTTAAGAGGAAAAATGATGAAGGGGTGATAATAAAGGTCATCAAGAAAGTGAAGCACTAGAATCAATATCTTACTTGCAAGATTAAAGTTTGTGTAAAATGATTTGCCCTTAGGTAAAAACTAGATAATAGATTGGAAAAATAATATTTCTTGCTTGTAAACTACATGCTTGGATGGTGCTTAGGACTCAGGGGTCACATGAGCGGATGTGGGATGATATATCCTGATGAGGGTAAGCTATAGATCCAAAAACTAAAAATTTAGATTTTCCAATTTGAGATACAGATTTTACAAAATTAATAGTTGTAAGTAGTTGATAAATATATATAACATTTCAATTAGTTATGACTTGAAATTTGGTTAAAAATGATTGTAATTTATGAAAATGATGGGTTGGAAGGAAAAAAAATTGAATGAGGGGGGCTATGCTATAAATAGAGTGAGGATGAATTGGAAAGGCATTTGGAAAAATTTGATTGCATGGATAGATATTATATGGATAGTTAGATAACTACCTTATGTTTTTTTTTTACCTTGTATTGGATTCCAACATGAATAAGCGAGTAAGATTTGAGCAACCTAATTTTTAATTTAGCATAAAATAATAATCATCAATGATATAAAATAATCATGATAAATATTTGTGTTTTATGCATAAGGACTGAAAAAAATTTAATTTGTTCAAAATAGAGTGCATCATGATATGAAAAATTATAATCACACTATAGTGTAACACACAAAATAATCTTGACTCAAAAAAATGATAAAAAGATAGAAAAATAAACAATTAGAAAGAAGACAAACACAAATAAAAATAAATAAATAAATAAAGTTTACATAAACTGAAAGAGTTTAGAATACTCTTGAACTAAGATTTCTCCATGAATCCATTATCACATCCATGAAGCTAATGCATTGCATACAAAGAATAAACTACCTATTATCTACTTTATGTCAAATGGTTTACAATATAGATGTACAAATAGGTAGAAGATAAGAGAATCCCAACCATCCTATGCATGTGAGACTAACTTCCCTAATATAGGTGGAATTAAGGTATAAACCCATCATCCTTAGAATGTGGGATAAAAATCTCTAATGAAATAACACTTAAGTAAACTAAAGAGTAGAAAAGTAATATCCTACACCAATGCCCCCCTCAAGTATAGCTTAGGTTGGTATAATAAAAGATGTAGTGTGAAGTCACTTGTTCCTATGGATGCTAATCCATCTTATCAGATTACATGGATGTAGAGTCACTATAATCCTCAAATAAAAAGGGGAATGGTGTTGAATATAATATCATTGAATATGAACACTGCACTCCAAAATACTGGGTAGATTGATAGACCTGAGGAAGCATTGATTGAACACTTTCTAACAAGATGGTGAGATGTAAACACAAAGACTAGTGGGGCTACCACACTAGTGTCATTGGTGGGGTTACCACACTAATGTCACTATAAGAATCACTAAGAAAGCCATGGATTTAAGTAAAAAATCTTCATATAGATTTTGGAAAATAAATCACCTGAATAAGATACCTATGTACAAAGGAGGAATCTAGAAAACACTAAAAAAAGTGCAACATATAAATATAACTATCATAAAATGGAGAAAAGGATAAAACCCATAGGAAAAGCTCCCCCCTAAAAGAGAGAAGAGAATAAGAAAGAGCTATGAATCCCCCCAAAGATGATGTTGAAGTATTCCATACTCATAGTATTCACAAGTCATGAAGGAACTCAATTTGCACAAGTGGTTTGAATCCACTACTCAATCACAAAAAATAACTCACACTGGGCTTCACAAAAATAGCTTCAATCAAGAAGACTGACAGTGGTGATAAAAGTATAAAAGAGTATTGCATGTGCAAGGGACACTCAACACCTAAGAAGTAGAATGTACACCACACCCTTCATACTGTTGACTAGGTAGAGAGATGACAAAAAGTTGTATGTACACCTCCTATAATGGGTGGAGTAGATGAAAAAGGTCTGCATGAGTGGTTTGAATCCATTACTTGAAAAATAAACAAACTGACACTATATGCACCATAATAGCTCCATATCATGCTAAAATATACTATCAAAGTGTCAAAGAAGACAAGATGACACTGAGATTTACTAGAATAACTGCACTTCAAGCTGTGGGAGATTGTCAACTGTAAAAAAAGTGGTATAAAAAATACAGATAAGGTCTTTCAAAGATGATGGACCATGGTGGTGATGGAAGAGATAAGCAACTGAAGAAGTGAAAAGATGCCCAAAATAGAGCACACAAACACATGAAGGTAGATAGTGATGTCAACAACCCCCCATGACACTTTATAAATCAATGTGAGTATTATATATATCATAAATTAAAAATACCAAATGGAGACAAGGAAGACACTAGGATTCACTAGAATGGATCTAAACAAGGAGACCATCAACTTGTTGAAAAACCATCAAGTATCATGAGAGATGCTCCAAAAAATAAGGGACCAAAAATGTATCTCCATAGAAAAAGGCAAGGCACTAAGAAAGGGGCCTTGATAGAGACATGAAACAAATGACAAGTGTGTCAAAGTTATAATGCATAAAATAGAATAAAGCATGTTGTGGGTTGATGAAAGACTGATAAATGGAGAAAAAGCCGTCATGTATGCAAAAACACACCTAAAATGATCAACTACCAAACATGACAACATATAAAGCACATGTAAAGGAGGTTGAATTCAGCTAAAAATACATTCAAGATAGTGCAAAGTGCAAGAGTGGCATAAGAAATATAATGTAGGCCAAGAAAGTGTAATGTTGGCTAAATCTCATGCAAATAAGGCATCGATCACAACCAAAAATATATCTGAAATTACAATGAGAGAGCAAATCCCCCATGGTTATTGTATAGCCTCCCCTCAAATTTGACACTTTACATTTTACTGCATTTTTACAAAATAAATGACACCAATAGATTAGGCATAAAAAACATACACTTTTGAAAAAATAACTTTCAATTTTGAGTTATTGATCAAAAGATATAGTTTTTACAAAGTTATCTTATCATAAATGGGTCAAAAATAAAACATTGCACCAGAAAATATCAGATGCTTGGGGAAGATTAAATTATATCTATCATATCTAGAAAAGGTGGTTTTGAAATAAATTTGTAGAAAAATAAAAGAACAATTTGCCATATAGATCAATCTTCCATGCTGATTTTTCACTTTAAATACAAGATTTGATTTTTTTCCTTGATTGCGCATAAAAAATCGTAGAAAACAGAATCACAGGGTCAACTTTAGAGCTTCATATCTCCTTAGATATTGATCAAAATCTTTATTATGACCACTTTTTGGAAACCTCTCGATCTCCTTTTTCCTTTAGTAAAATAATTTTCTAAATTAGACACCTATGTGAAGAGAAAACTGATCTGCAAGATAGTCATGATTTTTTGGAAAAAAAACTTTATAATTTCACCCAAAAAATTATATGGCCAACACAATAGATCTAAGAAACTCAAATGTAAATTATTATGACTGATTAGATATAAAAAAAAAAGATCTAATCATACTCAAAACCACATACTATCCACAATAGAGGTGTTTTGAATATGAATAAAAAAAACTTAAATATAAAAAAGAACCATACAACTTATCTAAGGAGTAGACAAATAATTCAAAAAATAGTAGTTGGAAAAATGGTAGTTGGAGACCACTCTGACACTATGAAATAATTTATAATAATTTTCAACTCAAACCTCTCCATAAATCCATTATCACAACCATGAAGCTAAGGCATTGCACATAAAGAATAAACTATCTATTATCCACTCTATGTCAAATAGTTTACAATAGAGATGTACAAATAGGTAGAATATAGGAGAATCCTAACCATCGCATGCATGTGGGACTAACATTTTGAATATAGGTATAAATAAGGCATAACCCCATCATCCTCATAAATGTTGGATAATCATCTCCAATGAAAGAAAACCTAAGTAAGCTAAAGAGTAGGAAAGTAATATCCTACACCAGAATAAACAAAAAGGATGAGCTTATGATAAAATAAGTAAATGACAAGAGTAACAAGACACATGACAAGATAATCAAGATTAAACGATCTTAATGAAGACAAGTTAATCATAATGATGATAAAACATAGGTGAAAACAAAAATTAAAGCAAGTAACACCTAAAAATAAAGCAAATGACTTGACTAACATCTTAGGATATGGTTGAGACTTTTGGTAGCCAACATTTATAACAACATTAAATGATTGATTAGGAATCCTTGAGATAACTATATGGTTTCAAATATAAATGTGAAAATGAAATCACATTTTGGATGAATGGAGATGATGGAGATAGTGGTCAAACTGACCCTAGGGGCCCCATACCCTTGAACATTGCCTATATAGTCTAACCACTCTTACTATTGAAAATGGTGCAAATGGTAATGATAATAGGGATTGACTTCAGGGCACATGTAGTTCTCTTAGAAATGGGAGGAAAAACAAAGAAGGATTAGATGATGTTAAAATATAAATATGCTAAGAAGACTTCAAAGCTTTCTTGATGTAGGATGCCCTAAGAAAGAGGGTGTTGTTAGTAATGGATAATTAGTGAAAAGAAAAGATGAAGAATGGGGGTGGTAATTAGTTGTTAGTGGTTAAGTTTCCCTCATAAATTGAGCAATGCCTACATAGTTCGTGGACTTCAGACCAATGCAATTCAATCAATACGAGAAGTGATGAGAACATGGGTTGAGTGATGAAGTATAAAATTGAACCATGGATGCTATTAAACCATTTAAGCTAATGATTGCACTTATGATTGGTTGTGATGAATTATAAGATTGAACCATGAATTATATTAACCCATTGAGAATGATATATCCCAAGATAGGCTGCACACTTTGAAATGCTTTATGAATCGAGGTTCATAGGAGTGGATGTGGGAATGATATATCCCATTGAAAAAGTTGCAATTTAGATTGATTAAATAATTTAATGACTAATTGAGAGAGTGAGAGAGAAATGGATTGATGGATAAAGGATGGATATTATGATGTTGATGGCCCCTATCAACAGGTGCGAGAGAATGACTGGAAAGAGTAAGAAATGATTGTGGATGATTGATGTGCAAGCATAAACAAATAAGTTAATTGATGACATGGAGTGATGATGATTGATTAAAACATAGATTTGATATGGATGGATGGAAGAGAGAGGTAATTATGGTATGCATGGTGCAACAAATATGATTTTCACCATGGTACTTGCCCAAAGCACCAGTAAACTAGTTTTTACTTATGAATGAACCATTTTCTCTTTTATCCTTTTATCCTTTTCTCATTTTATTTTTTTATTTTTTTATGATTTTTTTATTTTTTTGAGATGTTTGACTCAAATTCCCTCTATAGAGGTGGATTTTAATAGATAATTATTGTACAAAATTGACATTTATTATGCTATATAGAGATGCTTTGGTTTATTTCATTGACTTGTCATTCATGTGTTATAAGTTTAATTTCTATGTATGCTTTTCAATTATGTACTTTAGATGACTAGGCATTGATAATATACCATGTATACCTATGTTTTTGTGATAATGATATATAAAATGCATATATATGCAAGAAAAAAATGTATGAAAATGATGTAACATGATGGATATGCATGAAGCTTTGTGAATGTACTAATAGTTGTTTTGCAGGTGATGACTCAATTATTTTATTTATACAACACATGAATTTTAATTTGTAGTAAAGGAATGAAAGGGTAAATATGATATGTATGAAATGGTGAAGATGAAAACCAAAAATCAAAATTTTACATGGAAAAGGAAGGTGATCTAATACTTATGAGTAAAGGGGCAAACTGTATTTCTTTCTAAACTCACAAAATACTAACTTTATTGGCTTCATCTAGAGAGAACTATACCTGACATATAGATAAGTTTTTTGAAGAATTTTTTCTTTAGACACCTTTTGATTTAATATTTAATACTTTTCTTTATGACCCCCTACACTTAGTCTCATGTGACTAGAAAGACACATGGGATCATCACCAAAGACTAGATGGAGGCAAGTAAGGGCATATCTCCCCAATGCTAATTCCACATAACTAGTGAGATTCGAGGGCTCTTGAACAAATATTAGTGAAGGGAAAGAGATTTGGAATTTGATTTTGATGTTGCATAAGAGTTTGATAAGAGTGTCTTTTTATTTTTGTAAGGATTTTACCCCCAAGTCTTGGCCCTATGCAACTAGTAAGATGTTAGAGATCATCACCAAAGACCAAGATATGTGAGTAAAGTTACCCCCATTTTTATATCATGCTAATGTTTTCTACTTTGAGGGAACCATAAGAGGAGACTCTATCATGGACAAGCTTCTAGACTAGACTGTAGGCTACTATTTCTTAGTTTTGCAAGAAGATGTAGGGAAAAGAGATGTACTCTGATAGAAAGAACTAAGAAAATAACCAATGTAATGATAAATTTGAGAATGTTTTCCATGAGATAATAGGGTGATATGAAAAGTGAAATGATATGATAAGCTATATTTTGAAAATTTATGTGAATTGACAACCAAATAATCACCAAACATAACATCTTATATACAAGACAAAATATAGATGATGGAAAATGCAATATAATGAGGGCAATGTGAAATATAATGACTATATGAAGAAATGTTTAAGGTGCAAATATTTCATAGGTTCATTAAACTCTTCACCCTCTAAAGTGCTTAGCTAATAGGGTCCATTTCATAAATATTTTGTCTTTGGGAAAGGGCCTAACCAATTAGGTTTGAATTGTTGACATTTTCCTTTTTTTTTGAATTCACCTACCAAGTCTAAGGACAAGGTCTCATGTAATCAGGAATTCAAAAATTGCCTCACTATTTTAAAAATGACCAAACGGAGGTGTTGTACGTTGGTCCCATTGGATTAATTTTGGATATGTGATATCAAGTGTTAAAAAAACATTTTCATGAAAAATATTCATTAAATATAGGTCTTTGAATCGATTATAGATAGATTCTATTTCACTATCTAAAGAGTCTTCCTCTAACTCACTAGAAGAATCACTTTTAAAAAGAGTGGTATTTACATCAAGTAGATTAAACCTTATGCCACAAAAGGTTGTATTAGATTTTACCATGATAGGTTTGATTAATCATTATTCATGAATTCCAAGGCCGTTACCTTTATAGTTCATTATTTTACACATAAAGGAATTTATTATGGGTATTGTTTATTTACAAAATAAGTAGCTAGGTCATCAGAGTAAAGTGAAGAAGGATTTGAATCTTTAATATGTTCATCAAAAAGAAGATCACCTTCTACCCATGTTGTTGTGCCAATTTTTTGAACTTTTTGTGAATTCCTTCGATAGTGGTGCCTACCATGATTATGTGGAGACATATGAATTGTGTTGGTGTCATTAAAATCTTGAATTTCATATTCACCATGCCTATCTCAATGATTTTGATGTAAGAGATGGTGTAGATTTAGAAATGGATGGTGGATTGGAAGCTTGACTAGTGGATGGCATGTTTGTGGAAGTGGAGGTAGTTGGTGTGTTTATCCAATCACCAAGGAGAGGTGTTTGAAATGAAGCATCAATATGGATGTAGTTTTCAGGTATAAGTGATTCCTCAATGGGAGTAAAGTTTTTCAATAACTGGGAGATAGTTGGATTTTTGATAACATCCTTCCAATAGTTTATAATATTGGAAGGGTTGAGGATCACTTGGGATAGTTACGTCCGCGCCATCGTGAGATAATTTTAGACATTGGTGCAAAGTGGAAGGTATGGCTTTCATATAATGTATTCATGGATGTCCAAGAAGCAAGTTGTAAGGTAAAACAAGATCAAAGACATGGACTAATGTCTCCTTAATGATAGGCCATACCATCAATGGAAGATAAATGGTACCCATAGATTACCACTCATTATTATCATATGTATTTATTATAATGATGTTGGATTCTAAGATTGTTGTGGAATATCTTAATGTTTTATCAATCTTAATGTACATAAATTTATTATCGAGCCATTATCTATAAACACTCTTTTTACTTTGTGTTTAGAGATGATGAATTCTATATACAATGATACATTATGGATATATCACATAAGGGAGACATTAAAATGGTCAAATATAACCTAATTATTAGTTGCTAAATTGCCAAGTAATGCTTGAAAGTTTGATGGGTTGATGTCTTGCAGGACTCTATACTCTTGGAGGACTTTATACAGGATGTCATTATATATAGGTGAAGTTTTGAGAATCTCTAGGATGGCAATGTTAGCGGGCATCTTATCAATATGGTCAATAATGAGGTATTTACGCTCAACATTAGTGGATGATGATGCACTAGGAATGATAATTTTTGTGCACCTTGCGGTAACAAGACAATCTTGGGATTGTAAAGTAATGAAATTAACATGATGGTGTGTGTAATAAAAAAAATTAATTATGGAGTCAAAAGGGTGACTAGCTTGGTTGACATTACTTACTTCAGGTTGCTCTTGATTTTGTTTACCTTTTCTTTGCTCATGTTTGGGGAATGGGTCTTTGTATATCCCCAAATTTTGGTTAGTGGATTGTGTGGATGGTTGGTTTTTGATAGCTATGTCACCATGATCTATTAGATCTTAAAGATAGTCTTTGAGGTGTATATGCCTATTGGTATAATGTCCCTTTATCCTATAGTATTTGCAACATTCATATTCTTTATACCAATTAGGTTTATGAACATTTACATCAAAAGGTTTGGTTTTTGGACAAACTATCATGTTTACTTGGGCTAATTATTGAAAGACTGATTCATAAGTTGTTCCCAATTGGGTAAACTGACATTTTGGTTTATTTTTCTTAATTGATCATTGGGGATAGTAATTTTGCTAATGGGTTGTCTGTGAAATTGATGGTTAGTTGGTTGTGTTTGAAATTTGTTGTTGGTGGGTTGTGTTTAGAATTGGTGTTGTCGAAGTGAGTTTAAGATTTGTTTAATGTTAGTCACACCATCACCAACAACATTATTATTCTTGGAAAAAAATTAAGGTTTTTAGGTTGTTTTGAGGAATTATTCTTTGGTTTAAATATCTTGATAACACTTCTAGTGATTAAAGTGCATTCAATTTGAATGCCCTTTTTAATAATTTCATCAAATGAACTTGGGAAAATGAGTTACAAATGGTGTTCCAAATCTAAGTTAATATTGTTCATAAATATAGCCATAAGTTCATATTCAAGAAAGGACCACAAAAAATGGCTTGCTAATGCCTGCCATCTTTGTAAGAAGGAAGCAAAGGTTTCACCATTGTGTTATTTAATGTTGTGAAGGTCTATTATGGTTAAGTCCTTTTATATATTGTATGAAAAGTGATGAATAAATTTATTAGAATGGTACTCAAAAGTGAATATTGATCCTTTGGGAAGGCACACAAACCATTCAAGGGCTTGACCCCTGAGACTTCATGGGAATAATCATAACCTATACTCATTGCTATAAGTAACATCCACACATGCATGATAGAAGTCCTAAAAGTGATCCTTAGGATCTCCCTTACCTTTGTGTTTGTCAAATTTGGGAAGTTCAAAATTTTTAGGGAAAGGTGTTGTCATGGAACTTAAGTCATATGGGTAAGAACAAATTTCCTTGAATTTATACTATTTTGCCCATAAAATTGTATCATCTTGTAAGACTTGAACTATATCTTTCATGTTTTGAAATTATTGGATAAATTACGGTGATATTTGATTCATTTGGCTTGAAGAGGTATAAAAATCAGATGGTTGATCTATGAATTGATGTGTGTTGGTGTTAATTTGAGAAAATTGGTTAAGGAGGGGATTGTTAATGAAATGATTAAGAGTTGGGTTATAAAACCTAGCATGTTGTGGATGTGCAAAGTGATTTGGAATCTTTGGGTTAGTGGAAAAGTTAAGGTTTGTTGGGTTTGGGTTTATGTTCATTAGATTGGGATTGCTAGCAAAGTTAAATTTTGGGTTGGATTGGTTTGGGTTAATATTCAAGTTAGGGTTGGTGTTAAAATTAGTTTTGGTTTGGTTTGGGTTGGCATTAAAGTTGAATGGTGTTGGGTTTGGGTTAAAGTTAAAACTAGAATTAGGTTAGTTTGGGGTAAATAAACTAGGATTGGTTGAGTTAGGTGGATTTGGGTTAGCTTGGTGTAAGTTTTGGTTGAAAATGGATATGAACCAATCATTGAATTAGTTTGGGTCTTAGTGTTAAATTGTCGGTTTGGGTTTGGATTAGTTTTGAATGGATTAGTGTTAGATGGTGCTTGATTTGAATTGGATGGAATGAATCCTATAAGAGAATTGAAAAACTGATTTTGCACATTTCCTAAACTAATATTTAGAAGTGGATTGATGGGTACACTTGAAGTAATACCCAAGTTTGAATTTGATATGGGTTGATTGATTGGTGAGATAGAATAATTATTAAAGCTTGGATTATGATTTAGATTTATGATGTTGTTGATTAGTGAGCCATGAAGAGTCATACTTGGATTTATTTTTGAGCTTAAATGAATATTTGGGCTTAGATTGGATTGATTGTAGATAGGTAAACTTGAATGAAATTTCAAATTTGGATTGGTTGGATTTATGATGGGTAAACTTGAATGCACATTCAAGTTTAAATTAAAAGGATTTGTCATGGGTGAAATTGAATGAACATTAAATTTTGGATTGATTGGATTTATGATGGGTGGACTTGAATGGACATTCAACTTCAAGTTGGTTTGGTTGCTGATTGGAAGACTTGAATGAATATTCAAAGTTGGATTGGGCAAATTGACATTTAACAAACTTGAATTAACAAGTTTTGATTATATGGATAGATGGATGAGGGTGAATTGATATCCAAACTCAAATTTTAATGGGGGTTTGAATTTGGATGAACTAAAATATTATTTGAGTGATGGGTTTGGATATTTGTAATCTATTAGCTATTGTGTTGAGCATGGGTTTCCATAGAAAACCCATGGTTTACTTGAGATGATTCCTCATGAAAAATGGATTTTCCCTTGTCTTGGGAGTCTTGGGGGTTAATATTGGAGGAACCTATGAGATTATTACTTCCCTCTAATTATATTTTTAAAATAGATTTCTCATGAATAGGGAAAAAATACTCTTTCTTTGCAATTAAATATTGCAAGTTTTGGACATCGAAGTCGAGTAGAAATTTATCCCCTAAGCTCAAAGCTTGAAGCAAAAATTCATATTTTTTGGTTAAAATGTATTGATTAAATGATTTAGGGATTAAAATGGTTTTAGGGCTACCTTAATCTTGATATGCTCCCCCCTCTTCTTCCCCATGGTCATTGATTTCATGAATTTCTACATGATGAGTTTATGGTCTTGGCTACCAAATTAGAAATGATCATTATCAAAAGGATCTACCCTTATTATAGGATTGTTTATCATATACATGTGACTTATAATGTGTGACATCACTAGGGGAAAGACTTGATAGATTAAAAAAATTGGACCCTAAAATGCTAATGGACCAAAGTGACCAAAAAGTTGACTGACAACTAAATGTCTTTGAGTTTTGATTTGAATGTTTTGATTTCAATGATTTTGATGGATAATAGACTCAATTTTTTGTGTGTTTACACTCAGGGTTTCAACACTTGGTAGAACACAAAGAAAAAAATAAATAATATCTATGCTAAACACTCATGAAATCATAAAAAGGTGAAAAATCTAGGCCTTGGATGTTGAACAACTTTTCAGCTTTCCATTGTCACTAACTATTTTTTACCCTTATATATGGCCTAATATTTAAAGGCAATAAACATGGAGAATCCTTCCATTCCCATGACCCATTAATTTTGGTTTCAAGGGTGTGTAAAAAGCAACTTTTTGGTACTAACTGCTAACCAATGCACCAAAATTAAACAACAAAAAAGACTTACCTAGGATTTAGGTTTTTATAAGTTCAACTAGGGGAGTCCTCGAGATAGATTTAAATATAATGAGGCCCAAATTAATATAGGGTATTGTGTAATGATTGGGTCAAAGAGTTAACTCCTCACCTTTATAGGATCCTATTGCGGTTTTCTGCTTGGCCTAATGATAACTGATCTTGTTATTTATACTCTACTAGTACATATTGTTTGGCCTATTGCATGGTGATGAAATAAATAGTTGATAGAGCCCTTAAGAAAAAAAAAAAAAGAGAAACACTTGATTTTGATTCTTGAGTATCGCCACCAATGTGACATCGAGAGAAGAACATACACATAATTATTATCTTGGGTAACATAAGTTCCAAGTGTTGTTTCTGATTCTCTAGTATTATCACCAATGTCACACTAATAGAAGAACATACTCAATATAAGTAAGGCAGACATAGATATTGAAAAGAGGGAAGATTAATTAAATCCAATAAAAATAAATGAAAACTGAAATTTTACAAAACTTGAACAAAGAAAATGTTAAAAATCTGCATGAAAAATGAAATTGTTTAGCTTTTTATAAGTTGATCTTTGACTTATGGTGTGAAAATAAATTGTTAGAAGTTTTATTGGGATGAAAATCTAAGGAAATCTACAAAAAATTAGTACAAATTAATGGAAAACACAATATATATATATATATATATATATATATATATATATATATATATATTGTATTAAAAGTTAAAAAAATAGAAAATTAAAAAAATAACAGACACTATTTTGACGATATCTCCTAAAATATGATCTAAATTTTTGTGAAGTTTTGACAGTGTGTTTTTAGTGTAAATCCAAACAACCCTAAAAAAATTAGAAAAAACTTAGATCCTCAAAAAAAAGTTATAGCCATGTTTACAGTCATGTATTTTTTTAGCCTAAAACCTTGCATCAAAATGAAAAAGAAGTAAATTAAATATTCAAAATAATATATATATATATATATATATATATATATATATATATATATATATATATATATATATATATATATATATATATATATATATATATAAGAAAAATATAAGATCCAAAAGAATTGGGAAAGTCCTATCGGATGTGCCAAAATGTATGAGTGAAATCTAGATGTAAATTATGCTAATAAAACACTAAACTTAGTGAGATCTAATCTAAATTCAATCAATCTAAGTTAGAGCAACAAATGTAAGAAACTAAATACATAAAATATACCTTGTAAGCTCCTTCCATTGTGATTTTGAGTTGATTTGCTCTCTTAATCATGGTTGTTCAATCTTCTCCAAAGTAAGGGGAATTGGACAGTGTTTTAGTATATGAACTTTGGATGGCTTAGATGAAAAATGTACAACTCCCTTATGAACCCAACATAATGAATAATCTTATCTAAATTGGAAGAAGAACATCCAATTTATAGAATTAAAAAATGGATGTGAACCGTCCATCTTGAGATGAAGATCAAGGGCTGAGAATAAAAGGTAAATTTGAATTCATAATGAGATTTTTGATTTAAAAACTTGAGTGGAGGACATGCGAGACCCACAAATGAACATTAAATTCATTTGGGAGGAGGATATAATATAAAATTAGTAAGTGGATGTCAGGTGGATTATTAAATTAGAGGAAATCATACCATGGAAGACAATAAGATTAGAGGTGGATTATTAAATTGAAAGAAATCAGATCATGGAAGATAATGAGATTAGAGGTGGATTATTAAATGAGATCATGGAGGACAATAGGATTATTAAATTGGAATAGTGGGGGATAGGTGGATCAGTAGGACATGTGAGGATAATTTTGGTTTTTGTATTTATAAAAATTATGAAGTTCCAAAATCCATAGAATTTTTAATTAGAAAAAGATTATTTAATTAACTTTGGACTATTTTAAGGATAATCAACAATGAATAGTAAATAGTGAACAATGAATAGTGATGAGAAATTAAGAGTATGGAAAACTAAGGATGATTAGGGATTTAGTGAAAATAATGTTAAAATCAACATAAAGTTTTTATTTTAAAGTGTCTAAAACATTTTATACTTGCAACAATTGAAGAGGCAAGGGATTTAGGGATCGACCTACTTACATTGTCAACACACACTAGCCAAAAATTGTAGCCATTGGATGTAAGCATGTTTAGTGAATTTAAGATCTACTTCAAGTATATGAGGTTCATGGATGAATAAACATCCTTGCCAAGAGATCAGAAGACAAGAATTTGCCTCTTTGGGTAACACAATGTTTTACCTTAGTTTGGAATATACAACCCAAATCAAGATATAAACTAGTGTGTGATTTAGATTGTAAAGTATGACAATTATGTGTGAATCTGAATGTAAAATGTTCAAATTGATTTGATAAATGGCATGTGATAAATATAAAAAATACTAAATAGATAAAGGCACTTAACTTTTTCAGTTCACCAACTAATAAAGACTATTTTTTATTAGTGGAAAGGGGTTAGAAATAGGAGTTATTCAGATATAGAACTAACTATTTATGCACACAGGGTCATTAATGTTAGGAAAGGGAAAAACCATCAATGAATATAACTATAGGCTGATGTTACTATCTTAGATTATTTTGAAGTTTTATGACTGTACAATCCACTGCACCTTCTTGCAATAACTATGTACAATATTGACATTTGACTTTATGCGTAACTCTAGAAAGTACTCTCCTCTTTAAAACCTTAGGTCCAGTAGTAAAGGGATAAAACTTGTAAAAACTTAGTAAGTGTAATGGGTTGAGCTAAACTAATTACCATTGTTGATGAATAATTGTTGCCTATGTATCTAACACTGTAAAGAAGGAAGTCAAGTCACACATAGTTATTCCCCTTAGTATGAATGTGTAAAAAGTGCTCATGTGCTATATAAATGCACCTAGTGATCTATATTTGGACACTTGACAATGTTTGCTCTTAACTTAGTTTGTTGTACTTCAAACTTAGTTGATGACTACATCTAGTGATTGATTTAAACATTATAAATAATATGGTAGTTTTTCTCAATGCGTAGTAGTGTATAGATGTGTATCAGATGAGTGTCATATGAGTTAATAAAATTGACCTTTATTTATTTTTATATGATTCCATTTGGATAATTTCTCATGCAACCAACATGCTAGGAAAATGGGTCAACCCATAGGGATTGGTTATATTTTTTAAATAGTCATTGCTAGGTGAGGGATAATAATGTCACCCTTAGGGTAACTTTGTCTAGGAAATTATTTGAGGCCAACATTTATGTTCGAGAGATATGATTGCAAATCTAATGGTTTGGAGACATCTGATAAGATATTTAGCTGGTTTAACATGGACTATAAGGTTCATGTAGGTGATTGATAGTAAAATGGAAGGGTTGGACTCATAGAAAGCATGTGGATGTGAGATAATGGAGAGTAATAGATTTTAGTATCTACAAATGATTCCCTTTTATTCTAATATTAAAATGCAATACTAGAATAAAAGAAATAATTACTTATAGCCTATATCCCCACCTCATCACAGTTCAATATTTTATGAGGCCCATATTGGAATAGAAATTTTGCTTAAGTTCTCGTAAAAATCAATAATTACAAAGGATCTAAGCATCATAGCTCTATCTGTCTAGTCCCTTTCTTGTTCTAATTGATAAATCAAGATGCCTCTATTTGAAATCTTTCCACTGTGACTTACTAGGAACCCCATCTTTGAAAGGGTTGAATATGGTTTGGAAAAAATTGGAAACATGTGCTTTCAAATGTGTTATGTCCAGATCATGTCCCATGTTGACTGAGTACTTACACCATTGTACAATCTATAATTCCTTCTCATATATTGAAATTTTGGGTGGCCCCCTCCTATTACTTCTTGTAATCCTGTTAAGCTAATTGAATAAAGTGCTTTCTCCAATGTTCCACTTGTTTTCTATAGTTTTAGTGGGATATCCATTACCCTCTAAATTTCACATAGAAATTTCAATATCACTATTTGTCCACTCTCTATGGAAGGACATTTTTTTAATGGAAAAAACATTTCCTCTCACTTGCACATTTGGTTAGTTGGAAATGGTTTTTTCTTCAACAACTTATTCATCGTCAATAATATTAAACTTCACCCCTATATTCTTCATTTTTGCATGAGGATTTTTTTGTGAAAATGTGACCTTTTCTTTTCATTCCTCATGGTAAACTTTAATAACCACCAAAATCTACAAGTAAACCCAAATCATTAAAAATATATAAATGACTACAAACATGAAAATTTAAAAGCATGTCATACTACATGCCATATTTCTGGTAACGTTTTTATCTTATTAATAAAACATTATTGAACTCATTTTAAAAATACAATAACATATCACCTTAAAATTATTACTTATGTAATGAAAATTTCCATCCTCAAATTGGTAAATTTTCCTCAAAAATAATATGGTCTATAAAAATACCTTATGCACACTTTTCACATGCACAAGAAGATTCAATAGGCTACAATGCATAATGGGTAAGTGCACAAAGTTGGGGGACAAAAAATGGCCTACCCATGTATATGATTTTACCAAAATTTTAGAAATATGAACTTATATAGATAATTAAGATATCTACACTCTAAATTTGAAGATAATGTAGGAACATGAAATATAGCATTTCGAGTCTAGTTTCCAAAACACTAATTTGTTTTAAAAATGGTTAAGTATAAGTAGGTCAAACATCTAAAATTTGAAGAGGAAATCCTATTTTTTTAAAGAAAATAGAGTAGATAGATGGCCATGTGGTGCACCATTTTTTTAGTAGCTTTTAATATTTTTTGAAACACTTCGATAAAAATTTAGATAAGTTCTTCTAGTTTGTGACCTGCATATTTTTAATATGTTTCAATGAATATTTTTTTATGAATTTGGTAAGTAAATATATCTTGAAAACTGACAAAAAAAATAGATAGCCATCCATACGGCATGCCTAATTACCTCAAAAAAAATGAAAATCAATTTTTTTTACTGTATGTATAATTAGGCCTAGTTTGTGACCATATAACTTGTTTTGCACTTGGATAAATGAAATAAAAATTACATGAACATGTATAGGCATGTATGTTTATGACATGTAGTGGTGTAAAAAAGGTATAGTTAGAAATAAACATAGTTTGAAACCTTAAATTAGTCCAAAAATTATAAAAATAATATTTTTGAAAAGAGGAGAGCATGCTCATCATGATGGTATCAAGTTTTTGAATTTTCACATTGAAATTCATAGTGTATTTGGAGATCAAAGTTGAATTTTGTTATTTTTAATCATAATTCTCAGACTTTGTTGTAGATTGAAAAGTTCAATCCTTTGGCTTGAGAATACAAGCCATTCTCAAACCAAAAGGCATGATATTTAAATTCAAATTCAAATAACATGATCATGTCAATGTATAATGCGATTGTGTTAATAGATAACATGATCATATTAATAGATAACATGCTCATGTTAATAGATAATGCAATTGGATTATTATAAAAGCAATAACAGGATTGTGTTACTATTATTTTACACATTAAAGTACTGAAAATGTAAATGGAGTGAATCTTGGTTAATAGATAATGATAATAGATAACATGACCATGTTATCATTAACATGACCATATTATCAATAACACAACCATGTTATCAATAACGTGATTGCGTTATCAATAACATGACCATGTTATCAATAACATGACCATGTTATCAATAACATGACCACGTTATTAATAACATGACCACATTATCAATAACATGACCACATTATCAATAACATGACCACATTATCAATAATATGACCAATTTATAAATAATGAGACCACATTATCAATAATGCGACTACATAATCAATAACGTGATCACATTCTTGTTATTTGGCACATAAATGCATTTTAAGTATAAGTTTACATTTATATTATTACATTTATTTCCTTGTACTTCAAATATATTTTAGTAAATATAAGAAATTAAGGTCACTCTACATCTGATAGAGTTGGTCTCATAAATGCATGCCTAACTATGTAGAAAATAGTTTTTCAAAATCCAATCTAGTCAGTACTTAGTAATTTTTAGGGTCTAGGTATTAAACCTATGGATTCTAGTACATAACTTTTGCAATTGATATCCATTTTTGGTAAATATATAGTCATTTTTTATGTTTTTGTGCCTTTTGGATTGATTCCTAACATTTATAAGACTCCTAGGTTTGTTAAAATTGAAGTTTGAAAACTACTCAATTTGAACTTGATCTAAAGTGGTGTGATTGGTGTAGTGTAGTTCATATTGATGACTTGCACACATAAAATGACCACTTTGTGTTAATTTTACTTGTTCATCATCCTTGATCACTTATTACTCATCTCTCATTACCCATAATCACTCTCTCATCATTCTTTATTGTCCCTAATCAATCCCTCATTAACCCTCACTATCCCTAGTCATTTCTAATCACTCCCTTATCATCCATAATCACTCCTCTATTGACCCTCAGTATCCATCATCATCCCTAATCACTCCCTCCCCATCTTTTATTGTCACTTATCACTCTTTCCTCATCCCTCATCATCCTTAATCATTTTCTCATCCCTATTCACTCCTTCCTTATCCCTGATCACTCCCTCATTGACATTCATTTTCTATCATCATCTCTAATCACTTGGGCTTATCATTCCTAATCACTCCCTCCTCAACCCTCGTAATCCCTAATCAATCTTTCCTCATCCTTCATCATCTCTAATCATTCCCTCATTGACCCTCACCATCCCTCACCATCCTTTACCATCCATAATCGCTCCCTCATCATTTGATGTAAGTATATAATCTAAAGATATATTTGATTCTATTCATATGTTATATAATCAATTATAATAGAAATCAACTCTTTTCTAGGACTTGTTGTGTTGTCAGTACCCATTCGTGATAGTCAATTTTATTACTAAATGAATTGGATGATATTCCAAATTTATAGTCAAGTAACACAAGTACTAACATAAAATAGAGTCTGAATTTTAGTTCATTGAATTATCTTTGTTATGCATCTAAATAAATTCAACTTTATTTGGTTCCACCTTTGGTAGCTTGGTTCAAAAGATAAAAATTAAACACAAATCTCTTATATAATTTTCTAATTCTGAGAAGAATTAAATCGGATGCAAAGTTATTTAGTGTTTCCCATTCTTGTATGACTTTAATCTTGGTTAGGTTCACACATGCACTCCTTGTGTGTGTAATGTATGCCAAATATTTTATCTCTTTCATTAAAAATGAACATTTATTCATGTTATCATAAAAATGTGAAACACTAATTCAACATGGTGTAGGATTTCATCCCATGTTTTCTAAAGATTAAGATGCCATCAAGGTAGATAAAAAAATGACATAGGTAAAGGGCTCGAGGATGTCGTTCAACATCTCAATGAATGAATTCACTAGATGAGTTGACCTAAAAGGCATAACCAACTAGTCAATGAATCCTTCCTTTATTTTTAAGACTTTATTCCAAATGTCTATAGGTTTAACATGAATACGATGATACCCAAACTTAAGATCAATTTTGGAAAATACTTCTACACCATGGATATGTCAGGAAAATGCCTTAATATTTTGATGATAATAGTTCTTCACTTTAATCTTGTTAAGATTTTTTTAATTGATTCACAACTTTGACACAAATATAATTAGGCTTCTGTAAGGCAATGATTTGGGCATGATGTGTCCATTATCCATGATTTTATGGATCTACCACTTGATCTATTCATTCTCTAGAAAATATATGTTGTATAAATATGTTTGAGGTAGAGGTAGTTAAGGGATCAAATCAATAGTATTATTTAGTGTACAGTATGTAGGAACTTATTTAGGTGATTGAAAGATATCCTTGTATTCATCTAGTTTAAGGTTCAATTATTTTATCTTTTTTATTGTTGGATAAAACACTATATGATATAGTGACATAAGGATGTTATTAAATTTAACTCGTACCATAAAGAGTATACTTCTTACTAGAACTAACAAGATTCTTGCACTTTTTGGCACTAATGACTAAAAGCTTATGAACTAACTATGATATATGGTATTTTAGACCATGACAATCTATTACAACATTTCAAAGATTTACTTCATAGACTACATTTCAATGGTAAATATATGGTTGACCACATGTAAAACATCACACACTTTTAATGGTGAGATGTCACAAAGGGTTGCATTTTTAAAAAGTTTGATTTTGTACACCAAGTGACACTACTAGGTGATCCATTTCTCAAGGCCTACACTAGACCATAAACTAGTGTATGGTTATGGATGATGTATAAATTTTAAGTTCAATTTTTGAAAATATGCTTTATGAGAAATTAAATTCTTTTGACTTAAATTAGAAATGATGAAGTGTATTGGCTCACCATTGATCTACATTTGTTTTTGAAACAATATTTTTAATTCATATAATTTATTATTGGGGGAAGTAGAGATATTTTTACTACCGACTATATCATTGGGTTCATAATATATTATCTACTTACATTTTTATAGTTCTAGATAACTTGTACCCACTTTTCGAGATGTGCAAGTATAGAGCTCATAGTGTGACACTCTTCAATGGATTGAATATTTAGTTATGAATTAAGCACCACTTTCCAATCTTGGACTACTTATTCTAATCATTTGAAAGTTATTTTCCACTCTCTGGTATGATGAATCAATCAATAGACATATAAATAAAAGGCCTTTAATGTAGTTATTCAAATCATAAAATGTCCTCATATGGAAATCAATTGATTGGTTTCAAGAAATCACAAATCTTGGTGATCCTAATGTATTTACTACCCATTTTTGGTGCTATGGTGGTTTTACTTGCTTCTCGTTTTTTGGTGGATTTTCAATCGTAAATTACATCATTTCTAATAGGCCCATATTTTTTCATAGGTGTTAAATATTTATGTTTCAAATTTTCATCCACATCATTTTGATCACCATGTCTTATATTTTATACTAGCACTCAACTCTCCACATGTAACTCCTAACATTATTAAACCCAAACAAAATACCACCATCAAGATATTGGATGGAGTGATTAAGGATGAGGAGGGATGAGGAGGAATTGAGTAGAGATGATAAGGGAGTCAATAGGGATAATGAGTGATGGTGAGGCTCAATAAGGGAGTGATTAGGGAGGATGAGGGAGTGATTAGGGATGATAAGGGATGGTGAGGGTTAATGAGGGAGTGATTAGGGGTGATGAGGGATGAATAATGAGTGATTAGATATGATGAAATATGATGAATTAGTGATTAGGGATGATGAGAGATGGTGAGAATCAATGAGGGAGTGATTAGGGATGATGAGGGAGCGATTATAAAAGATGAGGAATGGTGAGGGTTAATAAGGGAGTGATTAGGGATGATGAGGGATGAGGAGGGAGTGATTAGGGATGATGAAGAGATGATTATGTATGATGAGAGATTGATTAGGAAATGATGAGGGATGGTGAGATCCAATGAGGGAGTGATTAGGGATGATGAGAGAGTGATTAAAGATGATGAGGGATGTTGAGGGTTAATGAGGGAGTGATGAAGGATGATGAGGGATAGTGAGGGTTAATGAGGGAGTAATTAGAGATGATGAGGAAGGGATTAGAGATGACTAGGGATTGTGAGGGCTAATGAGTGAGTGATTAGGGATAATGAGGAATGATGAGAGATACTAGGGGTGATGAAGAATGAGTAGGAAGTGATCAGGGATGAGGGAGGGATGATGACCAAGTGAAATTAACACAAAGTGGTTGTTTGATGTGTGTAGGTCATCAATATGATCTTTGCCACCCCGATCACACCACTTTTCATCAATTTCAAAGTGAGTGGTTTGCAAACCTCAATTTTGACAAACATATGACTCCTAGAAATGCCAAGAATCAATTCAGAAGGTAAAAAAAGTAAAAAACGACTATATGTCTATAAAAATGGATATCAATTACAAAAATTATCCTAAATTCCCTAGGTTTAATACTTAAACCCTGAAAATGCCTAAGTATTGACTAGATTGGATTTTGAAAAACTATTTTCCACATCATAAGGCATGCAACTATGAGACCAACTCTATTAGATGTAAAGTGACCCTAATTTATTATATTTACTAAAATAAATTTAAAGTATAAGAAAATAAATGTAACAATATAAATGTAAACTTATACTTTACATTTAGAGTAGTAAATATAAGCTTCTAGCCAAAGTTGGATTCATGTACAACTCCACATGCTTTTATGTGTAAAATAATAGGAATGCAATCACATTATCTATTAACCAAGATTTTCTCCATCTACATGTTCACTATTTTAAAGTGTAAAATAATAGTAATGTGTTCATGTTATTATTTTTACAATAATGCAACTGTGTTATTGCTTTTACAATAATGCGACCACGTTATTATTTTTACAATAACACAATCATGCTATCTAACATGATTGTGTTATATATTAACATGATTACATTGTGGCTCAGTAATTACCGGGCCATAATTTAAAAATGTGATCACATTATATCAATAATGTGATCCTGTTATGTAAAATGTCCACAGAATTATCCCCCAACTTTGTGCACTTACCCTAATGTCACATTTTGTGGTGTAAAAAATCCAAGACGTCTATGATTCTAAGCTTAGAATTAGACATTTATCTTGTCCTTGTCTTATTTAAACTTTTGATTATGCAAATTCAATTATTATCTTGGAATTATTTTTTCATCACATGTTCATGTTTTATCAACCATCTCATGGAATTGATGGCATCTCAAAAGGTGTTACATATTGGTTATAAAATAAAAAATAAAATTTTAACAATTTATATAGGTATATTGTTTGCCAATTTTATTTGTTGATTCCTAGGGCTAAACTATATATGCCCAAATGAAGATAGCATATTGAATATTAGAAAAAAAACATATTTATGTTGTAGTAAGGAAACAATTTATTGATCTTTTAGTAGAATCAAATTCCCCTCAAAAGACAATGGTAACATTGTATTTGGTGAATTGATAACACTATTCAATCCTAATATATGTATTATAAGGTTATTTACCCCCCATGGTATATTTTGGTAAAACCCACTTAGCTAAAAATGATGTTTGTAGAGTAGATAATTTTGAAGATTTCAAATTTCACTAGCAAAGATGTCCTAAATGAACAAAGATCAATCTATAATATTTGAAACTAAATAAATGTATTCATATGAATAAATTTAGAAACTGAAGTGGTTATGATATTCTTAAAATTTTAAGAAATAGATAAATTTTTCAAGAAGTTATCAATCTAATTTAACATTTATGCTTCATATTGATGTAAGATCTGATGGGGAATCCAGAACAACACACCTGTTCTGATCCCACTTGTTAGGATCTTGCTCCTCAGAAAGAGCACAATATGATTACCACATACAAGCAATTAAACATGCAGAATTAACCAGAAGTACAAGTAACTAGAATTCACAAATAGCACAGAATATGAGAGACAATACACAATCTTGTATTAATACTCATCCAGAAAGAAAATACAATAAAGAAGATGCCACTTCTTCTTCCACCTCTCAGAGGCTTCCCACACCTCAAGGGCTCCCAGTAATTCTCAATCAAGAGTTCACTCTCCTACCAAAAATGGTCCCAACACACAACTCACACACAAAATTGGTGTTCACCTCCAACCAGTCAGTAATAACCCTGCCAGTACACAAGTAATCTAAAGTACTTCAAGTAGATCTCCCATGAACCTGCAACAACCTGCAATTCAACAGACCTTACTTACACATGTAGATCTCCTATGAGCTTGCAACAACCTGCAACTCAAATGATCTTACAATGAAAGGATCTTCCTTGCCTTCCTTTTTTATCTCATGATTATAATACATGCCAATGGGTCTATAAATAGATCCCAAACTTAACCATAACTTAGACTCTTAATTTAGACACATAGCTCAAGACTTGAAATAAACTTTACATGTAAACACTTGGTTCAACAAACAAATTGTTCATGCAATGAACAGTTTTGGAACACACAGGCGACCGACATTGGTCCCTGTCTAACTGGAGATGACCGACGTTGGCCGATTCTTACCAATGTCGGTTGCCCTTTTGTTCACCCCTGATCGACATCGGTCGGCCTAACCGATGCCGGTGACTGTAACACTCAACAACTCCTCCATGTCTGCAAATAGTTGAAGCTTTTAGCTCCACAACCTAATAATCTCCCACTTGGAGATAAATAGCTGCAACTGTTCCTGTACTTATACATCATCTAGTTTGTTTCCTGGCATTGTATCTCTCTTCAATATCACCCTTGAAGACCAACCACCACAAAACTTGAGGTGCACCTCCTGTCATCCAAATCTTCTGCCACATCCGCATCTACAAACCCATGTAAAAAAGAACTTGACCCTGCATAGCATGTGCACCTGATGCTGGTCCCTCTCAAATCCTTGAGAATCCACTGAACTGCCCTCCAGTGCTTCTTTCCCAGATTGGCTCCTAACTTTCTAACAACTCCCACTACTTGGAAAAACTCAGGTTTAGTACACATGTACTCAACCTCATTATGTGAATCAAGACACTGTTCATAGAACCATCCAACTATCGGCATGCTAACCGGTCTCACACAATCATCCTGAAACAAAGTCAACCTGTGACCTTCCATGTCCCTAGAACACACTCATGTCAAAGAATCTTGCTACTCCCAAATTCCTCATGACATACTTCTGAACTAGCTTTACCTTTAGTTCAGTAACTCCTTCTAAGTGTAACCCTATAACAAGCACACAATAAAGTAATAGGATAATGTAGCTAATATTATCCAACCTGGTAAAGAGAAACACAATGGTCAAACCTTTATTGTCCTGTAGCTTATTCAAGACCATATACTCTGGCCTTCCATCTCACGTGTCCATTCCCCCTCTTCTTTATCCTGAACATCCATTTGTCTCTCAGTGCTTCCTTCTAGCTGGCAACTCCACCCAAAACTCCCATTTGGTTCTTCTCCAAGGAATCACATTCCTCATCCATGCCAAGCTCCCATTGTTTCTTAGATCTACTTGCTTTACTTCTTTAATAACTTCCTGGTTCTTGACCATCAGTGAGCAACAAGTAGTGTAAAGAAGGGAAATGACAAATTTGAGGCTTACTTACCCTTTAAGTCCTCCATATGGGTGCTTAAGACTCCTTGACAGCTTGTTGTCTACCCAAAATCCATCTCAGTGATCGATGCTGATCACATCTCAGTCTGCACCTGACTGACATCGATTCCATGTGATTGCCTCATCGCCGACATCGGTTCCCCCTGATCGACGCCGGTGTTTATCTGTCCCTGAGTCACTGACATTGAGCTGCACATAGCCAACATCGGTCCTTGTATGGACGTCGATGTCAATTTTCTAACCGACGTCAGTCTCTGTGTTTTTCTTATGAGAAATGACTTCTACTCACGAGCTCCTTTTGGATCAAACCCTTGTCCAAATCACCCTTGCTCTGCTCAAAATTCTTCAGCCCCTTTGACTGATCTCTGTCCATCATCTTCTCCTTGAAAACCAAGGCTTTCCTGTTCTTGTCATGAACATCAGATTTCTCAAGAAACGTTACCTTCTTCTTCTGCATACAGAAATCTCGATTCATGCTTTTCAAATTCGAAAGCATACCCTTTGACTCAAGAACATGCATCTCCTTCTTATTCATGTGACCAAGCCTATTAAGCCACATCTTCGAATCTATAGCTGAAGTAGATAACCCAGAAAGAGAATCAGTAATACAAGTAGATAGATAAAGCGTACCTACTTTCTTACCTCTTGCTACAACAAGTGCACCCTTGGTAACCTTCCAAGAGTCCACTGTGAGAGTTATTGTGCAACCCTCATCACCCAAACTTCTTACAGAAATCAAATTCCACTCCAAAACTGGGACATGCATGACCTCCTTTAACACCCATGTGTTACCTATCTGCAATTTCAGCTTCACTTTCCCTTTGCCAACCATCTGACAAGGCTTACCATCCCCTAAATAAATTTCTCCAAAGTCTCCCTGGACATACTCATGAAAAAATTCCCTATTTGGGGATGCATGGAAAGACACACCAAAATCTAAAACCCAAGATTCTACTTTATCTAAGGAACATACTAGAGCATCTTGTGTAACATATTCTGCAACATCTTCTTCTTCTTCATGTCCTTCATGCTGATCTTCAACCAACCAACAATCTCTCTTTAAGTGCCCTTGCTTTCCACATTTCTAGCAGGGTATTTTGCCATACATGGACTTGGATCTCCTGCCTATCTTTGACCTTGATCTCCCATGCTCTATCTTCTCTCTTTGCCTTCCCCTGCTTTCCACACTCAAAGCATTTCCTGATGATTCACTTGTGCTTTTCCTATGAATTTATTCATTCAAGATTACACTCACAACATCATCCACTTTTAAGATTTTTGAAGTAGACGCAGTATTACTAACTGCCATTACCAAATTTTCCCAACTTTTAGGTAATGAGCATAAGATTAAGAGAGCCTTAATTTCATCATCAAAAACAATATTGACTGAATTTAATTGGTTTACCAAACCATGGAAATCACTAAGATGACTATGTACAGATCCACCTTCCAACATTTGCAAATTAAATAATTACTTCATAAGAAATACCTTATTCGAAGCTGAGGGTTTTTCATATAAATTTGCCAAAGATTCCATCAATTCTACCATTGTCTTAACCTATGATAAGTTAGAAATCACAGACGATGCAAGACTCAACCTTATAGATCCTAGAGCCTTTTGATCAAGAACCTCCCATTCTTCATCCTTCATATCCCAGGGCTTGCAATCAACCCCACCCAATGGTAAGTACAAATCTTTCTGATACATATAATCTTCAATCTGCATCCTCCATAATTGATAGTTATTGCCATTAAACTTCTCCATTCGTAGCTTACTTTCTTCTGCCATTGCTCTACTCCCACTCAAACATAAACCCCTGTGAGTAACCTGTAATCAACACACACTAACCAGATCTGATACAACCTATTAGTATCCCAACCAAAAGCTTTGATACCAATTGATGGGGAATCCAGAACAACACACCTGTTTTGATCCCACTTGTTAGGATCTTGCTCCTCAGAAAGAGCATAATATGATTACCACATATAAGCAATTAAACATGCAGAATTAACCAGAAGTATAAGTAACTAGAATTCACAAATAACATAGAATATGAGAGACAATACAAAATCTTGTATTAATACTCATCCAGACAGAAAATACAATAAAGAAGATGCCACTTCTTCTTCCACCTCTCAGAGGCTTCCCACACCTCAAGGGCTCCTAGTAATTCTCAATCAAGAGTTCACTCTCCTACCAAAAATGGTCCCAACACACAACTCACGCACAGAATTCGTGTTCACCTCCAACCAGTCAGTAATAACCCTGCCAGTACACAAGTACTCTAAAATAATTCAAGTAGATCTCCCATGAACGTGCAACAACCTGTAATTCAACATACCTTACTTACACATGTAGATCTCCTATGAGCTTGTAACAACCTGCAACTCAAATGATCTTACAATGGAAGGATCTTCCTTGCCTTCCTTTTTTATCTCATGATTATAATACATGCCAATGGGTCTATAAATAGATCCCAAAATTAACCATAACTTAAACTCTTAATTTAGACACGTAACTCAAGACTCGAAATAAACTTTACATGCAAACACTCGGTTCAACAAACTAACTGTTCATGCAACGAACAGTTCTAGAACACACATGCAACTGACGTCGGTCCCTGTCTAACTGGAGATGATCGATGTCGGTTGACTCTTGCCGATGTCGATTGCCCTTCTGTTCACCCCTGACCGACGTCGGTCGGCCTAACCGATGTCGGTGACTGTGACACTTAGCAACTCCTCCATGTCTGCAAATAGTTGAAGCTTTTAGCTCCATAACCTAACAAGATCATCACTTACCACTTGTACATATGATCTATTTTGCAAGTTTTGAGTCCTTAGTAGGTTGTTAAGGTCATGATAAGTCTGTAGGAGTCAATATAAGGTGGTATAACTTTGTCAACTTTGAGTTTGGATCCATTAAGCATTTTCTCGCCTAAATGTCCAATTCAAATATTTGAAATAGTTTGTATCGTTTCTCCAATTTTAGATATTATAAGAGGTTAAAGTGTTATAACCTTATGTCATTAGGGTATTTAAGATCAATTAGTGTTTTATTGTACTTGTTAGTAGGATAAGATAGTTAAGATCAATGTACAATATGAGTTAGTAGTAAGTTAGAAGGTAGTTATGGAATTTTTGAGTCTTTATAAATAGAGAGTTGCTTGTGAGAAAGGTCATTTAAGAAAGTAAGAATGACTAGGGTTTTTGGATTCAAAATATACAATGTCATAAACCCCAATAAAAGGAATTTATAGTTATTTGTTGGAAAGGAATGTTGTTGCAGACCTGCATCTTCTGTATGAGTAATAAGATTAGATGTACAAGCAAAAATGTGTAAAGAGGACTCTGATCAAGACATGTTTTTTGTTGTTCTTATAATGGTGGTATGTGAATCCATTGTATGTTTGAAAATATTTAAGTTATGTGATGTTGATTTATGATATATAGACAGGAAGTTCAAGACCAAAACTAGTATGCCCTGTTTGTTTGCATAAAGCAATAAGGACTGAGCAGACTCTTTGTGTAGAAAGGATTGAATAAAAACTAAGATGAAAATTCAAGGACACAGTTTATGAACATATTCTTAACCATTTTAAGGAGCTTATATAAAATTAAAGTGTTTGTATTTGTGATGAAGTTCATTGATAATATACTAAATTGAGTTCACTATGCTTCTTATGACAAAATTTTAAAAGATTTTGTTCATTGAGATGATCGTGAAGGTGTATTGTGAAAATTAGTCTTGTCAATATTTAAGAGGGTACTTATAGGTCTCAAGGTATTTTTGAGACACATAAAGTTTATTAGAAAGAGAACCATTTTTATAGTCACCGTGCATAAGACATAGTCTAACCAATTATTGTAAGAAAACCTGAACCAAGGAGTTGAAATGGGTTTATATTAAATACATGAAGTGTATATTATGTGCACAAGGTGTGGAAATTCTTCAAAAAATTTATAAATATGTTAAATAAACCTAGGGTAATGTTTGTTTTCATTTCAAATACTTACAAATTTTTTAATTACTCACAGTCCAATATAAAAAGGATATGGAAAACATGAATAGAGAACCCCACAGAAGAAACCAATACTAGGAGTGAGTGTGTCGGTGTATTACAGACTGATATTTATCATTACATTTGTTTGACACCCTTTTTAAAACCTAAAATAGTCAAATAACCCTTCTTAGGTCAACATAACTGTGTCATAACCTTATGCTAGGGTTTTAGAAGGAAAATGCTTGTATAAATTGATTCCACTAGTAAAAGTTTCTCAAACTTGGTAATTTGATATAATGAAATGGGAGGTGAGATATTGTAAAGGGTTTTATTTGTTTCCATACTGTTAAGTATGTTTTGAATAGACTATGTTAAAATAAGGTTGTAGGAAACCCAAAAGACCTAATCTGAGGACTTTGAAGGATAGGAAAAGGGGTCTAACAAATGAATTAGAGTTTATAACTTTATGGAAATTAAGATTTCAATATAGTGTATCTAAAAAAGTGACTATTTTGTTGATTTGGGTCCATACTGTGCTGTACAAGGCATTTTAGCCTAAAAAAGGCTACTCGAAAGAGCCCGTGAGATAACAAGGAATAAGGTGTGTAAGAGGTGGTTGTTTGCAAGGGTTGTATATTGAATGAAAGATTGATATAACCTATTTAAATATAATTTCATGTAAATAAACACCTTAAGGTTAGAGGAAACCTATATTATGCATTCTTGGAGTCATGGCGTAAAATGATTTAAAGACCATTGTGCATTGAGTGAGGTATATGGTTTGAAGAGTTTGGTGAGACCATCATGAGCATGGAGAGAACAAATGATATGAATGGTATATAGATGTGATATGATTTTAGGGTTCCCAAGTAGACTAAGAAGTTTTCAAACCAAGGAGTTGAGAATAAGGTAAAACTAGACAAATTGGTGTAGGCGGAGGTAAATGAGTATGTTATCTTATTTTTTTAATAGATGATGACTAATTAGAAGTGACCTATGCATCATGTGGTATTAGACCAGGAGGATTTTAAGGCAAGGTATATTTGGTGTTTTAAAATTGTTGATTTCATGTGTATAAATATTTTTTTGAGTACATATTGAATGTTGTGTTGAGAAGTTATTATGAACATGCTAACAAAGGTTATAGGAATAAACTGAAGATGCTGCAGGTAAGAGTGAAATAAATGAGAGGTGGCAAGGCCCTTAAGCTAAGAAGGCTTAGAGAAGAGAAGAGTTGTTGAGAATATCAAGAGAGTGATCTCATAGGTGAGCTTGAGATAGAGAAAAGAGTCCCAATGAACGAATAAGAAGAGAAGAGAGACCCAAGTGAGAGGTCAAGATGTGGCAAGTGAGAGAAGGCTTGTCAAAAAGAAGAATAGGTCCATATGAGACCAAAGATTTGATAGGAATCTTAGTTGAGATGACAAGAGAGAAGGAGAAGAGAAAATAATGCAAGGTTGAGAGAAGCCACCATAAAGAGAAGATGGTGCAAGAAGACGCCAAGAAGAGGATTGCGATCGAGAAAGAGATAATTGAGATGAGGTACCAAATATATGAGATGTTGAACATGATATATAAATTAAGAGAGATTGATAACCCACATATTATATGGTTCAAGAGGAAGAATCCACTCAATTGGCAATTAAATAACAAGTGAAGAAAAGAAGAATGCAGAAAAAGAGAGAGGAGAAAAAGTAGAAGTTGTTCTACAAATAATTTAAGAGAGAGATGGCAAATTTTTGGGGAAAAGAACATCCAAGTGAGAAAAGGGATAAATGTGAACAACACCTTGAGGTAGAGAAGGAATGATAAGTACATGATGAAGTGATAATACAATTTGAGTTACAATAGGTTGAGGTGTTTTGTTTGTCACCAATGGGAGAGCAAGGTAGTGAAGAAGAGTATATAATAGATGAAGAGAAGCTATGGTAGCAAATAATGGAAGGATCAAATGATATAAGTCTCATAAGAGAAAAGGAGACTATCATTAAGATGAAGAAGGAGAGTGGGAAGCTAAAGAAGAAGTAGTTGAAAAGGAAAAAAGTGAAGAACAAGGGAGCAAGTAGGAGGTGATTTTGATTGACATGTTTGCTTTATGTGCAGGTCATTGGAGGATAGAAAATGAGCAGTAGCTACCCACGAATAGATTGAAGAAGCAAAGCAAGAGGAAGAGCAAGAGAGAGAATACCAAAATAAGAGACATTGTAAGAAAGCATCACAAAGGCCTATATATTACAAATAGGCCCTGGGATCCAGGTGGACATGAGCTTAGAAGAAATATGCTGCAAATAATGTTAAAGTAAATTAAATTATGACTTTCATGGGAAAGTTTTTTTCTTGCTCTTCAGTAGTATGATATAGGAACAACACCTACCACTTGTACATATGATCTATTTTAAAAATTTAAGTCCTTAGTAGGTTGTTAAGGTCATGATAAGTCTATAGGAGTCAATATAAGGTGGTATAAGTTTATCAAATTTGCATTTGGATCCATTAGGCATTTTCCTACCTAAATGGCCAATTCAAATATTTGAAATAGTTTGTATTATTTCTCAAATTTTGGATGTTTTAAGAGGTCAAAGTGTTATAACCTTATGTCATTAGGGTATTTAAGAGCAATTAGTGTTTTTTTGTACTTGTTAGTAGGATAAAGTAGTTAAGATCAACATACAAGAGGATTTAATAGTATGTTATAAGGTAGTTATGGAATTTATGAGTCTTTATAAATAGAGAGTTGCTTGTGAGAAAGGTCATTCAAGAAAGTAAGCATGATTGGGGGGTTTGGATTCAAAAGATACAATGTCATAAACCCCAAGAAAATGAATATATAGTTCTTTGTTGGAAAGGAATGTTGTTGCAGACATGTATCTTCTGTATGAGTAAAAGATTAGATGTACAAGCAAAAATGTGTAAAGAGAACTCTGATCAAAACATGTTTTTTGTTGTTTTTGGAATGGTGGTAAGTGAATCCCTTATACTTTTGAAAGTATTTAATTTTTTTGATGTTACTTTATAATATATGGATAGGAAGTTCAAGTCCAAAATTGGTATGCCCTGTTTGTCTGCATGAAGTAATAAGTAATGATAAAACTCCCTATGTAGATAAGATTGAATGGAAACTAAGTTGAAAATTCAAGGACACAATTTATGAACATATTTTTAACCATCTTAATGAGCTTACAAATAATTGAATTATATTTATTTTTGATGAAATTCATTGATAATATACTAAACTGAGTTCACTGTGCTTCTTATTATAAAAAGTTTGAATCTATATCTTTGTAAAAGATTGTTTGTTCATTGAGATGTTCATGAATGTGTGTTGTGAGAAGTAGTATTGTCAATATTTAAGAGGGTAATTATAGGTCTCAAGGTATTTGGGAGACACATAAGTTTATTGGACATAGAACCACTTTTATAGTCACTGTGCATAAGACACAATCTAACCAATTCTTGTACGAAAACCTAAACTGAGGAGTTGAAATGGGTTTTAATTGAATAGAATAAGTGTCTATTATTTGCACAAGGTGTGGAAAGCCTTCACAAAAGGTATAAAGACTTTAAATAAACCTAAGGTAACATTTTTTTTCTTTTTAGATACTTATAAACTTTTCGATTACTCATAGTTCAATATAAAAAGGATTTGGAAAACATGAATAGAGAACCCCAATGAAGAAACTAATATTTGGAGTGAATGCGTTGGTGTATTACTGACTAAAATTTATCATTACAGTCATTTGAAACCCTTTATAAAACCTAAAATAGTCAAATAACCCTTCTCGGGTAACCATAACCTAAAATATTTGAATAGTTTGTATTATTTCTCAAATTTTGGATGTTTCAAGAGGTCAAAGTGTTATAACCTTGTGTCATTAGGGGATTTAAGAGAAATTTATGTTGTTTTGTACTTGTTAGTAGGATAAGGTAATTAAGATCAACGTATAAGAGGAGTTAGTAGTAAGTTAGAAGGTAGTTATGGAATTTTTGAGTCTTTGTAAATAGAGAGTTGCTTGTGAGAAAGGTCATTCAAGAAAGTGAGCATGACTAGGGGTTTTGGATTCAAAAGATACAATCTCATAAACCCAAAGAAAATGAATATATAGTTCTTTGTTAGAAAGGAATGTCGTTGTAGACCTGCATCTTCTGTATGACCAATAAGATTAGATGTACAAACAAAAATGTGTAAAGAGAACTTTGATCAAGACATTATTTTTGTTATTATTGGAATGGTGGTAAGTGAATCCCTTGTATGTTTTAAAGTTTTAAAGTTATGTGATGTTGCTTTATGATATATGGATAGGAAGTTCAAGACCAAAACTGGTATGCCCTGTTTGTCTGCATGAAGTAATAAGAACTAAGCAGACTCCCTCTATAGATAGGATTGAATGAAAACTAAGTTGAAAATTCAAGGACACAATTTATGAACATATTTTTAACCATATTAATGAGCTTATAGAGAATTGATGTGTTTGTATTTGTGATGAAGTTCATTGATAATATACTAAACTCTATTCACTGTGCTTTTTATGATAAAATGTTTGAATCTATATCTTTGTAAAAGATTGTTTGTTCATTGAGATGATAATGAATGTGTATCATGAAAAGAAATCTTGTCAATATTTAAGAGGGTACTTATAGGTCTCAAGGTATTTGGGAGACACAAATTTTATTGGATAGAGAACCACTTTTATAGTCACTATGCATAAGACACAATCTAACCAATTCTTGTAAGAAAACCTGAATCGAGGAGTTAAAATGGGTTTTAATTGAATAGAATAAGTGTATATTATGTGCACAAGGTGTGTAAATCCTTCACAAAAGTTATAAAGACTTTAAGGAAACCTAGGGTAACATTTGGTTTCTTTTTAGATACTTATAAACTTTTCAATTACTCACAGTCCAATATAAAAATGATATGGAAAACATGAATAGAGAACCCTAATGAAGAAACCAATACTGGGAGTGAATGTGTTGGTGTATTAAAAACTAAAATTTATTGTTGCAATCATTTGAAACCCTTTTTAAAACCTGAAATAGTCAAATAACCCTTCTTGGGTCAAGAGAATTGTGTCATAACCCTATGCTAGGGTTTTAGAAGGAAAATGCTTGTATAAATTGATTCCATTAGTAAAAGTTTCTCAAATGTGGTTATTTGATGTACTAGGATGGGAGGTAAGTGATTCTAAAGGTTTTGATTTGTTTTTGTATTGTTAAGTACATTTTGAACAAACTGTGTTAAAATAGGGTTGTAGGATACCCAAAATACATAATATAAGGACTTTAAATGATAGGAAAAGGGGTCTAACAAATGAATTAGAATATATAACTTTGTGGAAAGCATAAGTTCAATAAAGTGTATCTATAAAAGTGACTAGTTTGTTGAGTTGGGTCCGTACTGTGTTGTACAAGGCATTTTAGCCTAAAAAGGCTACTAAAAAGAGCTTGTGAGATAACAAGGAGTAGGGTGTGTAAGAGGTGGTTGTTTGAAAGGGTTGTAGCTTGAATTAAGGATTGATATAACCTATTTAAACATAGTTCAGTGTAAATAAACACCTTAAGGTTAGAGGAAACCTATATTATGGATGCTTGGAGTCATGTTGCAAAGTGATCTAAAAACCATTGTGCATTGAGTGAGGTATATGGTTTGAGGAGTTTGGTGAGACCATCATGAACATTGTAGAGAAAAAAATGATATGAATTTTATAAAGATGTGAGATGATTGTAGGGTTCCTAGGTAGAGTAACAAGTCTGCAAACCAAGGAGTCAAGAACAAGGTAAAATAAGATAAATTGGTGTAGGCAGAGGTAAGTGAATATGTTATCTTATTTTTAATTAGAGTTGACCTCTACATCACATACCAAACATCCCTCTACCTTTTTATATTTCATTTTTCTTCCCACATATGTGTTTTATCATAATTTGAAATTAATATAGTGAATTAACCCTAATTTGGATAAATTGATTAAAATATAGCATAATACTATAAATTAACATGTGATAGGCAGAATCAAAGTAATATGTTGAATTTGATTAAGTACAATAAAATGAAATAAGACTAGCTATGAAATAATTGGAAAACTTAAGGTATTTATTGACTAAAATATGATAGTGTGAAATTGATAGATGGCTAGAACTAACAAATAAGAACTGATGCTGCACGTACATAGAGACTGAGATTGAAACTGATGAAGCATAAAATCATCCAACTTGAGACATGATCGACTGCCACTATTTTCATGAGTTGTTTGATCTTATATTTTTATAAAAATAAATAAAGTCAGTTCACAATCATTTGTGATAACTTAAATCATGTTTGTGTGTGAAGATTCGACCTTTAGATGTGCTCAAAAGACCTAAAAATGAGTTCTTCAAATTTAAAACCCTAATAAGGCTTGTAATAATTGAAAACCTATAAATAGAAAAAAGAGGAGTGTAATTTGTTGAGCTGACCCCAATCACCCCCATGATGACTGATCGCTACGTATGTATCCAAAACTAAAATTAGGCCCATGTAGTTCTCCCACTTAGAGTGACTTATGTAATTATGATCCTTTGACTATATAAATGACTTATATACTTGATCATGATTTAATTTAACTTGGATAAAATAGGCTTTCAACTTGGATAAGGAATGCTTCAAATGATTAAAATCAGAATTGGGAAGAACAAGGAAGCATTGCTCAATGTGCAATAGTGTAAGTGTGCTTTGATATTGTAATTGCCTAGTGATTTCTAGTTGGTAGAATAGGTGTCTCAAGTTTCCCTTTGTATCAATACAAAAGGGGAAAAACTCACACTACCTATCTTAAAAATATTAGGCAAACTATAAGGGAGGTCTCAAATTTGAAAAATGATCGTTAGAGGGGTTAAGGATAAGAACACTCCATAGGGGATAGGAACATTTGCCACTCTTATTCCCTATTAGATGTTTTTGTCCTTAAGGGAAACATATGATTTTTAGTTTCAAGGATATTCTTGCAAATTCCTAGAGTGGTTTATTTAAGTTTAGAACATTTATGTAAGTGTCAATTAATAATTTAGAATGGAATGGGTCCTTATATATGTTTAGGATAGAACGAGGTGGCAAAATAAGTCCAAATTAAGTGTTCAAGTCAATTAAAGTAAAATAGGTCTAAAACCAACATTATCAAGTATTCGTGACAAAATTTGAGTGACTACAAGATGCATAAATATGAAGTTTGATCAATTTTGATAAGTAATTATTTATGTTATACAAGTCTACATTCTCATGATTAAACAAGTTTGCTAATCAAGAAGAGTTATCAGCTAGTGTTTCCATAATTAACTGTTTTACCGTAATTTTGATTATGTGAACTTAAACAAGATAAAACCAAGGATTGATTCATGTTGTATAAATTATATATTCAAACACTAATATGAATGTAAAAGGAAGAATATGATTAAATAATTACACTTACTAATACTGGAGAGTTCTAAGGGATTAAGACACTTAGTGTGGTTACTGTTTTGTGTAAGTCTGAAATTGAATGCATATGACAAGAAGGGTAGAAAACTAGATCAAGATTCACTCTGATCAATAATTGAGTCTATGAGTGCACCTAGATGAATCCATTAATCTATATAAGATTGTAATAGACTTTAGTATCAATTTTCTATTAGATTTACTTGGGCTGATTTTACCTTTATGTTCAACATAGGTCATTGCGCCTACTTGTAATCCATCATTGTGTGTTATATCAAGTCTCATTATGTTCATAATATCCAAAAACTTGTTTCCTTTTCTTTTGACACTAGTTTAGTTTTTTTAAAAGGGGAAGAATAGTGGTTTGAGGTAACCCCAATCAGTCCCTAATGAATAGTTGAGTGCTTCCTACATATCTAATACTCCAAAGAGGGAAGTCAAACTACATGTAGTTATTCATGTTAGGTGTATGTTGCATTTATGATCCTTTAATTAATGCAACATGTGATCTAAATTTTGAGACTTGAAAATGTCAACTTTGGCTTATCTTCAATGCTTTAGACTTAGATAAGCCCTGATCCTTGCAGGTGATTGTAGAATTAGGCTATTTAGGGATGATCCTCTCAATGTGCAATGATTTCCTATGATTTTTAGATGATTTCTAGATATGGAGTAGACTTTGACCCATTGTGTATTCACCTGGGACCATTTAGGTACTTTCTCATGCCATTGCATGTGAAAAGTAAAGGGAAACTCTTGAAGATAATTTGAATTTGGAAAATGACCATTGCTTTGTGTATGGATGCTTATATAATTTTGTAACCATATGAGTCTGAAAAACTCATCTAAAATTCAAGAATATTGATTTGATAATTTAAAGAGAGACTGAGTAAGATAATGTACAAGTTAGGCATATACTAGAGAATTCTTGTAGGTAATCAATATCAAATCGGGAAGGCCAGACCCATGGAAAGCATGTAGATGTGAGAGAAGGGTGTGTAATAAACATATATGTATGTATAAGTCATGTAAGGTGAAATTAAGTCAAGTGTAACATTTCCAAGTTTAGAATACCAGATTTAGTGTTTACAATGGTCCCATTTTATTCTAGTATTGAAATGAAATACAATGTTAGAGTAAAAGGATAAAAATAAGTAACTAAGTGTGTTAAAAACACTTTGTCTTAGGGAGGAGGCTCCAAATGTGTAACTTGCTCTTTATCAAACCTATAATGAACATGTAGTAATCAATGCCCATATATGAAAATGAAATCTAAAATGAAATTGAAACATTTCTAACTCAAAGAGTAAGGAATAGATACACTTGTAGTTGGATGAACCATGTTGTCATGTGTGATGATGTTGGAGATGAAGCTTCCCTGTTGAACCATTCAAGAATTATGATTCATGTTAATGTATTTGGATAATTTTGGGTGATCATGCCCTAGTTTGTGTACTAAGGTAAGGACATGTGTTAGGAAGATAAATGTCCCAACCCTCATAATAAGTAGTGCCTAGGTTGTTGAGCATCGTTGAACCTTAATCACACTACCCATTCAACTAATCTAGAACCTTAATATGAAAGTAGAGGAGCCACATATTTGGATTGTGGAGTAGTGCCTAGGCTATTGAGTGTCATTAAATATCAATTGTATTACTCAAATTATTGAATCAACTGTTACAAATATACTTGTAGATTCAAAGTGCTCACTTCTAGGTACCATCGATGCCATAATAGAAAAATGTAATAGTGTGTATGTGTATGTGCATGTTCAATGTTCATTCCCTATAATATAATCCAATTGATGCCAATATGATATAGAATGTTATGTATCTATTTATCATTTTGTCCTAAATCTAAATAATATAAAAACTTATAACTTTTATTTTTGTAAAATGTGTGCATATGCATTGTATATGCTCCAAATCTGTCTCAATTTATAAGTATCTAAACACTTGTAACCCATGTTCATATAAAATGTGTGCATATGAATTATATATGCCCCTAAATATTTACCCCATATCTAAACCAAGTTTATATTTAGACCCACTCTAAACTCTATGATTCATGTAATTTGTGCTACAATACAAATTTTTATTTTATGGAGACTTAAGTCTCTATGACAAGTTGTTACATCCTGATTCCAACCTAAATAATATAACCTTTGAATCCATAGATTATTATGGTTATAATCTGATCATTATTAATTTAATTTGATATTTGTGACATATACTAGTTATGGAACAATTATATGTTTATTATTTTACATGATGGATTCAATATGTGATAGCTATACTTTCTTATTCTATACATCATGATAGATATTTGTTAGTTATGCCTCATTAGTTTCTATTATGTATGATGACTCAGAATAACTACCTACTTGTCATGAGGTGGATGTAGGATTGATTTTTCCCTCAAAATATGATGAAGGGAGAGTATCATTAGAGAGGGTGGCGTAGATGGGATGATTGAGGGATGACATAAGAACTACTAGTAACGCAACACACACCACAGTAGAATAGTTTAACTAGTTAGTATATGTTTAAATATTTGTGCATTTCTATAGTGTTTATGTTTTTGTATATGATTATCGCTGATCTAATTAAGGTAGTCCATCATGATATATCCTACAGTTAGATTTGTATGATAGTTTCTTTATGATTGTTGTGTTGACTATGTTTGGATGAGTTGATGCTTAACCAGTCAATATTTGTATTCTTTTAGCTATCTTGCAGCTAGCTATAAACTAATGGTAATGTCTTTCAAAACTTGATACCTCTAGTTGGACTTAATACAACATTTTTAGGGTATTGAAAGACAATATGATTAGTTTATATATGTTTATCAGATTGACAGACCTTATGGTAACAACTTAGTGTTTTAAGATGTGGTTGAAACATTATTTTTATGACATCGAGATATGCTACACTTATAAACATAAAATGGTTTGGGTCATTCTCTTTATAATTATTAGAATGCACCTTTTTATTGTTTGTTATACAATGGCTTATCTTAATTAATAAAGAGTTAAGTCTAATATAAAGAGGACTCGAGGTAATTACTTAGTTTTATTTTAAATTAAGGAAATTTAATATCTTAAAATATTAACTTAAAGAGATAAATGCATGGATTACATTGAGTGGTTAAAAGGTCTAAAATTATCTCATTAATTATGACTTAAGTGAACCTAAGTCGATAATTAACTTGGATTTAAACAAAAATATTAACATGCACAAGTTATAATATTAAACGAAACTCCAAATTTAGATTTTAATAAGTGTAATGGTAAAGCAAAATTTTTTGCATGATAAAAGAAAAGAAATGGAACTTAAAGGGAAGTCATTGGTTTTAGATTGAAAACTAAACTATAAGCGGTGAATAATTGCATGTAAATTAAATAAATAAGGAGTAGATTATTATAAGAAGAAGGAAATTAAGGTGTAGGGAAAAAGAAACGTATGATGTAGGAGGTAGAAGAAGAAAAATGATGAAGGATATATAATAGAAAATGGTGAAATGTAGTGAGAGGATGGTGAGGAAGGAATAAAAGGATGATGATTGAGGATAGGTCGATAGATGGTGGTGAAGAGAAAGGAAGAAAAGGACACATATAGTAGATTGTAAAATGAAAGGTTGAGAAGATAACATGGACAAACCACTTCTATTTCTAGGTTTGTGATGTATTAATATTTTTGTGCATTGTGTTTTCTATTAAGATTGTTTCCTTGATATACTAGATAAGGTAGAAATAAATGGTAGAAGACGTTTTGGAGAAATGAAACATAATTCTATGTTATCTTTTTGTAGTAGTAGATTTGATCTCATTCATTTGCATTTATGGTTTTTAAGCTAGGTATAGACATGGTGATTTGTGTAAATGTGGTGCTTTGAATAAGTATAGTGATTTGAAATTTATTAGCAAATTGTTATCATTAAGGTTAATAGATATAATGACTTATATAAGAGAAATATATTTTAGTGATACCCTGATTTTATAATGACTTATATAATTCTATTATATATATTGTTCAGATATAACCTGATTATATAGTTTAGATATAATCTGATTATATGGTGACTTATAATATATAAGTAGTGATCAAAATATCGAATATACTTAGAATATTGAAAAAAAATAGTGGTTCTAACATTCATACTTAGTTTGGATTGTAGCGAATTGATTTTTACAAATGTAATGCAACTAAAAGAGCAAATCATATCAAATGGAATAATGAACAAAACTTCAGCTAAAAGTTATAATGATTATATTACAAACCTAAAACATAAAATCCAAAAGAGAGATATACATAGTAGAGGGTGTGGTATCAAAGTGACAACTAAAGATTATAGAAGTGTGAAAAGAATCACATATCAAGAAGACATCCAAGCTTCATAAAAATCTACCTTTATTTATATATGATATCTAGTAAAACATTATCAATAGAAAAAAAATCCATAGTAACAAACCCTTTTGAACATTGTGATTAACAATTCTAGTTATGCAGGAGACTACATATGATATATATAAATTTTTTATCAGTGATCCAATAGAAAGCAGGGCCATGGGAAGAGACTCAATTGAGCATTATAGTTAACAATGCTAGCTATTCTAGTTTGGAGGTAGCATGAGTGTTTTAATTTATTAGCTATATTTTTGTAAGGTTGAATATATGTTCGTATTGTGTATAAGTTTATATTATGATAATAATAGTAATCATGTATTTAAACATACGCTTTAGGTAGTGTATGTTATGCAAGGTAAATGACAAGTGAACATAGATACTTTTATATATAGAGTGGGATGCATGACTATAAGTATAGATTTAGACTAGTACATTATCTTGAATTTGTTGATTCATATATCTGTTATTGTAGAATCTATTGTATATCTGTTAAGAGCAATTTTCATGTTGTTGAATACTTATATGTGAACCCTGATAAAAAAGACTAAGTAGTTTTGAGAACTTGTGTTTGACTTATATATGATTTATGTATAACAGGAGGAAATTCTATTTAGTTAGGGATAAAACTATGAAGGAATTTACAATGTTGAATCCCCTTGTAAATTGTAAAAAAGTTTGTGAACATGAGAGTTTTATGGATTGTTGAAAACGTAAGGAGTTTTTGATTAAGAGATATGAATGGACTTTGATATAGTATTTTCAGATTGTTTGAGTACTCCCATATGGTATATATATATTATGATGTAGAAGTAATCATAAATAGGAAATATACCTATAACTAGATTGACAGACAAATGCATCATAAGGTGTTTGAGGAACCAAAACTTTAACCATTTGAAGACAATTTCATAGGAATGGAATTAAGTTGTTTAAATGAGGGATAATTGGTATAACCTAGTTATTTAACTCTTTGAAAATAACTTGTCTGAATTGTTGAATACATTTACTTATAATAATGAAAATTTGTGTATTGTGATTATATTTTGAGCAAGTGTTTAGACATATATAACATATAATAGTGCATCTATAAGTTATGTTTTTTTTATATTGTTAGTATGTAGTTTAAATGTAGGGCATACCAGGTGGTATAATACATACTTACTCAATTATTATGTATGATTGTGAGTTTGGTTGTTCATGTGTCACATCTCGATTTCACCCTATAATTAATATCCTTTAATCCGTTGATTAATATCTAATTATCATTGCTTTGATTTGAGCATTTTGATATATATTGGTATGGGATAGTAGTATTGTTGATTTTATGTAATAGTTATATTTTTATATTTATGTATATTGAGGATGTATAATAATTAATTTTGCATCATTAGTTTATAATGACTTAGATTAACTACCTGATTGTTACAAGGTGGATGCAGGATAGGTCTTACCCTTAGGGTGTGATGAGGGAGAGCATCATCAAAGAGGATCAGCTAGATAGAGCGATTGGGGGAAATATTAGTGGGAAATGCGAGTGACTAGAGGAAATGTTAGTGGTAAATGCTAGTGACCCTGCACACACAGTAGATGCTAAATGATATTGTGTTAAAAGGCTTTGTGTGTTGCTTGTGATTATATTTTATGTATGAAATTGATTTTAGTGTGCATTTAATTTTTTTAGCCTAATTGATTTGGTTTTTGAATTTAAATCTATAAAATAATTTTTTATTTGCAATAGAAGTATTATTGTCTTAAATATGATTATCTAGAAAATGAAAATCAATTAATGGCATAATTATCTAGTAAAGGTTATTTTCTTAAAAATAAAAATTATGCATGAAATTTATTTAATTTTTTTATAAAATGGATTTCATTATTATCCTAGTTAACTTAGCGTGTTTTAACATTAATTTGGTAAACTAAAGTGAAGAATAGAAATTAACGGAAGTGAATAAATTTATAAGTTATGTTAATGCAATCATAAATACATGCAGGAAATTATTTTGAAAATTAGAAAAATAGATATTATTGTCAACTTAAGTTTACAAGGAGAGAACTTTAAAAGATGGTGTAGTTACTTAAAAAGCATGTTTTAAAATAAAATAAAATAAAAATTATATTGTTAGAAATTAACATACATGGGATAATGGAAATAGAAGAGTCATCATGCAAATAGTAGGGTGCAACAATAGAGAGAGGGTAAAAATTATATAAATTAAGTTGCTGAAAATTAGAAAAAAGAAAAAAGAAGGAAGAAGGGCAGAAAGCAACAAGGAAGCAAATTATTCATCTAGGCATCTTCATCAATAAAGGTTAGAGGTTGGTTCTATATTAATATTTTTTAGAATAGATCCACCTTCTAATTATTAATCAACATCTTATTTATGCACGAATAGCATTAATAAACTGCAAACTACATTCTAATGTTAAAACACTGTGTAATTTATAAGGTGAGCCATATTAAGGGACACCCAGTCAAAATATAAATGTTGCCTATATTTTATTAAAGCACTGATCTAGGTATTCAAAGATGGATATAATCAAATGTTGTAAAAACTAAAATGTCATATATATATATATTGAGACATATTGTTTAATTAGATGTGTGGTGCTAGGCATATAACTAAAATGCCAATACTATTTAATTGAAACCTCTAGGGTTATATTATATAGTGCTAGGTCTGGAATCAACACTAAGTTTGGTAGTTAGGTTGCTAAGTTTAATAAATTATAATGCAGAGTCAAACAGATGAAGAATTATTCAAGTAGTTAAATGGCAAATCACTATATATATGGTGGAAGTTGTTGTACATATATAAATAGATAATTGAGTGTTTTTGGTAAATCTAATTAAATATTCTAGTAGAAGTCAATGTAAGAAAGACTCAATAAATTTAATGAAACCCAAGGCCATTTAGAAATCACAAAAGTCAAGTGTAAAATCATTGAATCCAAACTTGATAAATGAATCACTGTGCTATAATAGGCTGAGTTTCAATTATTAAATATAAATATACTATGCTAAGTCATTATTAAAATAAACATTAGGTCTTTTTAATGAGTCATTGAGCAAAATTTTGCATGAATTAAGTCATTGTATTCAATTAGAAATTGATGTGTTTAGGAATATTTATTGAGATTAAAATATATGTTTTAGCTGAGTCAAAGGAGTAAGACCCTGAGCAAATAGCAAGTCACTGTAACAACTAAGTATATTTGCTGAGTCAAGTGATTGAAGATGCTAAGTGCCAATTAGAGTAGTTGAGTATATATAAAAATAATTTAAACCTCTGTCTGCATGTTCATCCAATAAAAATATGTTTGGTTTACAACAAGTCACTTGTCAAAATCATGAAAGAAGCATTTTAAGCATCGAACATGTGGCTCAATTAATGCCTTCTTGTGATTTTCTACTTTAGAAATACTATTTTTTTAACATGGAGGATCATCCACCTTTTATGGCCATCGTAGGGGTTTGTAGTAACATTAATACTAGTAATAATCATCTTACTATATGTTTGGAGGATGGCAGTCCCTTGCAAAACATCCATAAAGAGGCAAACTCCTTCATTTATGATGGGTAAGTTGCTAAAACAACAACATGGTCGATGAAAATCCTAACTGCTAGCTAATGTAAATGGTGTCATGCACCACCAAACCATTCCGCACCACCACTTTCCTTTAACCACCACTATTCTAAACCATGTTGTTTATAATGGAATATGCCATTTTGTCTCTTAGGCCTACATAGAGATTTGTTTTGGAAGCCAAGTCTGAATATTAGATGCTATGTATAAAATAGTTGCATATACACTAAAATAACCATGTATATAGCTATGTATATGCTGAAGTCACTGAAGTTTATTAAGGTTACTGAGTTAATAATTAAAGCATTGGGTATTTATTAAAGGTTGAGCCTTGTCTTATTGGCTAAAATGCCATGTCATTGGTTAAATACAAATGAGTTAAGTATTTAATGCAAGTGCTGAATGAATATACAAAGCACTAGTCTTTTATAGAAAAGAAAGGTATGCAAGATCGAATGTTCAGTGGAACTTTATCTTTGCCTCAGATTTTCATATTACAGATTGAATAGAGATTGGTTTACTAGATAAAATATTATTGTTTATTAATAAACATGAATATCAAGGCATCTTTTAATTTCAAGCATTAAGAATTTTTGAATTATTGAGTCATTTAATAGAATATATGTTTCTTCTTTATGAGCCATTATTATATGATAACCGTATTTGAAACAAATGTACATGATATGTAGAAAGATAATTAGAGTTTTAAATAGTTCTTTGGAATATTGATTTATTTTGAGTAAATAATAGCAAAGATATATATTCTATGAAATATTGTTATACTCTTGTTTGATTTATACTTTATCTAGGATCGATATAGTTATATAATCTAAATCTCTACTATGGCTTTGCTAAGAACACTCGTATAGGCCCAATAATATATGAGTAAGCACAGTAGTGTTATGTAAACATGTTGATAGAGTCAAGTTTGTAGCATGAAAACTTGTATGTTATATATATTTTGTGATAATATTAAAATGTGCAAGTGATTAGACATATGTAGAACTAGTGCATTGTGTTGTGTGCCTAGAGACTATGCCTTTATCTGATTATTAATATGTAGTATTATCTCCCATGTATTTGCTTATCTAGTAATAATAGAGTATGATTTTTTGCTTGTGTATGAGTAGAGTCCTGAATCACAATGATCTATGATAGTATGGGATATCATAGGTTCTATAGTATAAAAAGTACTAGATAATACACACTTTATTTGACCCACACCTAAATAAACATATATATATTGGTTGTTACTTGAATAATTTGTGTTGTAGCATTTGGTATGTTATTATTTAGGTGTGCATACCATCTTGATAGTGAAAATGAATGTTAAGATAGAGTTATATGCATTGTATAACTTGTTATAGCTATGCTTTCTTGAATATATGAGCGTATGCTTCTATGTTTCTATGATTAAATTGTATGACTATTTTTGGATAAACTAGTAGTCATGCCCAAGAATACCAGACTATGATGATATATGTTATCTTGAGGTGTAGTTACTTGAATCTTATTGAAATAGTTTATAGTTTAAGATGTGTTTTACCTGGGTGGTATAATCAGTGGTCATTTTTCCCAGTTTGGAATTGATTTTAAGGTAAGATCCATTCATGCATAGATGATTATGTGTATACCTTGATTTCTCTTTGTTTAGCTTGTTATGTGCTATTATTTTAAGAGAATGTAATATGTATGAGTTTTTATGTTATATAATATGACATATATATTGTGATACTAATAGGTAGTGAGATGGATTCCACTAGCCTAGATAGTACCACCAATAGATAATCTAATTAAATGGTGTGTTATGAATTGACCAATCTAAATGATCATATATTAATTGAAAATTTGGGTCTAAGTAATGTTATATACATTATCATTCATATGTTTGATTTTCATGTTGTGCGATATCATGTTAGAATGGATTTATTTATGGTACACTACATGTTTTTAGAAATTTTATAACACATGGGGTACTAGCACGTCTCATTGGATTTCTTCCACCATTCTATCTACATATCCATAAAGGGAAGGACATTTCTTGATAGGAGATTGTGCAGGGGATCATTGATCTATGGTTAGTGTGGTAAAGCACTTAAATGATGATATCCCTCTTCCACTATAGTACTACCTAGAGATGACACTTGTGATTATCAATGATACATGAGCTGGTTCAACTCGAGTTCTAGAGAACTTGGTATTTGTCATTGTATTAAGCTGTATACCTAAAGGAATGTAATTGTATTGTGTACTTGTATATTTGATTAGAAGATGTTGTATTGTTAGACCAGTGTAGCTATGTCATGTGGTATTTACTTCCTTGGAGTTGTATAAGATTTATATTGTATGTAGTATTTGAATTTGAAGTACTATTGCCATTAGTTATGTTTTAAATATGTTTTATTATTTTAATTGCTTTTAAAAAAAATCTACTGCATTTTCTAAGTACAACTTGAGGGGTTGTTCCATGTGATATCAGAGTTGTGGCTTGAACTCTAGGACCTGATGAGTCTATTAGCATTTTTGTATCCTCCTGCTTATCAGGAAGGAGAATTAAGTGTATGTATGGTACATTGAGTAAGTACCTTAGATAATTCATACCCTCTTAAAGATGTTAAAGGGTTGGTGCATCAAGTGTCTCATTGGTGATGATTATGTATGGTGTTGGGTAGGAGAGCGCTCAGTTTAGTTCTTGATGTTGTGAACAAGAGTTTCTTACCATGTTTTTGATCTTGAGATTGAACACCTCGAGTTTGATTATGTCTTCCTTGAATCACCTTCACCAATTATGTTTTGTGTTTTATGAGTGTTTTAAAATCATGGAGTGATTCTCACTTAAGTATTTATGCATTATTTTTGCATCTTACTTGCACGGATCTTAAGAGTGGAAATCTTGTAATACCATTCTAGAGTGGCACCACCGAGTGTAGTGGAAATTTTCTTATACTTGTATGTAGATGTCTTGTTTGATATTCCTTTGTGTTAGGAGTTTGTTATGTGGATTAGTATCTTTGTGTGGACTTGTGAAGAGAAGTCATCTCTCTTAGTTGGATTAGAGGTGAGTTGTTATGTTTCACTCTCTTCTTACATCATTTTAAGCTATCAAAAAGATTCATATTTTTAGGATGTTGATATAGAGTTTCCTTTGGCAAAAGACTTGTCTTTGAATTATTGCTTGATGTTATTCCTTTGAGTTTGTGGGATAATGTTTTTATTTATTTTTAATGCATCCTTGTGGTTCATATTTTCTTCCCAGTCATAGAAGTAATTTATAATACTACACTTGCAACATGGCAAGTGATAGTGATTAGTAACTTGGATTGTGATGTTACTTCTACCATGTGAGGGGATGTAGGAAGTTTTGGTTTATGAAATACTAGTTCTCTACTTTTTAATTGTGTCTTTTTAAAGTCATCATTTTATCTAAATTATATTTTTGATCATGAGGAATGGCTAACAATGAATTTATACTATAGTTAATTATAACTATTATGTTATTAAATACCTTTGTTAGATAGATATTATTCTGAAGAGTACTATGTGTACCTTTTATTGAGATCAAGTAGGGTATAAGATGTGTAGAACATCTTGGTAAGCCTAAGGGTTGACATAAAATTTTTAATTGTTGTATAAGCAAGGAGACATTGTCTCACTTATAAGGTATTAACGACAACATAGTCCGTAGCCTTTGTATGTTATATTAGTTATGATATTATTTTTTTTACTATGAATATAACACTATAGGATAAGTTGTAGGATATGATACTTAGTGCATATGGAGTCTTTTAGCATATATCATTGCTTTGTATGACCTATTAGAATAGATTTATGAACCTTATGCACTTTTTGAAGTTCATCCATTCATGGAGACCTGAAGGATGATTGGTGTTATAGGAACATGAGTTCTAAGTGATAGAAAAGTATCATACTTAGTCTCACATTGACTCGGTTGATATTGAGTTGGATCTGATAGATGGACTTGTTGAATCTAGGGCTTGACAGGTAGAACTTGCCAAATTTAGTCATATGATCAATTCTTTTAACTTTTGTGATAAACTCATATGTTGTTGAGTTAGTAGTTAAACTCTTACTAAGTTATTTATTATAATTTTCTTTATGTTTTAGACCTCAAGGTGGTTATGATAGAACCAATCAGCATAAAATGACTTTCACAAAACTTTTTTGTAGAATAGGAAATGTCACAGAGTAGAGTCTTGTGAGATCAATTCTCTAAAAATAGTGCTAATTAGGAAATATAACATAAGTTCTTCAAATAAATTTTGTATTTAATTGCATGACATGATAATTGATACTATGTTTTTATGTTGTTAGAATCTGTTTGTTAATCAACAATTTTGCTTGAATAAGAGTCATCAGGGTGATGACCAATTTTAGGGGGGGAGGATGTCACATCCTAATTTTACACTATAACTATTATCCTTTAATCCATTGATTAAAGTCTGATTACCATTACTTTTGTTTGAGAATTTTGAAATATATTAGTATTATGGGATAATAGTATTGTTGATTAATATACATTGTGTAACAATTATATTTTGATACTTTTGTACAGTGAGGATGTATAATTATTAATTTTTCATCATTGGTTTATGATGACTCAGACTAACTACCTAATTATTGTGAGGTGGATGTAGGATAGGTCCTACCCTTAGGGTGTGAGGAGGGAGAGCATCATCATAGAGGATCGACTAGATGGAGTGATTAAGGGAAATATCAGTGGAAAATGCTAGTGACCCTACACACATAGTAGATGTTACATGATATTGTGTAAAAATGATTTGCAGTTTGCTTGTGATTATATTTTATGTGTGTAGAATTAATTTTAGTGTGCATTTAATTTCTTTAGCCAAAATGATTTAGTTTTTGAATTTAAATTTAGAAAATAATTATTTATTTTCAATATAAGTATTATTGTCTTAAATACAATTATCTAGCAAATGAAAATCAATTAATGGCATGATTATCTAGTAAAGGTTATTTTATTAAAAATAAAAATTATGCTTGAAATTTATTTAAAAATTTAAAAAAATGGATTTCATTATTATCTTAGTTAACTTAGCATGTTTTAACATTAATTTAGTAAACTAAAGTGAAGAATAGAAATTAACAGAAGTAAATAAATTCAGAAGTTGAGTTAATACAATAATAAATACATGTGGGAAATTATTTTAAAAATTAGGAAAATAGATATTATTTCCAAATTAAGTTTACAAGAAGAGAACTTGAAAAGATGGTGTAATTACTTAAAAAGCATAAATAAAATAAAAGGAAAATTAGATTCTTAGAAATTAGTATGCATGGGATAATGGAAATAGAAGAGTCATCATGCAAGTAGTAGGGTGAAACAATAGAGAGAGTGTAAACATTATATAAATTAAGTTGCTGGAAATTAGAAAAATGAAAAAGAAGGAAAGAAGAAGGGCAGAAAGCAAAAGGAGAAGTAGATTATTCATCCAGGAATCTTCATCAGTAAAGGTTGGAGGTTGATTCTATATTATTGTTTCTGAGAATAGATTCACCTTCTAATTATTCATCAACATTTTATTTATACATGGCTAACATTAATAAACTACACCCTACATTCTAATGTTAAAATGTTGTGTAATTTATAAGCTGAAACATATTAAGGGAATGTTGCCTATATTTTATTAAAGCACTGATCTAGGTGTTCAAAGATGGATATAATCAAACATTGTAAAAACTAAAATGTCATGTTATATATATGTCGAGACATTATGTAATTAGCTATGTGGGGCTAGGCATATAACTAAAATGCCAATACCATTGAATTAAAACTCTAGGGTTATATTATACAACACTAGGTCTAGAAATTAATGCTAAAATTAGTAGTTAGGTTGCTAAGTTTAATAAATTATAATGCAAGGTTAAACAGAAAAAAAATTGTGCAAGTAGTTAAATGGCAAATCGCTATATATATATATGGTGGAAGTCACTGTACATATATAAATAAATAACTGTGTTTTATTGGTAAATCTAATTATATATGACAACAAAATTCAATGTAAGAAAGACTTAGTAAATTTAATGAAACCCAAGGCCATTTCGAAATTGCATAAGTCAAGTGTAAAATCACTGAATCCAAACTTGATAAATGAATTTTTGTGCTATAATAGGTTGAGTTTCAATTATTATATACAAATCTACTATGCTAAATCATTATGAAAAAAAATATCAGGTCTTTTTAATGAATCATTGAGGCTAAATTTTGCATGAATTAAGTCACTGTATTTAATTATAAATCACTATGTTTAGGAATATTTGTTAAGATTAAAATATATGTTTTATCTAAGTTAAAGGAGTAAGCCCCTGAGCAAATAGAAAGTCATTGTAACAACTGAGTATATTTGCCGAGTCAAGTGATTGAAGATGCTAAGCACCAATTAGAAGCAATTGAGTATATATAAAAATAATCTAAACTGATGTCTGCATGTTCATCCAATAGAAATACATTTGGTTTATAGCAAGTCACTTGTTTGAATCATGGAAGAAGTATTTTAAGCACAAAAACTATGGCTTAATTAATGCCTTCTTATGCTTCTCTACTTTAAAAATACCATTTTTACAACACGGAGGATCATCAATAAGGGTTAGTAGTAACAACAATAGTAATAATAATCATCTTATAATATGTTTGGAGGATGGTAGTCTTTTTAAAAACATCCATAAAGAGGTAAAATCCTTCATTTATGATGGGTGAGTTACTGAAACAACATCAACTTGGTCGATGAAACTCCTAACTACTGGCCAATGTAAATGGCATCATGCACCACTAAACCATTCTACACCACTACTTTCCTTGAACTATCACTATTCTAAACCATGTTTTTTACAATGGAATACACCATTTTGTCTCTTAGGCCTACGTAGAGATTTTTTTTGGAAGCCAGGTCTGAATATTAGATGCTATGTATAAAATAGTTGTGTATATGTTGAAATAACAATGTATATAGTTATGTATATATTGAAGTCAATAAAGTTTATTAAAGTTGTGTTGTCAATTGGATTTACACCCTTTAAGGATATTTATAATCTCTCCTCATCTAAGTGGCACAATTGAAACACCTCTAGGATTGTGGGTAGCCTAAGGATGAAGTAAATCTCTAAATAGGGCTAGCTCCCTTGATGTACCACTTTGGATTGCTACTACACCTAAACTTTGGGGGGAAAATGGAGAGAGACAATTAAAATCAAACTATTCTAAGGTATGTGATACACTAAATAATATGATGACTTCCAACCAATAACATGTCACACATGAGAACAAAGGACCAACCAAGCATACACTCCTTCAATCTACATCTTCTCACATTAATTTTATATTATGAGGTTATGGATGAATGTGAAAAGATAGGAGGACTAGATAAAAGGCCTTTAATGGCACTAGTGAATAGACTAAATCACTCAATCCTTGAAATTTCCTAGAACACTTCACATGCCCTACAAGAAGAAACTTTCCAACTACAAATAGGATGAAAGAATGATACAACATGATAAGGAATCCATAGTCTTCACTAAGCAAGATCCAACATTGAAGTAGAACACACTATAATAGCTATGAAGAGGTAAAAATTAGTATTATTATTTATGAAATGGTATGAAAATGAGTAGGGCTTCACCATACTCAGGTGGAACACAAGTTATAATGGCCAAAATGGTTAGTTCTTCTAGAACTTGAGAAAGAGAAAAGAAGAGAGAAGTACAAGGGTCATATGGAAACTTTTAAATATGATAAAATTAGTTAATTGTGTATGATAATATTATTTGGGATAAACCATGTAAGGTTAGGAAGTCCAAGTTTCCATTCAAGTCATAAAACTCATGAAAAGTGGCATGAAACTCCTCATTCTGGCTCGTAAAAATGCCTTCATGATTTGGACCTATTTGAACATCCCAAAAATAATTATGGATAGGTATGATGATTGGAATGAATGGGAAGGATATTATACATGCCTCTCCATTCATTGGTTTTAGGCTTGGTCCTTTGGAAACTTTTAGAATGAGCCATCATCATCTATAGTCCAAAAAACCCTTCCTTCATGCACCCTACACACTTGGAATCAAATTTGGATTTATTTTCCAATAAAAATACATTTGAGGGAGTGGATGAAAATTTTTAAGACCCTCCATGGGATTAGATGCATCAAGAACACCTTAAAATTAGTCTACTTAAAGTTTTCCACCCATCTCACCACCATGTCCACTATGCTACTTTTGACTAGCTGAGATGAGAGATCCTATTGAGGAACTTAGGAGTTGTTTTGAGGAATGAAATTAATATGAATAGTTATAAAAAGTCTTAATATTTACTCCAAAGTTTGTTTTATCTCTTGGAACCTCCTAAAACCTACAAAATGCATAAAATAATATAAAAAACCCTATTTTTCACCCCATCCATACAAGTTCATACAAATAAAAAGGGTGGAAGGAACCTGAGAGAGTCCTCTACAAGGTCCAATCACTATTATATACAAAATATTCCATATTATTGGCTATCCAAATCCATTTTATCGATCGGGTCTTGATTGAGGGTTTGTAAGGGTTTTTGGTCTATTTTGACTCTTAAGCTTTGTTCATAAAGCTATGACATCCAAATTGAAAAAAATTCAATAAGGATGATTTTAAAGAACCTTGATAACACCTATAAACTCCTTTTTCATCCATACATAACCTCCAAGAAGATAAAACTTGACCTATCAAGCTCTTCCTTCCCTTTCTTACAAGCCTGAGTGGGTTTTGAGTTTAAAATGGACTATCTTATGACTCATCTATAAATGGTTCTAAATTTGGGAATTATCACACATATAAAAACCCTATAATCATGATTTAATAGGCTAGGAAACATATTTCATGTTATAAGTGTAAATGGTTCTCCATTTGGGCATTAGGCTTGAACTTTGCCTAACAAGTTTGAGTTGCCTTAAAGCCCAAAATTAGTTCTTGATGGTTTTACCTATATCTAATAGCTTGGATACATCATAAAATTCCAAAAAAACATGTTTCAATAGGTTATAAGTCATATAAAAGACTAAAAGTGAAAATGACTTCCTCATTTGGCACTAGGCCTCACTAAACTTCATAGACCTGACTGCAACCTTGGGATTTTAGGACACTCTATTTAGTTTCATCTCTCTATGATTGGTTTTAATGTTTTTACTAAGTGTCCCTCAGATTTCAAAACCCTTTTTAATTATCTCCTTAGATTTTGGTTTAGTCTTCTTACCCATCTTTCCATACGTGCTAGCTTAAGCTTAAGGGAAAGTGCCCTTTATCTAAGATAGAACAAAGGGAACTTCCCCTATTTTAATACAAAAATTGGATATTGGAGTGGCCTATCTAAGTGGTAGGGATTTAATACACAAAATTCATCCCTTGACTAGGTCATTTGACCCTTTAACCCTCCTAAAACCCAAAATAGACTGTTTTAAAAGAGTACTGTGCAAGATTTCCTCTAATGGACTATGTTTTGCATTATAAGAACCCTTTCTCTACTTGTATTACATGATAAAAAGGATATATAGACCCTCATGATCAATATGAAAAAGTTCTATGTCCACTTATCATTTCAAATCCCTATACATACCTTTCATATCCCAATTTTCCATTCCATTATCTTAGACTATAGGCTGTACTTCTTGTTTGAGAGGGTGCCTATAGGTGTTGTTTGCTTGTTTAGGATTGAAGGAAGTGTGTAAACTTTAAGAGAATCCCCTATTACCATTTTATCAGATTTACAACTCCATTTTTTCATTTTGTGTGCTATGTCCTCATCAAGAGGCCCCAAATCTATTGTCTGCCCCTCACAGTCAAATATAATTCATTATGTGGGGTCTTGTGGGTAGATTTGTATGGTATAGGTATTGAATACATTATATATACCATCCTTGGATCTTCCTTGACTATTTTACATTGGTTGGACCCATTCATTTGATTCCCAAGCACTGCCAACGCCTCAAATTGCTCACTGTTTGTTAAACTCAGACCCAGTCAACTATAGGTCAAACAAGATCCTTTAGGTGAGTATAGAGCCCAATAACATAGAAAATATTTCTATATTGGTGACCTATAATCTAATTTATATTCATTTCATTTAATAAATTTCAAACATATCCTTAAAGTCTACCCCTTCTCCCTTGGTACCTAGAATCGAGTGTAACTTTTGAGGATTGGTTGTAGGTTAGCATTTGGTGGTGAAAAGGATACCTGTAGATGTTAAAGGGATACAAAAGATAGTATGACCTCTTTCCTTGATGATATTTATGTTCATGATGTTATTTTCACTTCACAAATCCATTCAAAGCATGAGAACATGTCTTACTAGCTCCTTGGATTGTTAAGATCACTTATACCTTCAAACCTATAGATACAATTGTCTAGATTCAGTGGTTTACAAGAAACTTTGGAATCTCTAACAACCATTTTCCCTTTGTCATCTATCTCCTATCTCTTTCAAAGTGATATAACTATGTAGGGGATACAATATGAGTGTAATAGGATGCATGAGAAGTTTTTATAACCCTATCATATGATATTCACAAAACTCTCTTGGATTTTTGTTTTGTAAATTTAGGGGAAAAGGGCCTAAAATCTGTCATTGGACCTTTGGAAGGTGGTTTCCAACTCTCATAACAATCTAGAAATTCCAAAAATCCTATCATGATGTTTTAAACCTATTATGACCTTGAAAAGGGTTCAAACACTCATTTAAACACCTTAAAATAGCCTTCTTTTAACCCTCTGTGGTACCACTTGTAGGTGGTTATTCTACATTGCAAGTAGTAAACAAGATTGATGGGCAGTAAGCATCACATTTGGTCTTAATGGGTCCCAATTCTATTTTAATGCCTTAAAATGATCTCTTCACACTTTAAATAGGATTGAGACCACCACCAAGGCTTATATCATAGCATGATGTCATCATTATATGCCTGTGTGTGCTCCTTGAAAGATATGCAAGCAATGAATAGTGAAATAACCCATGTATCAAGGAAAATACCTTCATAGTCACTTGGTTTCTTCCTCATTATATCCACATGGAATAATATGATATTTTAGATATCTGACTACTCACACTTTGCATTTCAAACTTTGATAACTTTCAAGCAACTGTAGGTGCAGATTCCAATGCTAGACTGTATGAAGATGTTATTTTCGACTACAACAACCCCCTCTTATTGACAAGTGAAAGGTTTTACTTTATTATTTACACTATGGGAGTGTATTAAATTTTTTTAAGACCACAGTCATGACTTCCATGGATGTGTTGAAGGCCTTAACCTAGCTCCTAAGCTGACTGTGCATGACTGTCATGGAGTAAACCAACTAACTCTCACTTTTAGCTATATTTTTAAGGAGTATTGATTAGGGGAATGATCTTGGAATGAAAATAAATATTAGTTTAAACATGAAAACCAACCATCACCATCTTTTTATGCCCTTGATAGGACATGAAGACATTGGAAGAGGTGAAAAACTGCCTGCTACACAGAATGGGACTAGTCTACAAACCTGAAGTGATTGGCTTATCCAAACACCTTAAAACACCAAATAAATCATGGGGATTATTTGAAAATGGAATAATCATCATCTATAAACAATATCAGCATATGAATCATATGTATTTACCCAAAACAAGGTAAAAACTATAGGGTACACAAAATAGTAGGCAAACTAGAAAGGTCAACTTCTTAGGAATAGTTCATAAAGCACAGGCTACCATTCATTTACAACCAAATGTCAAATGAAATATGATTGAGTGTAGAATACACCCTTAGGATCATTTTTCCTTAAACCTTTCATGTTGACCGTACCAAGTACAAACCTAAAGAGTGGAGGGAGAGACAAGCAATTTTCTTCATTTTTTGGAGTTTTTGATGAAAATGATCACGAAAGTAAGTGTATGGAAGATCAAGGGACATTCTTGAAATGTTCCAAATTGTAAGAGACCATACAATTTTGTACACCTCATTAAATTCTCAAGTTTTTCAAGAAAACTACCCTTTTTCTGAGGAACCTACCAATTTTTAGTTAGTAATAGTTACCAAAGACTCCCTAGGACACATGACACATGACATAAACTTTTGAAACTTTCACACTTCCCTAGGAATATATACAAGTCATTAAATGTTCAATTTTGACCCCTAGAATGACTTAAAAGGACATTTTTACTAATAAGACTAATGACCAAGGGACATATAACATTAAATAACATCAATTAAACTATAATACTCCCCATGACATAATATTTAACTCCCTATAACCCTCTAAAGATAAATTTTTTTCCTATAGGGGTCCTAATTTGACCTACAGGGTCAAATTTGGCCAACAGGTTGTTGAGTTAATAATTAAAGCATTGGATATTTATTAAAGGCTGAGCCTTGTCTTATTGGCTAAAATTACATGTCATTAGTTAAATACAAACAAGTTGAGTATTTAATGCATGTATTGAATGAATATACAAAACACTAGTCTTTTATATAAAAAAAAGTTATGCAAGATTGAATAACTTGACATCGGATTTCCATATTACGGATTGAACATAAATTGGTTTACTAGATAAAATATTTTTATTTATTAATGAATGTGATATCAAGGTATCTTTTAATTTAAAGCATTGATAATTTTTGAATTTTTGAGTCATTTAATAGAATATATGTTTCTTCTTTATGAGCCATTATTATATGATAATCGTGTTTGAAATAAATGTACATGATATGTAGAAAGATAATTAGAGTTTTAAATAGTTCTTTGGAATATTGATTTATTTTGAGTAAACAATAGTAAATATAGATATTCTATGAAATATTGTTATACTCCTATTTGATTTATATTTTATCTGGAATTGATATAGTTATATAATCTAAATCTTTACTATGGCTTTGCTACGAACACTCATAAAGGCCCAATAATATATGAGTAAACACAATAGTGTTATGCAAACATGTTGATAGGGTCAAATTTGTAGCGTGAAAACTTGTATGCAATATATATTTTATGAGAATATTAAAATGTGCAAGTGATTATACATATGTAGAACTAATGCATCGTGTTGTGTGCCTAGAGACTATGCCTTCATTTGATTATTACTGTGTAGTATTATGTCCCTTGTATTTACTTATCTAGTAATAATAGAGTATGATTATTCGCTCGTGTATGAGTAAGGTGCTGAAGCACAATGATCTATGATAATGTGGAATGTCATAGGTTATACCATATATAAATTACTAGATAGTACATATTGTATTTGATCCACACCTAAATAAACATATATGTATTGGTTGTTACTTGAATAATTTGTGTTGTAGCATTTGGTAGGTTATTATTTAGGTGTGCATACCATCTTGATAGTGTAAATGATTGTTAAGATAGATTTATATGCATTGTATAACTTATTGTTATAATTATGCTTGCTTGAATATGAGCGTATGTTTGTATGTTTCTATGATTGCTTTGTATGATTATTTTTGTATAGACTAGTAGTCATGCCCAAGAATACTAGACTATGATGATATATGTTGTCTTGAGGTGTAGTTCCTTGGATCTTATTGAAATAGTTTATAGTTTAATATGCCATTTATCTGGGTGGTATAATCAATGGTCATTGTTCCTAGTTTGGAATTGATTTTAAAGTAAGACCCATTCATGCATATATGATTATGTGTATACCTTACTTTTTCCTTGTTTAGCTTGTGATGTGATATTATTTCTAAGAGAATGTAATCTGTATGAGTCTTTGTGTTAGATACTATGACATATATATTGATGATACTAATAGGTATTGAGATGGGTTTCACTAGCCTAGGGAGTACCACCAATAGATAATTTGATCAAGTGGTGTGTTATGAATTGACTGATCTAAATGATTGTGTATTAATTGAAAAATTGGGCCTAAGTAATGTTATATACATTGTCATTTATATGTTTGATTTTTATGTTGTGCGATATCATGTTAGAACATATTTATTTATGGTACATTACATGTTTTTAAAAATCTTACAACACACGGGGTACTAACACATCTCACTAGATTTATTGAACCGTTCTATCTACCTATCCATGAAGGTAGGGCCATTTCTTGGTAGGAGATTTTACAAGGGATCATTGGTCCATAGTTGGTGTGTTAAATCACTCGGATGATGCTTTCCCTCTTCCACTTTAGTACTATTTGGAGATGACAGTTGTGATTATCAATGATACATGAGTTGGTTCAACTCGAGTTCCGAAGAACTTGGTATTTGTCATTGTATTAGGCCATATGCCTTAAAGAATATAATTATATTCTGTACTTGTATATTTGATTATTAGATGTTTTATTTTTAAACCAACGTAGTTATGTCTTATGGTATTTAATTCCTTGGAGTTGTATAAGATTTATATTGTATGCAATATTTAAATTTGAAGTACTATTACCATTAGTTATGCTTTAAATATGTTGTATTATTTTAATTGCTTTAAAAAAAATACTACATTTTTTAAGTACAACTTGAGGGGTTGTTACATCATGACTGATTAGGATGCTCATACACAATGGTCTATGATATTATGGGTTGTCATAGAGGGTTTTCTAACTATAATCTTAGGGGTTATTACATCATGACTGATTAGGATGGTCATGCACAATGATTTATGATATTATCGATTATCATAGAGGTTTTTCATTTTAAATTTATAGAATAAATACATGTTATACTTGGATGGTACATATATTAAATGTTATGTTTAGACTACATGTGGCTGATTAAATGTATGCATGTTAGTATTTGTATGAATAACATGTTTTGTGATAGTTAGTATAAATTTATGTATGCATGCATAAAACTTGGAGAGTGTCATGAATGTTAGGATATAATATTATGTGTTTCATGAAAACTGTGACTTACTTTGTTATATCTAGGTGCTTGAATAGAAACTTATGTTTCCATGTATCTAAGACTAGTTTATATGATAGTTTGTTAGAAAAATTAGTAGATATGTCTTAAAAAACTAGACTATGATAATATGGGTTATCATAGGGTGTAGTATGTTTAGAAACTAATGATGATAATTAGAATCTACAGTTAATAATGTATTTCATCTGAATGGTATAAAATGTAGTCATTAAATTTCTAGTATGAATTAGAAAATAATGTGAGATTCATTCATACGTTTGATGGAATAAATTCAGGCTATTAGGTTATCATATGCTTAGTATGTTATGTAATATGATTGTTAGTATGAATCCTTTGGTTATTTTATATTAACCAATCTTGAATTACTGATACTGAGTAAGGAGTGAGATGGACTTCACTAACTTACTAGCATCACAAGGCTAGATGAAGGCAATCTGATCTAAGGGGTGTATGAATTTTTACTAATTTATAGATCATTATTATTTTATTATTCTTGATAATTTTGGCCAATGTATGTTTAGTGAGACATTGACTTTTCATGAGTATGATTTACATGTTTGTGATATATATTGCAATAGAATGGGTTTTTCTATGATATAATGCATGTTTAGTTTTATAAATTATACAACACGTAGGTACTTGCTTAATTATCTAGATTCCCATGCTATCACTATCTACTCATCTATGAAGGAAGGGTCATTCCCTAATGGGATTGGTGTGGAGAATCGTTGGTCTATGGTTGGTGTGAAAAAGTGATTAGATGATGCTCTCCCTCCCCACAATAGTACTACTTTGAGACAACTCTTGAGATTGCCACATATACTAGAGAGACTGAGGAACTCATGTTCTAAGGAGCCATGTATCTTATTTATATACTTTGTATTTATTATTAGAAACATTATCATGAAGAATTTTAATTACCTATTTATTTTGGATTGACACTAGGTGTATATTGTACCAATAATGGTTGGCTATTTTTAATAACTTTCAATGATTGTAGTATGATGTGTTTTCATATATATTGATAGTGGTCAGTGACTATTATATGTCACATGCTTATTATAGTTATCACTCTTAGAGTTTTTGGTATTATCACTACTTAGATTCTTTTGGTGTAATCTATTTTTAGTATTTATGTTAAAAAAATTCATGTATTTCTAATTAGTACCCAACGGGGTTGTTACACAAGCCCACTAATATACACCCCTTTTAAGGTGATGGATGTATCATGCAAATTATTATTCAAAAAATAAAAAACATCATGTTATGAAAAAATATGTAATCATTTAGAAGAATATGCTAATATATGGAGAATATATCATCATAGTAATGAATAGATCATCAAAGAATGCATGAAACATACAGTGCAAGGCATACAACTATCATATCAATATAGATATATAAATTAGGCATGTAGTGCTAACTATCATTGGTATAAGCACTAAATTATTAAATATATAAGAAAAGGTGTATGATATATATCATGGCACCACAAACAAGAAGAAAGGTGTGTCAAATGGATCACAACACCATAAAATCAACATAAAATCCTAGATTTATCAACTTAGAAGTAGACAATGTCATGGCCATGACACACATAATCAAAGCACAATTTCTCAATATCACACAAGGCCAAGGACTACACATCTTGAACAATCAGTGTCACACAAGTCCAAGGGTCATACACGAAGGACAATCAAATGTCACATAAGGCCAAGGGATGCAAACAAAGAGACATACAATAATACACTCAATCAAGCAAAGGTCATGAAAGAAGGTCAAGGACCAAACACAACATAATCAATGATTAGGCTATGCAATGAAATAATAATAATAAAACATATAAAACTTTACACTAGTCGACACCATTAATCTGTGTCAATGTCACAAGATACTAAAGTAGCATCTCCATGAATTATAACACTCTAAATACTATAATAAAGATCAAGACATTTTTAAGCAAAAAATATATTTCAAATAAATGGAAAGGCCATATAAACATATAACTTGCAACATTGTAACCTATGGAAAGAGATGCCCCCTAATTGACATGGTCCCTAGGTATGGGAATGTATTTCATCTATGCATCTATGTAGCATGTGTAACTTATATATCCTACATCACATATATATTCCATGAAATGCATGTGTGTATGGAAAAGGATATTTAATATGCCAAACATGTGATAAATAACATAAATGAATGATATGAACTAGACAACATGTCATGCTTAGGTCCTAATTTCACACACACACACACACGCACACACACACACACACACACACACACACACACACACACACACACACACACACACACACACACATGTATATGTATGTGTATATATTTGTGTGTGTGTGTGTGTGTGTGTATTTCAAATGTGAAAATGCTAACCAAGTATCCAATCAATTGGATGGTCATGCATAGGTCCTATATCAAACATGTGAATTGTCACCATCATGTTTAACTATATTTGAATATGAGGAATTATCTTGTGGTATAATGTAACCATCAGTATCAACATAAATCATAGGATCCTTTGTATGATGCATAACTCTAGGTAAAATTATATCTTATGGAACCCAATGTATAGTAGGAGAGACATGTGCTCATGTTATTTATGGAAAATGATGAATTCTTTGTAACACTATCTTATTATGTGATAGAGTAGATAATGGTTATCTTAAGCCTTGAATAACTCTATGATGTAATGGGAATTGAAGTATTAGTCATCTACAAAAGTCAACTACCATCCTCTGAACTATTTGTGTAGAATTAACCTTAGGAGGTTACTGACTATGCATAATGATCTTCAATAGGTGGAATAACTACCTACTTATATTTATCCTCATTAGGTTGAATAACCAATTAGGGTGGTGGTGGGGGAGGAGGAGGTAATGCCTTTGGCTAAATAAGATACTCATATGTAATCCCTGAATCTGTGACCACTTTGTTATATTGTATATTATTGAAACACATATGCATTGAAGATGGTACCACATGGAGCTTGTGTATCCAAGAACATCCTAAAACCATGTCAAATATCCCTCTACTCGGTAATACCAAAAATAAAGTAGCCACTATTATAGGGCCAGTCTTGAGTGGTATCACAATGCATCTTGAGGGGTTGTATTTTTGTCCATCAAATCCTTTGACTATCTGTGTTGTATTAGTCAAATCCTCATGTGTATATCCAAGAGTATGAATAAATGTCATTGTAAAAATGATGTTACTTAAAACATTTTCTACCTTTAACTTTATGTATTAGTTGCAAATTGATGTATGATCATAGAAACAATGAATCAAAATTAGAGTCATCTTCTAGAATTTCATTGTCATCAAATGTTATTATAGGTCATTGCACTAATATTATTGTAAGTCTACCAATGATATTATCCAATTGGTGATCACATGTCAAGGTAGGAAGATTTGCATTGTATGCCATATTTACCTCAAAAGTATCCTTAGTTTTCGCTATTTCATGATTTAAAAAGGGATCATAAAAGATTTTCACATTTGTATTCCCATTATGTTGTAGTCTTGAATCATTCATAGGTGTGATAAGCTCATTAATGTTGTCATGAATGAGATCATGATTTTATGTCTTAGCTTGAAGCATTTATTTTTAGAATGTCTAGCACATCAATGATAATCACAATATGCATTATTATCATATCCATTAGGTGTAGGCATACTCATATCAATATTTTGTGTGGAAGGGATAGATACAAGGTTACACTCTAGTAAATTATGTAATAGTAAATGAGGAGGTTGAGGTAACAAGAAAATGCCTCCTTTATGGAGCAGATAAGACAAGCTGATTAGTAGGTTGTGATAGTTCATTAACTATTATTTTTGATTCATTCTTATTATCATTTGGTTTGACCTTATAACTTGGTTTGCTATAAATTTTTTAATTTGAAGTAGTTGTTACAATAGGCACATATTTTATCTTGTTCTTAGTTGTGAACTTAAATTCTTAATCTCTAACTATATGGAATGACTCATCAAATGATTTGAATTTATTGAACATAATGGACTCATAGAGAGGAGCAAGCAAGGTTTGATTGAATATATATGGTAACTCATTATCATTCATACAATTTTTTATCTTAGAAAGAATGGAATTACACCAAATCACATAGTCATTGATTGGTTCATTGGATCATTGCTTAAGTCTTACAATTTGAGCATGAGACAATTTCTCACTAATGTTGATAAAAAAAAGTGCTAGACATTGATCTGCCAAAAGATTGAATGTTTTAAGTAATTGAAATGGGAGATCATAGAGACAACATAAATCATAGTTCTTAAGAATTCATGTAAATAACTTAGTCAACAATATATCATTGGATTCATAGTCCAAACATGATACATGAAGGATCTTAGGTGTTGTTCTAGATAACCTTTACCATCATATAATGTAATATTAGGAGCTATGAAATACATAACTAAGGTATCATATGAAATATCCAGGGCTAATGGATTATGAAGCAATGAATGAGAATAAGTTTAATGACTTAATTTATAATCACCCTACTCTAATTATAGCGATTGAGCTTGCATATCTTCTCGATGGATTATGTAGTAGGTGAGGATAATGATGTAATATGAGAAACCATCATAAGATATGTATAATTTGGATGTGTAAAAATATGCATAGTGATTTGAGGGAAGTCATGTGTTTCCTCCACACTATGGGTGAACATCACATGTTTAGCCAATAGATTAGATAAAGGAATAGTAATAATAGTAGTAATTTGAACACTTATGGTGGAATAAATAACTCTATAAGGTTGATGGATATCATTGCAGGGATAATAATGTTCCTTAGATGTGAAAACATTCGATAACTTTTTCAGTTCATATCTTATTACATATAACAATGCATCATGCATTTATGGGTTCATTTCAAGATATTGAGTTAATTCCATTTAATCTATGTCATCAAATCTATTAGAATATTATACATATTCATTTCATTTACTAACATCCATATTAATTATTTCTTGTTCAAAAGGATTTTCAAATTCAATATTCATACAAAGTCCATGTAGAGAGTATACTCTATTTCTTTTAGTAGTGACAACATGGACTGAAAAATATGATATAAGCCTTATCAAATTACGGGGGCAAGATGGTAGTTGTAAAATCTAGGGGAAGGAAAAATAAAAGGATTCATTCCTACCCTTTGGAATCTAGTGGTAACATAAATCGGATTGTATTAAATATTAAAACAATGTGAATAAAGGGAGACTACATATTGCTCATTATTACTTACAATATTGGAATTATACAAAGATTTGATCCATGGTATTAAATAGTTGTCATAGATTTTTCATGTTAAATAAAAACAACATGTAAATATTACAATAATAGTTTGCATTGGAAAATAAAAACTATTTACATCGATTATAACCACATGTAATTTGTGCAATGATGGAAAATTAGAAATCATGATTAAAAATTAGATTTATAGATAAAAAATTGAAACCATAGAAAGAAGGAAGGAAACCCTAAGAAAAACCTAGGATTTTACTATGTTCTAAATAGTATGCAGGTTCACCAATATGTTTTACCTTTTTGTTTATTATGTGAACCTAAATAAGATAAAACTAAGGATTGATTCAAGTTGTATAAAGTATAACAATACATACTAATCTAAATGTAAAAGGTAGAATATTATTAAATAATTATACTTTCTTATCATGGAAAGTAATAAGGGATTAAGATACTTGGTATGTTTACTATTATATGCATGTCTAAAATTGAATATAGGTGGTAGGAAGGGCTGAAAACTAAATCAAGACTTGCTCAGATTAGGAACTGTGTCTTTGGATATGCTAGGCAAATCCATTAGTTCATAAACACCTATGACAAATGTTAGCATCTATCTTTTACTAGATTCATTTATGTAAAATTTCTATTTTTTCCATCATAATCACTACACCTTATTGTTTCATCTATATGTGTGATATCAAGGCTCACAGTGTACACAAGATCTAAAAACTTGTCTCCTTTTATTTTAAACCCTATGTCCACTTTGGACACTATGTTTAAGCCTAAAAAAGAGGAATAATAGTGGGTTGAACTGAACCTAACCACTCCCCAATGAATGGTTGAGGGTTTCCTACATATCTAATGCTTTTAAGAGGGATGCCAAAATGCATGTAGTTCTCCTTGTTAGGTATATGTGAGCAACTATGCTTCTTTAATGATTGCAACTTGTGATCTAGCTTTCAACACTTGGAAAATGATAACTTTGGCTTGGATTGAGTACTTCAGAGTTGGCAAAGGCCTACTCCTTAGATGTATTTTCATATTTGGGATATTTAGATATGTTCTTCTCAATGTGTAAGTGATTTCTTGTGAGTGATAGATGATTACTAGCTAAGCTTACATTAAAAATTTATATGAAAATTCAATGACAAACCATTTTCAATACAAAGGCAAGGACTAACTGATACATAGACATTATTTTTTAATCCTCTTCTTCCTCATAGTTTATTTGTATAACATTGATAAAGTCCTCTTCCTACTGTATAATATTAATGTCTCTATTTTTTAGACTAAGAAAGTGAGAAGATATGATAATAGGATCATATCTATCTACAAATGTAATTCTTATAATAATATTAGCATCTTTAGTATTCAACTTATAAATATATTCATATAATTTTTTTTCATCAACTATTATGCATTAGTTGGAGCATAACTTTTGATGACTATTTCATGATTTCCCATAACAGTACCAACCACTTCTTCACTAATATCTTTCTATGTCTTAGGTGGAATTTTTGATGTTGTAGCTAAATTAATTGAATGTCTTATGTCTACAAATTCAGCTAGAGAATATGTTTTATTGCGGTGCTTTGGACTTTTTCATGCTTTTATGGCAAAACTGTGAAATATAGATATTTTCTTATGATATTATTACTAGTTTATTCATAATTTTTCTACAAACAATTTTTTTGAATTTTTTTAGTGGATAATTGTATGAGGTCATTTGTACGCATTAAATCTAATAGTTGATATTTTTTACTAAGATCTTGGAGAATAGAATCTATCTCACTATAAGGTAAACTTTGAATGAATGCATCTTGAAATTGTCATATCTGCTTTCTCCTCTCCTCTAGACACACTAATATTTTTGAGAAACAAATTGTAATAATGATTTGGATGACTATTTAGATTACGACTATTATGGTTTTATTGTGATGATTCCTATAGAGATGATATACTAAAATTATTTTATTTTATTTTCATTGTCATATAGTTATGCATTTTGATGATGAGTTCAAATATTGTACTTTACTTTATCTTATATATTATTTATAGTTTATTATCCCTTTATTTATTAAATGTTACTAATGTAATCTTTGGATGTAGTTTATGGGCATGGGATTGTTTGGACTTGCTATGCTAACATCTACACTTATGGCAGTACAACCAATGACTTTTTTGACACCATGCTAACTACACTAGTTGACACACCCTAAAACCTAATTTGTCACATTATTTTGACATGTTAACCATGACACACTTTGGACATGACATAAAACTATAAAATTGTTATTAGATTTACATTTTGGTTCATACACTAAATTCTTACCTACATGAGTTTGTGATTAAAAGAAAACATTGCACAAAAATGAATCAAGACTGTGGGTTCCATTAAATTTTAGGTTTAATGTGCAAACTATAAATTGTTAAGAGTTATAGTGGGTAAAGTACATAAGGGTGTGGAACACATGTGTCGATATACAAGGGATGAAGTGAATGATTATCATTATATACGTTTTGATACATGGTTAACTCCTTGAAAAGGTTTATTAAAAATTTAGGGCCTGAGCATGATACTTGATTTTAGGAAGATTATTATGGTTTTTTTCAACATAGAAAATGGATGTGATGGTTAAAATGGTTCACTTCAGTGTTCTATTACTCAAAAATATTCATAAGGAAGGCTGTAAGGGTTCACCTTGATGATACAAAACCATCATGATGCCATAATCATGTAAGATTGTTGGAGTTATGGGGAGGTGACAAAGAAATACAACGAAGAGTAGTAATGGAGGTAAATACATGTTGGGAACAAAAGAGTAGATATGAAGAAGTATATGAGAAAGGGATTAGAATGGAAAATATAATGAATGAGGAAGACAATGGACAAATATGTGTGAGGGAGATTTGGTGGGAAGATTTTTTCAAAGATACTTTGGCATCCATATCTCATAAGTTAATAATTTTCCTTCTCTTAATTTGATATACAATAAAAAAATATTTGGTACTACCTAATATTTGAAATCTTAAACACCTAATATGGAAATAATGATTTTTTATTCATGTTACCTTTTCCTATGGAGTTTTATATATTTTTACAAATACCTATATAAGTGTTTTTTATTGTTAGACGATAGAAATAATGTTATTTATTCATGTTGTTTGTTCCTTTGGAAATTTTTATATTTTTATAAATACCTCTAGAGATACATTTTTAGTTAGTTTTAGATTAAGATCTAGGGTTTTGAATATTTGTTTAAATGGTGAAACCCTGACTAAGTAGTTTATCAAAAGTAAACATAACCCAAGTTATCCATTCAATGTTTATATGATTTCACATGAACTTATAGATCTTTTCACAATGTTCATTGCAAGCCCAAGTTATTGAATGGAGATACAAGCTCAAAATTGAGGAAGCATACAAGGCTTAGGGAGCATAGCTCATACTTATAATGCATTGGTTAGGAGTGGGGGATAACATTACCAAAGAAATATTTTCTCTTCTCTGCTCTAGATGAGTTGTACATAGAATTAAAGTCAATAAAGGTACTAATGCCATGATTACCAAGCTCTTAGATATACTTCAAGTTTTTGTGCATCACTATCAAGGGGTATTTACTTATCAACCTTTTTCCCCAATCCGTGCATTTACATTATTACAATGCCTTCAAGCTATTCCTTGTAATATGTTTGAAACACAAAGAGTTTGCATATGATAACCCTCTTTCTCTGAGTGATCTCAAAGAAGTGACCATGAAAATGGCTTCTAATAAATCCCCTACCATTAATGGCTTATATTTCAAGTTCATCAGGTCTTATAGGACATTGTTGGTCCTAATATTCATAAATTTTATTCTAAAGCTAGTTTTTCCAATTCCTTAGGCACCCTCATTAATCAAGGTAATATGAAATTCATCTCGAAGGTTGGAGATCCTAAGCTTATTACAAATTAGAGACCAATAAATTTGATGAATGTCTCCTAATAAATCATTGATAAATCCCTTGCCCTTAGGTTGATGCATCTTCTTTCCCTCATTAGTATAAGTGAAAAAAAGGTTCATCCAACATAGGTATATTTTGGACATTGTTATTACAGTTTGAGAGGCTATGGAATGGGCTAGAGTTTCTAGTAAAAAATTGATGTTTTTAAAATTTGATTTTGAGAAATCCTATGATAAAATTGAGTGGCCATTCATCATTGCTATGATTAAATATCTGGGGTTTGGCCCTTGTTTTGTTCATATTATTAACATGTTATTTCAGAATGTTGAAGCTTGCATAACTATTAATGGATTACAATATCACAAGTTTGGGATACTCGTATCTATTAAGCAAGGTTTCCCCTTCACTGCCTCACTCTATGAGCTAGCTATGAAGGGATTAAACTACCTTATAGATAACTACTCATCAAGAGGCTTGGTGAAAGGCATATATCTCCCCCAATGTGACTAAAAAAATAATCAATACGTGCAATCTCTTTCTGTTAAACATCCTTATTTAGAAGAAATAAATGGCATTTGATCCTCCATGTGTGTAATTTAAGTTTCTAGGCACTCCCTTTGCCTTTTGGGTCTCCCCTTCTAAGATTTGGTCATGTGTTGTTCAAAGGGTTAAAAAAATATTACTTATTAGATCACTAAGACTCTTTCTCTAGTGAAGAATTTTCAAGTTTAAGCTAAGGTGCTAGTTGCTACCCACATTTACTACTCTTCTTGTTAGGTTCATTCTAAAGTTGCCTATGCTGAGCTAGAGAAGTTTTCAAGGGAATTACTTTGGGCTAATTTAAAAGGCCATAGGGGTTTCAATATGGTATCATGGGATATAAATTGTAGGTATAAAGAATCTAGGGGCCTTGGACTCATTGACGTCATACTCCAAGGATTTGTTATAAGAGTGAAATGGATGGTCAAAATCCTAGAAGGAAATGAAGCTTGGAATGTTATATTAAAGCATTGCATTACCCAAAGAACCTATCTTAGCCAAAAGACATGCAAGGGTCTTGATTTTTAAAATCTTCTTCCTTTTCCTATGCTAGTTTAGATTGGTGGCACTTTTACGGTTAAAAGCATATGGAAAGCCTGGGAGCTTATCAGACCTTACCTCATCTAGGTTGGGGATGGATTTACAACTAGTCTTTCTATTAACTATATCATTCTCTTTGGTGGTCTCCCATCCTTAATTTTTATAATGTCCCATTTTCTATGGTTCCCTAGATTAAGATCCTTAAATTTTTTAAAAAGGGAGTCAAGATAATTGGTGACATTTTATGCAAGGTTTTTCAAGGGTGACTCTCATGGGATATGCTAAGAATTAAATACCAACTCACCTAAGAATGAAAAATCAATTCATGAAATTCATAATTCCATACTTGATATTTATCTCCATAAAATTGGTGTTTCATCTAGAGTCCCATGGTGTAAAGACTAGCATTGGCCTACAAGTACTCCTTTTTGATGTTAAAAAGCTTAAATAGGGTATCATCTACTTGTCCCCCAATATATACATGGTGAAACCCTGAACCACTGGTGGAAGTTAAGGTCTATGGATGCCATTAAGGGTATAAGCTTTTCCAATCTTTGGAAATCCCATATTGAGCTTGAAAAAGTTAATTTTATATGGTGCATTATTTACCAAATTATAATTGTGGGAGATTGACTCAAACACATAGGGGTCTCAAATTCCATATGCCCAACTTGTCATCAAGCTGAGACTTTGAAGTGCCTATTCCTAGCTTTGCTCCCATGCTCAATCAACCTTTTAATGAATTCATACCCTTTTTAACCCTTTAATGGATCCATACCATTTTTAACACTTTATTCTATAATTCTTTATCTATAAAATGGTTATTCTTGTGGGCTCAGCCATGTTACCTATAAGATATAGCATTTTTGGTAGATCTTTTGTTTTGATATACATTTTCATACATAAAAAGCTAGGAACTATGTTATTTTTTTATAATAAAGCTATGGAAAGGGATATTTTTGTGACTAATAAAGTTATTGTCATCTCCAATTTTTTACTTTAGATTCAAGTCTAGGAAAAAAAATCCACCTGGAGGTGGAACACTTCTAGACCCTCTTAGATCAATTGGTGGAGTACACCGTGTGTAGTTAATCGTGTGCCTTTAGATCCTTCATGACACTGGTATTTCTCTTAGGGACAAAGCCAAGAATTTTGATAATATTTTTATAGGATTAGGTGGAATAGCTCTTCCCATTCCCAATGGCCTTTGTTCTCCGTTAGGGGTGGCATGTTTGTCTGGCTTGGACATAATGGTGGTAGTGATTGGGGGCATCCTCCCTCAAACAAGTTTCCTCACCTGGATATTGTTATTTCCCTCTCTTGGACAAAATTTTATTTGGACAAAAAGTAAAAAAATGATGGGTGGAAATCCATTCCTAACATAAAATATCCTTTGAGTAGTGGATGGGTGGACAAGCCTGATAGTCCCCCTCCTCCATTTCCTCTGACTACCATGTTTGCTACTACTGCTGCCTAATGGCCCTAGTCTTTATGTTTTTCAATTCTAGTTTTGTCACTATTTTTTATTGAACCATAATAATTGTGACTTTTTCTATACAACTATAATTTTTATGCTATGATGTAAGTGTTCTCTTGAGGTTTATTCCCTTGATATACATTCTGGGGTGTGACATATTCCACCCATCTTTTTTTGTAAGATAAAAAATGTAATAGTTGTTTATTAATAAAAGCACACTTTTCAATTAAAAAAGTAAACATAAAACTAAACTTGAATGAACATTGAAATTATAGCATGATTACGGATATAAGATAGCTTCATTATGGGTGTTTTTAAAACTTCCAATAACGAGAGCTCTTGTATAAATATTTGAATAAGGCATGGGGAAGCTGAAAGTACCTTCATGGCTCTTGACTCCAAAAATATGTCATATTATTTTTTATTTTAATTATAACCATGAGATAAGTGTTGGCTATGTTTTGAGGTTTGGTTATCATGTGAGAAACGAGAGCCTTCAAAGAGGCTTATCCACATGTTTAGCTTGGCCTAATGCAATGGAAATTTTACCTTCACCATTGGCCTCTTTTACTTTGACCTTTGATTGGAATTATATGATGTTTTTGATTATGTAGGGGCTTATTATGATGGTTATGATATATTCTTAATGCATCAATTTGGTGTTAATGTGTTCTAACATATTTTGGATTAATGCTAACCCTAAATAAGAGATAAACTATTATAGTGATTTAGATTTATAATGTGTAACAATTAAGTACATATATGAATTTAAAGGCTTACAATTGATTTGGTACTTTAACTTGCTAAATATATAAATTAAAATAGAAGGATAAGATACTTAAGGGTTAACTTATTTGTGAAGGACTAAAATTATAAGCAGGTAGTAGAAGAGGGATGAAACTAGGTTACAGGTTGTTTAGATCAAGATCTGGAGTTCTAGGCTCATTGGGATGGTCTTTGTGACTGACTGGTAAATTGGGAAGAATAAGGCAATCCCTTTAAATGTGTAGTAGTGTATAGATGTATGTCAGGTAAGTGATAAGTGATTAATAATACTAGAAATATTTTGCATTTATATTATAATCATTAGGTAATTTCTCATGCCAATGACATGTTAGGTAGATGGGATGACCCATACGAATTATTTTATTTTGAAATATGACTATTATTGGGAAAATGATGAAATTATCATACTCAAATAACATCGTTAGATAATATGTTTTGAGTCTAAAGTTACCATTCAAGAGACAAGAATAATAATATAATGATCTAGAAATGTCTGATTATTATAGCTTATTGGTTTGTCACAAACTAAGAGAATTCCTATAGGTGATTGACATCAACTTAGAAATATTGGACCCATAGATAGCATGTGGATGTGAGAGAATGGATAATTAGATTCGTACATTTATGCATGTCATATAGGTGAACATAGGTCAAAAATAACAATTCCAAGTGTCAAATAATATATATTAGTATCTACATAATGTTATCCAAAATATATTTATAGAAGGGCCCAAAAAATATTGCTAGTGTGTGTGTGAATTTGTGTGTCAATAAACTCTTAGCTCTCATTTTTTGTGAGATGAGAGGTTTGCTAATTTTAGATTTTACGCACTAGAACTCCTTTAATTATCAGAAACCAATCTAGAACAATCTAAAACATATAAAAAAACCATTGGTTTCTCCAAAATGGACACTAAGTGCAAAATTTACAACCTAGAAGCCTTAAATTCAATATTAAAATCCTTAAAATTAATAAAGTATTGATTGGATTGGATTTTTAAAAACTATCTCCTAAACTGTGACTCTTAGAGCTTTGAGATCAATTCCAAAAGATACAAAGTGACACTAATTGATTATATTTACTAAAAAAAATATAAATAATAAGAATATATAATATAATGGAATATAAATGCAACTTATACTTTCACTATAATAGATACATGTTATACTGCATACACATTATGTCTTGGTAGTTACCAAATAACATTATAATATTTCACATTATGTATGCATTTTATTCAAAATCGCTTTTAATCCATAACAAGTCCACTTTTTAGACCCCCATATTCATGTACTTACCCTATGAATCACTTTATTATGATTGTATTATTTTTTAGGCTTGCCTAACTAATTTCTTATCTTTGAAAATTAACTCTCTATGTTTCTTATACTTATTTTACTTTGGGCTTATTGTTTCTCTATTGGCATACTTCTTTTCTTTTTCCCTTTATTTTCTCCTTGTAGACACCCAATTTTGATATGAGACCATTTTTCATAGTATCTCTTCAATGTTTTGTCATGCTTGTTGCACTTACATATAATTTCTTGTTTTTAGGATATTTACTACCCCACAATACACATCATTTGGTCCTAATCCTTCCAAATTATTTCATCACTTCTCTAAATCTATTATTTATTAGTCTCGAACATACTTGCACACATCACTATGCTATTAATCATACTATGTGCCATAACTTTATCTAGGATGAGATTATTGATCCTATCTTTCATTATTTTGTGGTTCCTTTTACCTTTGGCCATGCTCCATGTGCCTTAATTGTTAATTATTACTATTTATCAAGTTAGCATAAGTGTGAATATTTTTTTAAATAATCTTATCTTTACCAAGTTATCCCAAATAATTATTCATACCTAAGAGAGAAATATGAGAGAAGGAGGAATCAAGTGTCCATTATTGTTCTCCATAATTCAAGTTATTGCCAACCCTTTGCATATCCACTGCTACATTTGTAATGAATTTACCCTTGTGCATCACCCTCTTGTAACAAAATAATGTTTAGGCATATTTCATGTAGTTTCATTTTCACATTTAGGAAGAGGAGGTCTAAAACCCTTGCTCAAAATTCCATTCACATTACACAAGTTATGATGACATCTAATTATAACACGTGGGATACAAAGCTAAACTCACACAATTGTTTCCTAATCCATAACCCTTTTTTTGTGAGTTGATGGTAATCTAGGTCAATGAGAAGATATAAAAAATCATTTCCTCATTAATGCCACTTAGATCAGAGAAGCACATGTACAAAAGGTATGTCATATAGTGGAACACAAACATAAATGAATTAAGCATCTAGAAAGCATCACAAGATATACTCAGAATAATAGGAAAAGTGTTGGTAGTATTCTCAGTTATCCAAGGTCTAAACTATAGATTTTTAGAGTCTTTCCATTTATCATAACAACATAATAATTCTCCACGCTAATAGAACAAAGTATTTTATCTAATGGGTAATGTTGTAAGAATTCAAATCTTGTGACAACATAAGATGACCTGATTGTAAAAAGGGCATGCATCACACACACATGACAATTGATTTTTAAGGTATCAAGTTGATATTGATACCAAAACATTGTAATAGAGTAGATATCATAGAGATATTTGAAGTACAATAGTGTAGAGTACGAAGAGGTTATAGAGCAAAGAAAACTTTGTAATAACATAAGGCGATATAGTGTAAATAGATATCAAAACATTGTATTCAATAACTATTATATATATAAATAAAAGAGAAGTTAGAGTATGAATTACTATGTACTATGTATGAATACTATAAATAAGCATACATACTTATTTTGTTTTATGAATGTATGCAGTGACTATTTCTAACAAATATTAACCTCTATGTCACATTGGTTCTAACTGAAGTTTACTTAATCCACATAAACCATATGTAGCTAACTATTTCACATTTTATGTCAATATTTAGTGGTTCTACATGCACTTTAGTTAACCAATGTCTAAGGGAAGGTATCTATTATAATTTTGAAAACCAACAGTAATAGGAATAGAACAGTGGTGGGAAGAGAAAAAAATCACTCTAAGATCAAATGAACGGATGAATATTTACCTGAAGTAAAGGCATCATTCTTCTACCCTCAAGAAGAGGAATATTGGGTCACATTTGCATAACTCTCGTTGCCTTGGATGCTATCAAGATAATCATATGAAAAGTTATAGAGTTCACATTAAGAAACATATTTAGTGGACTATGGAAAAGTTTGAGGTTCTTCAACACCTTGATACTCCTATAGCTCAGGATATTGATTATTGGTTCAAGACTAGCCTTGACTCATTAATCATAGTTTGGGCTATAAAGGGTTGGATAAGCTTTGATGCAAAAAATCTAAGTTTATTGAAGGGGCAAGGCAAAATTTCTTGAACAAAGTACCACTCATCATTTGCAAGCTATTTTATGGATTAGGGGTTAGTGAAAGAAGGTAAAAGGTTCCTTTAGGGGATAAACACCTGAGGGATGACATGTAAAAAAAGGGGGATCCTCAAAAGATGTGAACACTCGTAATATATGGTCTAAATGGTTGGGGGAGGTTAAATAAGATGTAGGGGGATAAGAAAGTAAGTACCAAATTAAGAGTAGGTTAAATAAGGAAGAAGGAGATATTAGTAAAAGGATAACTTAAGACAATTAGGAGAAAATGGTGAATGATGATTAAACAAATAGATGGAGAAAGAGAAAATTTAGTTAGATAATAAAAAATAGATACATAACAAAGATAAAGAAGCACAAATGTTACGAATAAATAAGATAGTAGATAAAAATAATATGACCTCTACTAGTGGAAGTCTATATTGAAAATCTAGATACTATCCCTCTACTGAAAATAGATGAGTTATTATTAACTCCATGAGAAGTTGTAGATGAGGCAAGTGAGAGAAGTAGAATATAAGAATTACTATATCATACACCACATAAATTCATGAATAACATGATAAGGCTTATCATATTTAGCCACAGTAATATGAACACCCAAACTATTCAAAACCTTGGCTGCAAAAGACTAATTGACGTAGAATAGTTTGTCATATAGTGGATGAGGCTTAAAGAATAGTAGAATAAGATATGATGAGAATGTTATTAAGATATGAGGTGTTAATTATATATTACAAGTAAGGGAAAACATTTTATCAATTGAAGGAAGCCTAACATGAAGTAATCAAGAATAAAGTTACACGGGAAATATGGCAAAGATAAGAGATGTGGAATGGAGTGTTAAAAGTTGTCAATAAAAGGAGAATTAATAAATAATTGTTAATAGTCATACTAGATATACACAACATAAATATAAGGATGAATATAAGGTAATATAAGGAAGATTAGTTAATGAAAACATAGAAGAGGAAAATTAGTTAGAGATAAAAGATAATGAAGAAGAAGCATGAAGTGACACAACCCACCCAAACCCCAACCACAAGAGACCTTGAGAGGAAAGGAACCCTTTGGACCAATCACCATCCCCTATGTCACTTTACAATCAATGCAAACATCCATCCCTTAGATTAATATATATATATATATATATATATATATATATATATATATATATATATATATATATATCAGAGAAAAGGTAACAAATAAATATTAAAATTTTAGTTAAGAGATTGATAAAATAAGAGAATTTTTAAGGAATTTTGTAGAAGTGATAGGAATAATATACTTTCAAGATGAATTAAAAAGAGATAAGGGATGTAATAAAGAATTAGTCAGACAAAAAAAAGAAAAACAACTAATTTTTTTTAATATTACCACAGGGACAAGTACTTCAAGAAATCCAGTAAATAACAATGGTAGTCAGACACCATCTAAGAAATATAGATGACTTAAAACAAGATGAAGTTATCACTATTTATCAAATGCATGAAGGATGCATAAGAATACATGTTCGTACTAGACTCATATTGGAGGAGTCACAATATCACTAATGATAAAATGAAATTTAATTTTGTGGGAACATTGAGGGATGACGCCCTCAAATGGTATATGAAAACTTACTTCAGCCATGCAACTACATGGGTTGGTGCCCAAAAATCATTTACAATATATTTTCACTACACAAACATTCCAACTGAGAATGTCAGTAAGATGAGGGAATTGATAGAGAAGGAAAAAGAGATAGCCAAAGAATATGACCAAAGATTTAAATCAATTAAATTAATAGTGTGAAAACTAGAGGAACCACTGAATGGAAAAAAAATATTTAAAGGTTTATTTATAGCATAAACCCATGCCTTAGAGAAAATATGGAAGGAAAAATATTAAATACTTTTATGAAAACAATAGATATGGCATCACGACTAGAAGCTTAGTCATGGAGATGTGACATAGATACATCATTAAAATATAATGTAAAGAGACTACAATTGGATTTAGAGGAACTCATACTCAAATAAGAAATACAAATGAAGGGTAATGTGTTTAAATTATTGTAGATTAAGAATACCCCATTGCAGGCTAGAATTTGGTAAACCACCTATTGTGCAGAAAGACATTCGAGGATAGAATGTCCCCATAGTGATAAGGAAAAATAACAACAATAATAACAACACAAACACCTAGGGAATATCTCATCCCATTTAGCATGTGATATACACATAAAGTATTATAGAATATGTACAATAAATGATCATCATCCACAACATCTGTGCCTAATACCGAAAGTGGCTCCAGTCACAAATAAACTAATATATTACACCAATTATAAATATTTTTAACCATTATAATCACACTTGCCCTACCATAAACACATTAGTAGATGTCCAAAACACTTGTAGGAGAGTGACAATAGTTTAGAAAATGTCGCCACCATAGTTATCCATAGGCAATCCTATTATGCCACACCCTAGTCCACAGTACCAGACAAATCTCATAATTCAAGATAACACACCCTAATACTATAATAATAACTAAGGTGGATATAGGGGAGGTAACCAAGGGGATATAGGGGAGGATTCCATGGATGTTGAGGAAATTACCAAGGGGGATAGGATACAATCAAAATTATAAACCTCCACCTACATGTTACAAGTACAGAAAGGTGGGACACATTGACATGAATTGCATTAAATAATTAAAGATAAAATGTGGATTTTATCATGAAAAATGAACATGTGATTCAATATCATGCCCTAAAGTGACATAATTTTATAATAACGGTGGAACAAAGACTAAAGAGATAGTAGAATCTCCCCCACGAAAAGGAGCAAAACATTTGAGGAAGCTACCCAAAGGATACAATACAAAAGGATGGTGAAATGAAGTTCACTAAGAAATAGGAGATGATAAGATTACAACTGTAGTATAAAAACCATTAGAACATACATCTATGTCTGATAAAATTAGAGAATGCCAAGAAATATTGAAAAAATAGATGGAAATACTATGGAAGAAGGCTCTAAATGTTACTAATGTTGACTCAAAATTTAGGGTGGTGGTAACCACTCATAGTGGAATAAAAAATAGGAAATAAAAGGAATTAATTAATTATTTTAAATAAGAATCATAAATAAATTAAGACCCAACATCCATGAACATGACCACATAGTGGAAAAAAGCAAAAAAATAACATAGGAAAAAAAAGATAAAGATCAACTCAAAATGAGTTATTTCGATGAAGAGGACATTGAAGATTTAAAAACAATGCTAAAACTAATTAAGAAATGAGATTTGGTAAATAAATTATCAAATTTTATAAATAGCGGAACAAGTAACAGAGACAACACAGAGTGAAATGAATTGAGAAAAACTAGAGGAAAATTAAAAATAGTATATTTAGAATAAGCAGGAAATGGAATAAAATGACCATTCTAACTAATATCAAGATGGATGGCCATGAGGTCAAAAAGACATTGTTGGATCTTGGTAAAAACATAAATGTCTTACTGTGTAGTACATGAGAGATACTTGGTAAACCATAACTACATACTGCAACTTATGATATTGTAGTGGACGACGATGCATCACACTCACCAATTGGAACATTGAGATACGTGGAAGTAAACTTAATAAGAATAAAACAAAAGGTACAATTTAAAGTGATTGATATGTATTATATAGGTTCTACAACCCTGCTAAATTTAGAGTGGTTCATTAACTATAATGATCTGTTAAAATTTGATAGAAATGGTTTGGTAGATCACTTTCCCACTTGAAACAAAAATGAGAGCTACATGGTTAGAGGAGTTATGGCCAGATGATTAGGAGAGTTATTTTGATGATCTTATTGAGGTATATACACTCAATAAAATCTAAAAATAAAAGATGGCCCTGAATTAGATGATGAGGGTGAATTAATACTAAGAGAAGAAGTAGAAACAACCTCAAAGGATGAAATTGAAGCATGGATACAAGGGACACTTGAAATAATAATAAGTAAGGTATGCTATATGAGATAAATAACATGTAGAGGGAAAAACACTACCTCATGAAAAAATAAATCACCACATTAAATAATGGATTACCGCATAGAAAGGATTTCTCATAAAAAAATTACCCAAATTCACCAGTATTAGAATTGTTGAGGACTACTTACACCATATGATAAGGGTATTCCCCCAAGAGGAAATAAGTTTGAGAGAGATTAATGACATGTTAACTATCACTACCATAATGTGGTGTAACACTCATAAAGCCACCTTTTGAAGTTGGATTTCCTATAGGGTATTACTCAAGACAAGATTTATTATGTCAGAAAGTTAATTTCTATAAATATGAAATAATATGGTAATAACAAGTCCAAAAAGACACATTAACCAATATGAAAAGGTATGGACTGAAAAAGGTGAAACCAATATATGCCAGTGGGAATTTTTTTTTAATTGGACATTACATGTATTTCAAAAAACATGATACATACATCAGGTGATTCAAAAAGGAACTAGTAGATGGGAGGCCCTAAAAATGGTTTTTTGTATAACTTTCAACTTCTGAGATATGGATACTAGAGTTTGTCATGCGATACATAATTTTTTTTTTTATGGAAGACTGTAGTGCATAACATAATTTTTATAGACTAAAAAAAATTAAACAAGGTTAGGACATATGGATGATTGCGAGAATATTTGGATGACTGCAAGAGATTTACCAAAAACTGTGGAAAGAAATACCAATGAAAAGAACTTAAACATATGGCATACTGTTGAAAAACTACAAAAAAGAAGAGGGTGAGGAAGAAAAACTCAAAAACATGAAAATATTTATTATAGAAGGAGAAATATAAATCCTTGACACCATGGAAGACAAAACACAATATTTCAACCAAACACTCAAAATAATAGAAGGGAACATAGCTACATAAGGCAATCTTAAGATGACCAAAGTAAGAAACTACTAGGTAGAAGAAGAGATGGAAAAAATATTAGAGTTACTAAGAGAATTGGAGGACTTATTCTTAAGAACATTTTTGAAGTTGAAAGGAATCAAAGAAGATGTGGGTACTATGATAATATAATTGAAAAATGATATTAAACCATTGCAGAGATGATCGTACAGACTGAATCCTAATGTTAAGGAAAAGTTAAAACTGAGTTGGATAAGATGTTAGTTGGTGGTATCATAACCCCTATACAAAAATGGATAAGTCCCATGGTAATTCAAAACAAGAAATCTAGAAGAATACACATATGGGTTGATTATAAATAAATGAATAAGAATTATTTACATGACCCCTTTCTAGCATCATTTACTAAAGATATATTAAAAAGTGTTACGAGTAGAGATATTTATTCATTAACTGATTGATTCTTGGATACCATTAGGTCAAAATAACACTAGAGGATTGATCAAAAACTACATTTACCATAGAATGGGGATCTTTTATGTACATGGTGATGCCCTTTGGATTGAAAAATGCACCAGCTATATTCAAACGCATAATGGTGAATGCAAATAGGATTTAATAAACTAATTTTTGGAAGTATATCTTGATTATTAAATGATATATGGGTTAATAAAAGACCATGCCCAATAATTACAAATGATGTTCTAAATATGTGAAAAACTAAACATTTCTATTAATCTTAAGAAATATATATTTGCCACACCTTTTGGTATTTTATTGGGACACATAATATACAAAGAGGGGTTGATGGTAGATCCACTTAAAAATTAAATCATCATAAACCTACCACCCCAGAAGACACATAAGGATGATATAATAATATTTTTATATAGGATATCAAGGTCGGTTCATAAGGAACTACGTAGCTATAAGTGCACCAATAGAGGAATTATCAAAAAAATTACATAATCAACCATTAGATTAATCAAAATAATTTTAAGAATAATTTTACACATTGAAAAATAAAAGTGTGGATGGCCAAATACTAGTGTTTTTGGACTAGAATATCCCGTTCCATGTCCATGTTGATGCCTTTGGAATTATAATAGGAGTGGTGTTGGTGCAACCTTCTAGAAATATTGTTCATCCAATACATTTTGCCAATAGAAAATTAGCTAAGGCAAAAAGGAATTATTTAACCATAGAATAAAAGGCACTCATTATGGTGTATTCAGTGTAGAAATTTAGACATTACCTATTGGTGACTCCATTTATATTCTTTACAAACCATGAGCCACTTAAAATACTTCATAAATAGACTAATAATAGAAGGAAGACTTTGTTGCCAACTCTTTTTATTTCAAGAATTTGATTTCAATATTTTGTTCAAATTAGGGAAAGAAAACAACATACCTAATTACCTATCTTAAATCATTACAATAGAAGATATATGACCAATTGAAGATGAGTTTCCTTGAGCTCATCTCTTTCGCATGGAAGTAGTTCCCAAATATATGGAGAATATTGCATAATTTCTATCCAACGAAGAGTTTCCAAAAGAGTATAGTAGATTACAAAGGAAAAGATTGATGGTCCAAGCCTTTCCCTTCACATTACTTGAAGTAGCACTATATGAAAAAGGAAAATATGAGGTAGTGAAAAGAGCAACATTAACACAAACATAATATTATAATAAGAGAAGCCCATGATGGATTTGCAGGGGGCATAACTCTATAGAAGCTACGAGTAAGAAAATATTTATCACTAGCTTAAGGTAGCCATCACTTTTTAAGGATGCACATCACTACACAATAAATTGTGACATATGCTAGAGAACGAGTAAACCAAATGCTAGCTATGAGATGCCTCTCTACCTGGTTTTAAAGATAACTCCATTTGAGAAATGTGTAATTAATTTTATAAGTACCAACAACATGTGGTAAGGAAGAGCAATGCCATGTTCATTATTATTGGAACAAAGTATTTAGAAATATGGATATAAGTTGTACCAACAAAATATTGTACCACCAATACTACCACAAAATTCATGTATGAAAATATAATCTCAAGGTTTAGATATCCTTTAAGTATAACAAGTGATCAGGGTAAGCACTTCATAAATAATATAATTACAAAACTACTTAAACACTTCTTGATCTATGATAATAGGAGCACTCCTTACCACCCTTAAACAAATATAATATGATCACTTCTTGTTAAGGCATTTAATAAGGTATTGGAGAAAGTATTAACCAAAGTATTCAATATAGATATTAGAGATTAAGATATCGATAATACCATGGGCTTATTGCACTACATGAAAAAGACTAATAAGTAATACCCCTTTCAATTAGTATATGGTCTATAATTAGGAGTACCAATGAGTACATATTACCAATTTTGAGACTTTAGATAACATAAAAAAATGAATGAGAAAGATTCCATTCAGGAAAGATTGATAGAACTGAAAAAATTGGATGAAAAAAGGTTCTTAGCAGCATATAATCAAACTCAAGAGAAAAGATGCCCAAAAGTTTGGCATGATAGACATATCAAGGTTAAATAATTTTATATTGCAGATAAATTTTTACTATATGATAGAAAATATAAAAATTTAGGAAAACTAAAAATAAGATGGCTTAGACTCTACATAGTGGAGGATATACTAGACTCAGGCACAATAAAATTGAAAACACTTGTAGGCACATTTCAAAAAGGGTTTGTGAATGGATCTCAACTAAAAATCTATATTGTAGACAAATATGGTGTAAAATAATACATAATTAAGAAGACCTTATGAGGTGATATTATCCTTATAGCTGAGTGAAGTCAAGTACATGTTACCATAGTACCCTATACTAGGTACTTAAGCTTCTTGTCATAAATCTTGTTACCTCCCCATTAGTTTGGCATTATCCTCCTAGAAAAATATGTTGAATAAGGATATTGTGGTGTCTTATAAGATTTGTATCGATACCTGATTGTCTGATCATGTCAAAAATATCCTAGTGGGACAAACATGAGGAGTAAGAAGTAGGAAGAAGGGGGGATGAAAATAATTTTGAAAAAAAGGGAAGATCATAAAATCAATTGTGAAAAAATGGAAATAATAATAATAATAATAATAATAATAATAATAATAATAAGTTGAAAATCATATCCCCAAAATAGACAGTGAATATATAAGAAACATTAGTTGAAATAAAGAAATAAGTGTAGAAGAAAAATAACTATAGTAGTGAAAGAATGAGGTTGGAAATACCAAAAATTAGTTGATTTTACTTCTATAGAATTATATATGACATGAATTAGTTTGGAAATTGAAAATACAAGCTAAAAAAATCAAACTGGTGGATGGCGTGAACTTCAAACACAATTGAAAAGATACTAAAACTACTAAGGTCAGGAGGATAAGATTAAAATAAATGAGGGAAAAAGTGAAAATATAAGTAAAATAAATGCCAAAGAAGATAAATAGATGAAACAAACGTAAAATAATTAGTGTGTTAATACATAAGCCGAACAACATGATTAATAGACATATCAAAGACACTATAAAATAAGGGTTTTACTAAGACAAAATTACATAATATTTTAAATATCGACACCTGTATAAATTTTACGTGAAGTAATTATATGTATTTAAATTTGTCTCTAAGATTTTTAGATCAAGAAAAGATAAAACTTCCTTAGGTTGTCACTATAGAACATATCAAACAACCTAAGTATAAGAAATACTTGCTAAAATCAGAAAGTCTGGATCCATTAGGAGATTTATCCAATGTTCCCTCTCTCATAACACATGCAAGGGATATTAACAAGTACATTGAGTCACACTTAATAAAAAATTATCATAGGGTTTTGGAGGCGAAGAGAAGTGCAATTATGCAAATAAACCCATAAACACAACATTTGGAGTACAAGTCAAGTTTCAACATCATAACAAATAATGGACACATGGAGTGAAGTTCCATACCTTCAGATGATGACAAGAACCACACAAATGATGCTTAGCTATGATCATGAATACATTTTATAGTTGGACCAATCCTATCAAATTACCCTAGATATAATTCAAATAGTGATTGGGGTGATGCATGGGGGATACAACACCTATAAGTATGATAAGAATAATGTGGGCAAAAAACCAATAACTTAGCTTATAGGGAACAAATTAAATCCTTGATCCCTATGAATTCAAAATATCAATGATCTTAAGGTTAGGTTTTCAACTAAGGTCATATCTTGGAAGGTATACTACATAAATAGACAAGCCTCAATAAATACAAAAAATGTGTAGCTAGCGTATGATATGATATCCACTAACATGAAATATGATTTGGAGACCACTCTCCATGAAAAATACCTAGATAACCTCTATAAAATCAAGAGAGGTGAACATATCCATAATTTTTTCTATGGTTCACTTATCTTAGTGATAAATATGTAATTTATGCATACTATTCTTGGACATGAGGGTTCAATAGTCTATAAGTTAGATACACCCATATGAGCCCATATAATAGCTGTAATGAAATATATCATTGTAGGTCATGAGGCAAGAAATTTTATTCAATGGGATAAAATGATTAGGAATATGGTAGTGGGGAGATTTTGTATATCCAAACAAATTATCCAAAAATATTATATAGAGGTCTAATTCATAGTGGATACATATAACATTTACATTGAGCCTTTTACGATAAAATTTGCCCCCTTCCACCTCTGACCTATGAGGTTAGTGATGAAAAAATTGAGGTAGTAATTATTAGATCTTGGAATTTACCATTGGACCCTAAGGCACAATAATTACTCAATGAATTAGGGGTGGGTTCTCAACATAAAGAGGAAGAAGAGGAGACCCCTAAAAGCGAAACACCATTATTGCATAGGGCTAAAGGTGCATCACAAACAAACTCTAGTGTCTATAGATCATTCATCTTGAAAAATAGGATCATAGAGCCAAACCCCTCTATTGAACAAGGATAAGAATAAGAGACATTTGTGGTTAAATAATCTACTACTGGAGAGGTGTTGGGAGAAGAATAAATGGATAGTAAGGGCACCGCCTAATATTAATTGATTGAAAAGAACACTACATCAGGTGAGGGGACCTCATCAAAAATAAAAAGAATAATTTAGACAACAAAAGAACAAGAGGTGTCCCCTAAAACATATTTGGTGGTTGGGCAAACATTGTTGTAGATGTGTGGAGGAAAAAGAGGCATAAGCTACTCACCGCAACCACTCCAAAAATGGAAGAAAAGAAAAAAATGAAAATCAAATATAAAAAAGAGACTTTAGTAACATATTCTAAGACATGATCCTCAAAAGAAGGATACCAAGAGGAAATGGAGATAATTAAGGAAAAGGATGATACCACAGAGGTAACCAACATAAATACATTGATGGGAATGTGCCACATGAATAAGGAATATGTATAGTCAGGAATTGTATAGAAATGACAATATAAAAGGGAGGCAAAGGGTAGCTAGATCGATCTAAAACTACACCTAGTTGAGTCCATTTGAATTATATGGCATAATAATATGACTCCCAACTTAATTATAGTAAATAGTCATAGAAACAAAGGAGAATAAAAAAGAGGCTCAAATGATTGTAGCAAAATATCAAGAGGCATTAAATAAAATCACAAAAGAAGTAGTTATGTCTCCATCCAACCAGGAAAGGCTGAGACAGATCCAAACAGTGGAGTTAAGAACAAAAAATAAATCATAAAAAGAATTAGAAGCCTAGGAAAAATAAAAATAACTATAATGAGCTAAAGAACTAGAAGATGCAGTAATTCAACAAAGGAAATAACTAAAGCAAGAACTACCTAAATAAAATAGAAGAATCCAAGAGATTGCAAAATATACTACTCAACAAGCAAAATAGTCATTGGAAAAATAAAATGTGAAGAAATAAGAAGCAGAGAGAAGAAAGTTAGAAAAAGAAAAGGAAGAAAAAATGGAGTTAGATGAAGATAGTAAAAATAAAATGGAAGAAGTCGATAAAATAAAAAAGAGGATGAGAATAAAAGAAAAGGATAAGAGGAGAGAAGAGTAGAATAAGATAAACATAAAAAACTAGAAGAAAAGGAGAAGAATAAAAATAAAATTATAGGAATAAAGGAGGGGAAGAAAACATAAAGAGAGACAAATAATAAAAAAGAGAAGGAAAAAGCAAAAGCATAACAAGATGTAAAGGGGAAGGGCAAAGAAGAGAGTAGCCCCTTTATAAGTTTTGCAGCAATAAAGGGGTATCATTTAAATGTCGACACATAATAATTTGGGAATGATGGGAATGGGTCATAGAGGTACAATTACTCTTATAAACCCCCTGAAGAGGATCAAAGTAGAATTAACAAGGCATAGACAAACCACATCAACCATCATGTTGCTGATAAGCTTTCTCCAGCCTGTTTTAGGAGGTAAAACTCAAGTAGTCCTATAAAAAATTACTCCAGTAGAAAAATAAATAGTTAGAGAATCTCTTATTTAGATTGATAGGGGGATTAGATGGTGAGGTGTGTGAGTCTTGAAGAAAGCATTAAAACATGTCTCAAGCATTAACTAATGTTTGACCATAATATGACTCTGATACAACCCTACTGATAGAGAAGAAATTGGAAGACACTGTGGAAAATTTTATAAATCATGCAAGATCTGCTATTGATAAAATCCTAATAAAACTTGAGGCTTGGGAGGAATATAAGGAAGAGTTATTAGGGTCACTCAAAAGAGACAATTAAACAAAAATAATAGAATACAAGTGCAAGTAGAGAAATTATAGGAGAGAAAAAATGATGCAGCTACCTATTTTTCTTAATCACTCAATTATCCCCTTTACATACAAGACAAAAAGGTAGGAATGGAAGTAATACATAAATAATTGAGTGTTACCTCAACTAGATTTGGGGCTCAACACATCCCATCCAAAGCAGAACGAGTTAAGATGATATCTTCACATGAGTAGTAGAAGGAGAAATAGTTACAATAGATAATAGTCTATGAGGGTATGGAGGATTATGACACTTATTTGAACACTCAAATGGAAAAATTGGAGGTAAAAATAAAATACCATGAAAACTACTTACAAATACTAGAAAAAATCCCTAGTTTTGAAGTGATGGTAGTAAAAGAGAACAAAGAGTTAGAAATTAAAGTTGGGGAAGAAAAAATAATCATTCTAGACTATGATACTTTTTCCAAAGACACGATGAGCAAGTACAAGAAACATCTACCCAAGAGTGGGTAATCCACCTCGTGATTCAATTTTTTTGACAAGACAATTTTGTTATAGTTAGGTGGATTGCATTTTTGTACTTGTCAATACTTTTGAGTTGTCTCAAGGATGAGAAAAAGAGATAAAATCGAGGCAAATATTGATAGTATTCTCATTTAGACAAGGTCCAAACCATATATATCATAGAAATTTTTACTTTATCGCAACAATAAATAAATACTCCAAGTTGACAAAAAAAAGACTTTTAACACAAAATGACTTGATTGGAGAAAGGGCATGTATCACACAGACACAACCATTTATTTTAAATGTATCAAGTTAAAATTTATACTGCAACATTGTAATAGAATAGATAACATAAATAGAGAGTTGAAGTATAATATTTTAGAGTATGAAGAGGTTATATAGCAAAGTAACCTTTGTAATAGAAATGCAATAAGAATTTTACTCTTATGATAACACAAAATGACCTGATTGGAGAAAGAACATGTATCACACAAACACAACCATTTATTTTAAATGTATCAAGTTGAAATTTATACCACAATAGTGTAATAGAATAGATAACATAAAGAGAGAGTTGAAGTATAATATTATAGAGTATGAAGAGGTTATAGAGCAGAGTAACCTTTGTAATAGCATAAGGTGATATAGTATAAATAGATATCAAAACATTGTATTCGATGGTTATATATATATGTATATAAGTATGAAGGGGTTATAAAGTAGAGTAACCTTTGTAATAGCATAAGGTGATATAGTATAAAGAGATATCAAAACATTGTATTCGACGGTTATATATATATATATACATATATATATATATATATATATATATATATATACACACACATATATATATATACATACATATATATATATATATACATACATACATATATATATATACATATATATATATATACATATATATATATATACATATATATATATATATACATATATATATACATATATATATATGTATATATATATATATGTATATATATATATGTATATATATACATATATATATATACATATATATATATACATATATATATATACATATATATATATATACATATATATATATATACATATATATATACATATATATATATATATACATATATATATATAACCGTCAAATACAATGTTTTGATATCTCTTTATACTATATCACCTTAGTATAAAGAGATATCAAAACATTGTATTCAATGGTTATATATATATATATATATATATATATATATATATATATATATATATATATATATAACCGTCGAATACAATGTTTTGATATCTCTTTATACTATATCACCTTATGCTATTACAAAGGTTACTCTACTCTATAATATATATAAGATAAGCTGGAGTATGAATTATTGTGTATTATGTTTTGAATCTTGTAAATGATCATACCTACTTATTTTATTTTATGAACGTATGTGGTAACTATTTCTAACAAATACTAACCCATGTATCACGTTGGTTCTAACTAAAGTTAACTTAATCCACATAAACCATTTGTATCCAAACACTTCATATCTTATGTCAATAAAATATATGATAGTCAAACCATTTAATTGATGATCCTAAACAGGGCATGAAAAACATAGGTGTCAATCTTGTACCTACACAGTCATATGCCTAAATTTTACACACAAGAAGATACAAACCTACTTAGTCCATATCCACACAAAAAAATTTGGAAAAAAATAATGTTATCATTATATCATGTTTTGTCTCTTTTCAAGTTAAATCATCAATTTTGGCATTTTCCATTTGCATGTTTACTATTTTTAGCCTTTAAGAAAGATTTGAAAGTACAATTTATGTTGTTGAATGGTATAATTCCATAGTGCATTAGTTTTATCTTATTTATTTGACAAACACATAAAAGATAAAATAGTTTGGTGAACCCTTAAATTTGTTTACATTCATCTTAGGGTTTTCACCCTACTACTTTTTAGGGTTTGTTGTTTTTCATCCATTATATTTTGGGTTTATTCCCCTTTCCAATACCTAGGGGCCCTTTTCACTTTGTACTTGGCCTTGCTTAGTTATAATTAAGGTTTATGCTAGAAAATCGGAAGTAAATGTTTTATCTTTAATGGACCCTAAATTGAAAAATGTGCATTCTTCAATGATGAAAGGATTAATCAATGCATTATTCAATATTTCAAAGCACATTTTCTTAAGAATCCTAGTCTTATTTGTGATATTTTACATATGGTTAAGGATGTAAGTATATATTCCCCTAGGGATCATGATTGTGATTGTTTTGATTTAAAACATATGAGGAATAGTATTCCTATGCTAACATCATTGTTAATATTAAACAATTGAATGAACCACTTGAGGATATTAGTATGTCTCAAGACATCTTAGCCATAATGTATGTCATAGGTACCTTATAAAGGAAAGTACATAATTTATCCTTATAAAGCATTGCATATAATTCTTGGGCCAATTTTAATACTATATTTTTGGATTATTTATCCTAAGTTGTTTATGTTTTATTTAGTTTTTGTTTATTGTTGGTTGACAGGTTGGTTATACCTATGAGTTGGTTTTCTTTAACCAACTTTTGCTCCGTGATATTTTAAAGCTTACCTTGTACAAAAATAAAACAAGTTGATTTTGCATTGAATATATTTTTTGAATTTATTCCTCCATTTTTGGGCAAACAGTGGTATCAGAGCAGTCCATTAAAGGAGGAAAGAGATAATTGTTTTTATACCCTATGTGCTTCAATACAAGTCTATATGGTGCTTGAGAAGAGGTTAATTGAAGTCTAAATTTGTACAATGCTTCATCAAGGAAACCAATAGAGATATGGTGGATAAAAGTGCATTATAAAAATAACTTGTAGATTCTTCAAATAAATTTTAGGCAGTGAATAAGTATGATGCATGGTTTATATTATTATTATTATTATTATTATTTGCTAGTACATTGAATATAACATACAAAACCATGTGACATTTTTTGAGAAGACCACAATGCACATTATGAGAAATAAATCCTATGAAAAAATAAAAATTTGGTGAAGTTTTGATATTAATGGCTGAGTTTTGACTTAGCAAACCTATATAATTAGGTGTAGAAATAAAATCCAATTCCTGTAAAAGTATGACGGCTTGTCTGACCTGATCAATAAATAGTGAATTAGAAGCAAAGGTTTTTGAAGTCTTTTAACACCAAAAAAATGTATTATTCCACAACATGTTGGATGAAGTTCTTACAAAAACCAAATCAAGCAAAGGAAAGGTGCATTAAAATAGCTGGCAAGTTAAAGATTGCAAGTATTAGCTTGGTTGTATCATTTGAAAAGAAAAAATGAAATGTACTCCACAATAGCATAAAATTTTGTATTTTTTCAAATCCCTAAACTCACATGAGCTCGACCAAACAAAATACTCAACAAGCATATTTGGTGAATATTTTTTACCGTATATGTTTCTTATCTATTTATTTCATTAAAAAATAAAATCTAAGTATTTATCACCATTAGTTGGATATGTGTAATATTCTGCCCATATACTATTAAATTGGTTGATGAGAAGGTGGTTAATTAAATTTTTTTAGTCACTTGAAACAAAAAAAGTCTCAAGTTCAAAACCTGTTGATATTAATTTTGGTCAAAATTAATTTTTGACATCATTTTATATAACAATGTTATAAGGATTAAATAATATTTTTAATGAAAATTGTGATATAAGGGTGTAATAGGAGTTATAAGTATTATTTGTAAATTGGGATCTATTCGGTGGTAAAGGCCAAACCCCAATAGTATTCCTCAAATTTTTCTCTCTTTTGTTACATCATGGAAAAACTTATGAGTTTGATCTCAGAAAATGGTAAATTATCACCTAAAAATTACAAATAATGGAGTAAAAACATGGAGAACACCTTAATATTTAAGGATTTATGGGAAATCATAGATAAAGAAACAACACCACCAATTGAAGCCATAAAGTTGTTTGAGTACTAGAAATGTGATAAGCGTGCACTCACACTTTTGAAATCATCTTGCACTGAATAGGTTATCATTCATATTGAGGAAGTTAAAATTGGTGCATGGAAATCATTAAAGGATTTGTATGACAAGAAGCCTGCATCCAAGAAGATTGACCTTCTTATGTATCTTTTGAACAATAAATTGGTAGATAATGAAGATGTCTTTGAATATCTTTCCTACATGAAAACCTTAAAACAAGAGTATTGTACTATAGGGGTAAAATTGATGATGACATGTTGATTTCCATCACATTGAATGGACATAGGTTGAAATACATAATTTTTTTTGAAATGCTACAACATAGTGATAAGCTTAATGGGGCCACATTTGACATCATCTCTAAGTTGTTGACTTAGCATGAGAGATAATTTACAAAGAAGAAAGGTATGCCTTATGAATATGCTCACTATGTAAAGAACAAATCACAACATAGTGATCGTCACCATGTATACAATGATAGTTTCAAAATCATTCTTTGAAACACTCTCAAAGACATTCTCCACACTATTCTTGATGGTCTCCACATCATTCACATCAACACTCTCCAGGGTCTTCCAAATGCAGACATCATCATAAGCATTCTTCTCACTCCTATAGTTCTTATGTTGATTTAGCTTCTTCTGGATCTTGTAAACATAGGAAAGAGCCCACATGTTTTAAATGTGGTGGTATTGGACATCTTGTCTATGTGTGTCCTTCTCGATGACCTCACTCTCCATACAAAAATAAAGTTGAAGCAAATTATGTGGATAATTCTAATGGTAGATCTTTTGGTTACTCTAGTTATTATGATTATTCTAACACATCATCTAATCAAGAGGTGTCTTATATTCCTGAGGTATATGGTCCTATTGAGGGAAACATACCCCCCCCCCCCATTTTTTAAAAAATGGGGACCCTTGAGATACCTTGAGGTTTAACTTTAAAATGTGACATGTTTAGATCATTTATAGAATTTGAAGATCATCCACTTTAATAAAGATAAGGTTATTGATTATGTTTGATTTAATTTTGTCTAAAATTTCTAATAAATGGTCTTCATGCCTTTCATTTTGTAGGTTTCATGGTGTCCTTGCTAAGAAATTCATGTTCCAAAACCTTGGCACAAACCCTTAGTTCAAATTTGAATATTAGAAGGAACTAAATTCATGGGAAACTTTTAAATCCATTTTGGACTTAAGAAAAAATGCCATGTTTAAATCTTAGACATGTTTTTTAACATGAATTAAACTTAGCCTAAATATGCTTGGTCCCTTTTATTATTTCCCCCTTTAAGTTCCTCATATTTCTAACTAGGTCTAATGTCAGTTTTGCAGGGTCCCCTTTTAATATATCCTAACTTGGTCCCTTTGATTCATAGTTCAGCCTAAAGTTTTAATCATAAGGCCCCATCATATTTATTGATATGAATGAGACTTTAGTATTAACACCTTAGCCCAAGTTTTTTATGTCACCATGGGTCCTAACTTAATTTCTTATCTTTTTGTAGATTCAATGACCCACGCTTCATTGTGAGGCTTGATCCAATGGAGTGAGGAAGACCTAGGATTTAACTTAAAAAGCATAAATCTCATGAGATCCTATTGTTTGTGCTTCCTCATGCCTTATGATATAATGGAATGAGGGCTCCAACAAAGTTGAGACCTTATCCTACATCCAATGGTTCTTGATTCATCATGAGAACCTGATCAGATAGAGTGAAGTATAGTTGAAAGGTCAAAGGATCATGAAAGGCTCACAAAATTGAAACACAACATCCTTATATTCAAGGATTAAAAGCAAAGGGGTCTTATACATTAAATCAATCCAATAGTGTGTAGCTACCAAGATCATGATCAAACAACTCTCACTTCATCATGATCTTCGATCAAATAAAATAAGATGAATCTAGAGACCCCAGTAGCACCACAAATCCACCAAATTGCACTCCCTAATTGGAATATAGGGACTTCATAAGCTTAAATTTGACATTCTCACAAATGTCATTTGATGTCACGAGGTCATCATTGATGTCCACTAGGCCATCAAATTTGAGCTCATCTAAATTTTGCTTAAGCAAAGAATACATTTAATCATGTCTTTCGAAGGGTCACTTTGATAATAAACTTATCTTAAAATGGATTTAACATAAGTTTTTCATGTTTATTAAAATGAATAACTTTAGTTATTTTCTCTTAACCTAATTCCTTTATATGGATATGCACTAATTAACCTTCATGTATCTTGCAGGATCTAATGGCCTGTACTTCATTACAAAAGGACAATCCAATGGCATGAAGGCACCGATGACTTTTCAAAGGCCTATGAGTTCACCATGTGGTAGAAGCTCATTCAATGAATGACTGACATAGGATACAAAGTGTAGAAAGGCATGCAAAGATGCCAAGTGGCACAACTATGAGGTTTAGTATCGAAAGAGCCAATCACAAATGAGGACCTAAATCATGATCAATGGTTTGAGATTATTCATAGGATTTTGATCCAATAGTAAAAAATAAAAGGGAGGATTTTTAAATGTAAACAACTATTTCTCAAAGGCATTTATGAAACATGTCGTGAAAGGCCCATATCGATGCTATATAAGCACCATATAAGCAAAAAAAGACAAAATAAGAGATCTTGTGTGCTAAAAAATGTGAAAGTATAAAGGCAAAGGTCCAAATAAAATAAAATGCATGTATGAGTTGAATTACAGATACATCCTTGCCATTAAAGCCTTAAAACCCTAAACCCTACATAAAAGAGACCCTAAGTGGATTCATTTGGTTACAATTCGATATGAGAGAAGATTAATTACATTTTTTAGCACAAAAGATCTTTCATAGAGATCAATTGTTGTCCATTAGTGAACAATTTGCAATAAAAATCCATGGTAGCTCATAGGCAATATTTAAAAGAGGATAGATCTCTATCTGTCCATGAACAATGAGGGAAGAGTCTTCAAAGATACTGAATTGGACATTGTAGCCCTAAACAATGGAAATAATAATTGGTCTGAACTCTTCTTTACCATAGAGGAGTTGAAACCCATCACCAAGGAGGAGTAGAGGTTTATGTGGTAAGAAAAATGTACTATGACCTGGTTGCGGTTCAAATGGTTGGCCTCTAACATGCAGCTGCCAAATAAAGGTACTTCACTGCATTGATGTCCTTGCCCCAATTTTCATTGATTGTAGAATTGATGGTGATTAGATCATCAATGAATAAATCTCTAGGAGAGTAGACTACATTTCCCCACTAGCCTTTGAAAGTTACTACAAGATCCCAAAACCCCATGTGGACCTACCTAAAATCAAAGGATGGACCACTAAGCATAACCTAGACACCATCCTCAGACCATGGTTGCTCTAAGGAAACCACGTCTTTTGGGATTTTGAGGGAAAGTTCCCCATTATCCAATTTAGGGAAGGGATTAGGGTTATCATGACCCTATTAAATAGATTATCTAGAACCCCTATCGCCACTTATGTCAACAAAACTTAGGTGTCTTATGTTTACTTTATGGTGGATAAAGAGCTTGTTCCTCCAATTGGAGATATGATTAGTGTTTTCCTAGGGAAATAATTCACTGCAATTAAAAAGAAGGCAAACAAGTAGTTTTACATGATGTCTTACTTATTGGATGACCTATTGGCTTCTACTAACATCCCCAACATCAAAAACTGGTCTCCTAAAGGTAGAACCACCATCTCCCACCACTACTCAAAACTGCACATCTTCAAATATAGGCACCACATGCAGTTGATATGTGATTGTGCCTATCCTACATTGGTGGAGGCCATCACAGAGATTCCCATGCCCAGGGTTCCCCCTTTGATTAAGAAGTACATAGATTTGATGGGTGATAATTGGTTTTATCTAGATTGCATAGTTATTAGAATTGAGGGAATTCTAACCCAACCCTATAGATTACCCATCTATGTTCCTCCTAAGCTGGCAGAATAGGAGATCACATCTCAACTCCTTCATGGTGTTGATGGAGTATGCAAAGAGAAAATAAAGGGCCTTCTCCATCCCTTTCTTTTGACAATAGGAAGGACAATTTTACAAGACTGGAAGCAGGTGGACACCATGTCTAAGCATAGGGACTCCTTTACATTTCAATTAGATGATCTTAGATAGTGGGATCCTAAGAATGCAGTAGGCCCACATTTGAAGAACAAACAACCTACCAAACTAATATATGAGTATGAATTATGCCCTCATGACACCTTGTATATAAAGGCCATCAACTTTGAGGAAGTATTGGCCAAGTTTAAGGGAACCAACCTCAAGCTTCTACATAGATTGACTAGTGAACACAAATTAGCATGGGACATATTGCAGATGAATCCCCTTCAGTACCATTTGTTGTCTAGCCTTTCTAGGCCACCTCAGGACCAACTTCAAATGGAGCTCCCACAACCCCAAGCATAAATTATAAAATAAATTAGTAAGGAAAAGCTGGAAGAGAGACTTAGAGAGGGACCCTTATCCTCAGGTCCCCCTCAAAGACCACCATCCCCAATTGAGGATTTGGATTTGATTGCCCTTGAGCCTAATGAAATAGTAGAAGCTACCCTCAAAGATCTTGTTGAAGCATATGTCTACAAGGAATAAGAATCATAGGTCAAAGAAGTTCAAGTTTGAGCAGAGTAAGAGAAAGGGAAAGAAGTATCCCTTGACATAGTCCTAATGACACAGCCAAAAAAGAGAAAGGCAGAGTTGGCATTGGTCCCTATGGGATCAAGGAAGAGGCCCAAGTTAACTCTCACTCATCCCACAAGTGAGATTAACTATTTTAGTGAAGAATTCCCCATTCATAGACCAGTCATCCCTGATTCGTTTATCTATGGGAAGTTTTAGAAGATTCCTTCCCACTCCCAATCTTAGGCACTAACAAAGGTTGTCAATGTGGATGTTCATGAATAAATCAAGCCATGGATCAGGGCTTTAATGAAGTAACATGAATAAAGCAGAATTATGGCCATTATAGGACCATAGATCAAGAAAATGGATGCTCTAGGAGCATCAAAAAGCATAAGAGTAGAGGTCCCAGAGCCTCCAAAATTCATAGAGACATCCACCAATGTGTAGTTCAATCTAAATATAGTTGGATTAGAGAGGGTCACCACTATAAAATCCATGGTGGGAGCTGAAGAGTTCACCTTAAAAAAGGTTGAACCTTTTGTAGGCCTGACTCTAGTTGAAGGAAAATAGCCAGGTGAACATCCCAATACATGAAGAGGATGTTGAGAGCTTAATTGAGGCCCAGTCAATTCAAGTAAAGGCTGGGATTAGAACAATGAAATAAAGGATGCACAATTTAGAGAAGGAAAAAGAAAACCTAGAGACACAAGCAATTTTATTAGTAACTGATGCTATATTAGACATATTTTAAGCATCTTTCTTTGATATGTTTAATTATCTATAGTTAATAAAGCTGAGGTGAGATGCATTAAACCAACAAAGTGAAGTAGCTAAAGCACTAATAACATATTGGTAGGAGGTAGAGACCCAGTTAAGGGATCTCATCAGTATATTGATTAGAAACAAGATTCCTAAATTCAAAACTGATAGCCTATCCCACCTAAATCCTTCTTTGGGTATAATGGTGGATAAAATACAAAGTCTAAGTACTTGGTTAGTAGGCTTGGATAGACTCCTTAGGGATGAAGAAGAGCTAATTGATTGGATTAAAAAACTACTTGTCATCATATTGGCTAAACTTGTTAAGACCACTGCCTTGGGAATTATTGATGATGTACAGTATAAACATTGGGTCAATTTAGTGATGTAGTTAGTAAAAATCAAGATCTAAGGTCAATTTGATAGAGATAATAGTAGAATCTTAGGCATGATCTTCACAGCCGAGGAAAAGATAGCAGAGGCCAGAAGCATTAAGGAAGCTATGGATAAGAATGACAAGGATTTTGATGACTTAATCGATCATGAAGATGTTTGATTCTTAAAGCCTATGGTAGATTTGGATTTGATCAAAGAAAAACATCAAAAGGCTATGAAACTCTTGTAGGATCAATAGGGGAGTCTTAGAGCAATGGGCCCACCCATTATTTAATATTCCTTTTGTAAAACATTGTAATATTTGAAAGTAGGGATGTTTTTTGTAAGGCATATGCTAGTCTATTAGCATATTGCCTCTAGGCTAGTCTAATTGTAAAAGACAAGTGTATTCTATAAATTTCTAAGGAAGGACATGTATCCTTATTTTTTGCATAGTTATAACTTGCAACTGATCAGTGTACTACTTTGTCTTTCTATAAAAGGTAGTACTACCATGTTCCTGAGGGAGAGAGATTTTTTAGCAAATTTTGTACACTTGAAGCAATTAATAAAATAAAGGAATTCTACAAATATTATCCATATTCATGTGTCAATTGGTAATATATCATTTCTATCAATTGCAAGTTTTATGTCTTAAATTTGAATAGTTTTTTTTGAGTTCTAGGTTGCATATTTATTCATAGGGTTTCTAATTTGTGCATATGCTAGATTAGTTTAAGGATCTTGGATTTGCTTCACTTCATTTTGATCTAAATTCAAATGTGAAAATGCTATTTGATTATAGTAGTAAATCTTTAAAGTAAACCTGGTTCTTACTTGTGATTCTTTACATCATTCCTTCGAAGTTTGCCTGGTATATAGTGAAATTTGAGCTTAGACTATTTTGAACTTTATATTGGTTTGAATGCATACTCATTTGTAATTGATGCTTTGTCATAATGTTTGAGGCTAAAATAAGCAATCACTCATCTTCTTTCTGCCTTACTCTCCTCATTTTCTCTCTTTTAACCAGATCACTTTAGTTTAAGCTTTAATATAAATATCCATCTAGATTAGTCCGTAGCTTAAGTTTTGATCATAATTGACTAAGAATTAGCACATTAACTTAAAATTTATAGAGAATTGGACCAAGATGGCTTCCAACCATTGATTAACATAAATTTGTGAGAATAATTAAACATTGCTTTACTGGTATTTCACCACAGGTAACAACAAGTTGCCACAAACTGCTACTTATGCTCTAAAATCCTAGAATTCTAAAATGAGAAGTGTTATTGAACACTAAGGACATATGTGGTACACATAGAGGCATAAACAAGTCCCATTGATGATATAAGGAGGGCCCTCTCCATAAATTGGTTGGATCTTTGCTCATCTTAGTCTGATTTGATCTTAGATTGATGTTGTCTTTGAATTTTTGAGGAATTATTTACTTAGAAGTGTAAAGATCATTGATCTTTCCAGTTTGTGACATATATTTATGCTTCCTGTAGATAAAGATCAAAGTTATTTGAGATTTGATGCTTGGTTTCGATAAATTTAGCTTAAGCTTTGAAAATCCATATTATTTGAGGTTAGGATGACTTGTTTTGATCAAAGATTGGCATATCTTTAACAGATCTGAGTTTATTTGAGCTTAAAATTATTATAGGTAGATCATATTACCATAATTGGGCATTTCTTTGAGCTATCTTAGTCAATGGTTTACATCCTTAATTATTCTTTATGCAATCTTTACAAAATAAGGTTAATGTGCAAAAATAATCCTTATTCTTTATAAAGATTAGCCTGATACATCATATTTCAAATAGGATCATCAAACTTCAAGTTAGAATTACCAAGGATTCAAGCCAAATCACACTCAGAGACAAGGGAACCTTTTATTTAACTTGAGGTTCATAGAAAATCTAGGCATGACAAAGGTAGACATAGGAGATCCAAATATTTTCCATCTTTACCTCTTCAAGGTACCCTTGCCTTCAACCTTCATCTAAGTGTGGTGCATGATCTCCCACGCAACCCTAAAAAGTATTTGCCTACATTTAGTCCAACTGGTATAGTGATTTTTGAAGAGCATATCAAGTCTTTTAAATCTACCTTAAGGTTGCTAAATGTTGTGCATGAAAATTTAGCTTGTAGGTTATTCACCTTTACCTTTAAAGATGCTGCTTATGAATGAATTTTTAACTTGCTTGACAATTATATCACTAGTTAGGATGGATTTACTAATGTTTTCATAGATCAATTTGGTAAAATTGTCAGCCCATGTATCATTTACCATCATTTCACCACCATTAGAGGGGGTGCAAATGAGCCCATAAGGTCCTTTAATGTTAGATTTTAGAAAATGTATAGTAGGACCATATAACCTTATAAGCCTGATGATGTCTTAGATTTAGAAATTTATTAGGATGTGGTAGATCCTATGGCCTCTGTATTCCTGAAAAGGTCTCAGCCAACTATAACTTTGTTAGCTAGGGGCTATTCTGAGGTAGTGACCATTAATGACCAAATGCAGCCCTAGGGACAAATAACTTACTTTGTTCTAAACATTAACCCACATATGCCTACTTTGAACACCTTTCCAAACTACAACCAAAATATCCCAGCCATAAATTAACTTCCAAAACTCAATCAATTGCCCTTGAGTCATGTTGCTTCCAATCAAAACCTTGGATATTTGAGTCATCATGCCACTAATGGCTTCAATAAAAATGATCAATGAGATTTAGTACCAACTGGTGGTGCTAACAATAACTAGGTACATAATTCTAAAACTCCTAAAAATGAGAATGAGTTTATCTTAAAAATGGTCCAAAATTTGAGCATTGATTTTCTTCACCTGCAAAAACAAGTTAGAAATACTACTAAAACATCTTTTTTATAAACTTCTCATTTCAAAGGTTTAATAGGCCAAATAATAGATTTTAGAATGATATCTTTCACAATAATAAGAATAATGAACCATATTCTGAAAAGAAGACTATGGGCATTAACCTTACTGATATTACATTACCTAATTATTATAGAGTGCAATATACAACCAAGCATGGTTAAACTGATTGCATTGAGTTTTTCAAGGCTTTTGAAGCTTTCCAAGAATAATTAGATACATTTTAAGTGGTCCCTAACAAAGATAACGGTGGTCAAAATCATCTAATCAAGCCTTCATGGTGGGTACTTTTAACCTCCCCTTTCAAGAGGAGAATGAACTTGATGAGATCCCTGAAGAGATATAGGTCTTCCAAAAATTCTTGAAGAAGAGTTATCCCTTGAAGAATAGAGAGCAGAGGAAACCCTTGACTACCTCAATGCCTCCAAATAACTTTGGAACTCCTCCAGACACTTATTCAAGCAACAATCTTGAGCCACCTAAAGGTAGTACTCCTAAACCTAATATTGATAATCCTAGTTCTTCTAATAAAATTGGATATAATTTAGTTAAGGATATGAAAAAGATAAAGGATAATATTACATTGCATGAACTAACATAGATCATAGAGCAAAGGGACCTTCTATTGGAGTCATTGTCAAAGAAGTCCAAAAAGTCACCCAAGGTTGACCATGCCAATGTGACTGTGTGCAAAGCCAAAGTAGAATCTCCCCCTTTCCTATTCACTATTAGGATATTTGGTAAGAATTTGCATAATTACTTACTAGATTTTGGTGCATCTACCAACATCATGTGAGTAGATATATGCAAACAACTTGGTTTGACCCCTATTAAGTCTGATAGGGTTGTTACCTAATTAGATAAGTCTAGGGTCAAAGTGGTTGGGGAGTTATTAAATGTTCATATGCAATTAGCCTTTGAACCTAGGGTTTAATAGTTTATTGATATACAAGTTTTTGAAATTTTTAATGTATATGGAATCTTATTAATCAGGGAATATACCAAGGCTTTAAATGGTTATATGTTTATTGATTTCTCACATTTGTGGCTTTCTTGGAAGGGAGTTCCAAATTAAATCAGGGTTGAAAGAGAACTAATGATGAAACACATGATCACTGAGTATGATGTTGTAAATGAAAGAGTGAACATTATTGACTTAGACTTATGGAATTTTACCCTAGATATTGCCAAGGTATGTGATCCTATAAGTGCTCATGTTGTTTTTAGACTATCGAAGTTGCATTTTGATGGTGCTAGGTGTAAGGCTGGATCAGGTGTTAGTATTGTCTTAACTAACCTTACTAATATAATGTACCATGGGTTTTATAGGCTCCAATTCCCTTGTACTAAAAATCTTTCTAAGTATGAGGCCCTTATCCTAGGTTTGTAGTTTGTTGTGAAGAACAAGGCCAAGGAACTACTAGTCTATGGTGACTCTGAACTAGTAGTCAACCATGTGAGATGTAAATACCAATGCAAGATATCATACCTTAAGAGGTATAATTTTAGGGTTTGGGATCTCATTAAGTATTTTGATGCCTTTAACATTGTCTCCATCCCTAGAGAAGAGAACCAAGCTACTAATGAGTTGGTACCAGCTGTAGCCAACCTCATGCCTAACCAAGACTCACCTAAATTCAGCATTGAGATAATACCTTTCCCTTCAGTCCCTAAAAATGTTAACCATTTTAAAGTCTTTAATTATGATCAATAGATATTGTATTTCATGACCAATTCTAGAGCATTTGAGGCTCACATCATTGATGAGACTGATGAAAATGCAACCCAAGAAGGCAAGTTTGATGGAAAAGTCATTCAGTTAAATGATAATAAAATTCCCAGAGGCAAGATTTCATTAAAAAGGCTATTTGATCAAAGATAAAATGGTTGAGGTACCTAAGATTCCCAAGGTGAGTGGGAAATACTATAATACAATAGATCTTGGCCACCAAGATCGACCCCAACTAGTAAACATAGGAAAGGCTTGCACCAAAAATGAGAACAAGAAGGCCAAAGTGCTACTAACTAAGTATAAGGATGTTATAACATGGTCCTATGATGACTTAAAGATTTTTGATCCAAGAGTCATCACCCATACTATACCCCTTAAGGAAAGTTTCAAAGTCTTTAGACAAAAGCAGAGGCCTGTGAACCTCGTTCTAGAGCCAATGATCTTTAAAGAGGTTAAGAGATTGCTAGATGCCAGGGTAGTATTCCCCATCAGACATTTTACTTGGGTGGCTAACTTGATGCCAATCAAGAAGAAGAATGGTGAGATTAGACTATGCATTGACTTCAAGAATTTGAGCAAGGCATCTAAAAAGGACAAGTATCCTCTTCTTTCTCTAGAACAAGTAATACAAGTTATTTCAGGTTCAGCTATGATGTTTTTTCTTGATGGATTTTCAAGTTAAAACCAAGTGTTGGTTGATAGAGAGGATAAATTGAAAAGAAACTTCACAACCAAGTGAGGAAACTTTGCTTACAAGAGAATGCCCTTTGAGCTAATCAATGTAGGAGATACTTTTCAAAGGGCTATGGACCATGCCTTCCAAGGCCTGATTGGCAAGTGTATTATTATATATATGGATGATCTAAAAGTTTTTTCTAAAAGTAGAAAAGAATAATTTATGCACTTACAAAATTTTTTTGAGAGATGTAGAAGGTATGAAATATCCTTAAACCCTAAGAAGAGTATCTTTTGTGTTACTGAAGGAAAATTACTGGGTCGTGTCATAACCAAAGATGAGATCTCTATAGATCTTGAAAGAGTGGAAGCCATATGTAGAACAAAACCTCCAAATAATTGAAAAGAGATAAAGTCATTTTTTGGTAAGATAAACTTTGTAAGAAAGTTCATTTCTAGCTTTGCAGAGATTGTCATGCCATTAAATGACATGCTGAAGAAGGATGCCAAGCTCACATGGAATGAAGAATCTAGAAAGGCATTCAATGATATCAAGGAGGCCATTAATCAAGCTCCAGTACTTATAAGTCCTGACTTCTCAATGGATTTCTATCTCTACTCTTTTTCATCTAACCATACTATGGCTACAGTGTTAACCTAGAAGATTGATGGGTGCGATCACCCAATAGATTTTATGAGCACTAATTTTAAGAATGTTGAGTCAAATTATTCATTGATTGATGAGTAGGAATATGTATTAGTCAAGTCAGTAAATAAATTTAGGCAATATATCCTTAGAAATAAGGTGCATGCTATCTTACCTGACCATGCCACAAAACTTAAGTTAAGTCAGGATGAGCTGGGAGAACATAGAGGTAAGTGGATGTTAGTTTTGCAAGAGTATAACTTTGAAATAAAAACAAAAAAAATTGGTAAGGTGCCAAGGTCTGATCCAGATGATTTCTAATACCAGCCCTAGGCTAATCATTATGCAATTAGATTAGTAGAACTTTCAAGCTAGTGAGTGGTATCATTCCATCATACATTTAATAATTAATGGTACTTATCTTGCAGGGCTGACCAAGGAGAAAAAGAGGGCACTAAGGCTAAAGACAACCCATTATCTTATCAAGGATGGGGTCTTGTATTGAATAAAATTTGAAGGAATTTACCTGAGATGTGTCTCACAAGAAAAAGCCACCCAAATCATGGGCACCTTCCATGAAAAATTGGGTAGATCCATCTAGGAGAACCACAACTCATAAGATTCTTAAAGCTAGTTATGATTAGCCAATAATTTTTAAGGATGATCACAAACATGTAAGAGAATGTAACTCATGTCAGATCTTTATCACGAAGGAGCCAAAGGCAATAATGCCTCTACAACTAGTCATGGTTTACAAACTCTTTGCTCAATGGGGGTTAGACTTTGTTGGGGTAATCAACCCTAATTCATCTGAAGGTCACAAGTATGTCTTGACTGCCACATACTATTGCAAAAAGTGGACTGAGGTTGTAGCCACCAAATAATGCAAGACTGAGGAAGTGATCAACTTCTTGGATCAAAACATTTGTACTAGGTTTGGAAATCCAATCTCTCTAGTGTATGACAATGGATCTACATTTATATCCACAAAGATGACTGAATGGGCTTATGATAATGACAATACTCTAAAGTTTTAAGCTAACCATTATCCCCAAATAAATGGAGTCTCTAATTCTACAAACAAAAACCTAATAAAGGCAATCAAAAAGTTTGCTACAGACAAGCCCAGGAGTTAGCATAAGTTCCTTAAGTTTGCACTATGGGATGATAGGACAAGAATCAAACAAGCCTTAAGGGCCTCACCATTTTTTTTGGTGTATGGACAAGAACCTATCTTTCCTATCACTCTCAAGTTGCCCACATATAGATTCATACATGAGTACATGGAAGAAAGCCAAGAACTTACTAATTTGAGATTTTTGGACATCAATCAAATGGAAGATGCAAGGGAGAATCCTTTGATGATTTTACTAGACATCAGACCACAATGAAAAGGTGGTTTGACAAAAGGTCAAAGATAAAGGTATTCAAAAAAGGAGACTTGGTCCCCCTTTGGGACAAAGTATTTGAACGAAAGGGGAAGCATGAAAAATTCACCCCCTTATGGATTGGCTCTTATCGAATAGTAGAGACACTTGGGAATAATACATTGAAGTTGAGAGACCTTCAAGGAGCATAATTCACATTGCTCACCAATGGGAAATATCTCAAACATTACTTTGTTACTGCTCCACTAGTGGTTTTCATGGAATAATGTCTGTAAGATGATCATATTTAGTGTAAATGGGCTAATTAGTTTATTTCAAGTACTTTCCTTCCTATCCCTTGCTTGTACATAAGCATGTGTATATTTATTTATTTCCTTTTTGTTTCCTATTTTGTTGCCTTTTATTATGTGTTTGTTTCTCGTTGCCTGGTTCCTTATTTTCAATAAGTCCTTTTGGGCAATCTTGAACTTAAAGTTATGTAGTTTGCTTGAAAATTCTTAGAATTCAAAAATATAGGTGTGTACCTCATGCATATGATGACGATGGTTCTAAAATACAAGCCTAATGTTGTAATATGAAGAAATTGGTAAAGACCAATAAAAAAAGCCAACTATTTCATGAGAACTTTAGACATTGTTTGGACCTTAAATTAGTTTTAAGAAGATTTGCACTTGTATGGTGAGAGATCAAACTATCATGGTATACCCATACTAACACTTAATCAACATCCTTGAATAAGATAAGGGTTGCATCCATAGGTGATTCTGTGAAGATAAAACACTTGACCAAATCCTAAAACTTGGCTATCTTGGTTCCCAACCTTGCTAAAAGCATAAAGATCTAAAGAAAATACAAAAAGAAGGATTCAATGCAAAATCAAAATATTTGTAAGCATAGGTGGTTCTGGTAATCTCCTTCATGGATATGGATGCCTGGCTGGTAGTGGATCAAGGCCTTGAGCAGAGCCAAAAGCATCTCTGTCAAAGCTATGGACTCCTGGTTGGTAGTAGAGCAATGTCCAAGCCTTCCCTAATTTAAAATCATGGTTCGTAATGGATATCTAAACATGCTCCACATCAATGTTAGTGATTAACAACATGAAATCTAGAAGTTGTTTCTTGAATCCCACAACAAACAATACATGGAATCAAAGAACACACACATTATGACTATGTCATGATGTTCGACCCTAAGTCTACAAGTGCAAGGTTTGTTTCAACCATAAAATGATCTAGATAATGGTATTGATTGAATGGAGTGGATGAAATAATTATTGGTCTAGACTAGAGTCTATAAGTTCTAACATATTGCTATGTTTTCCCCAGAAGTTGCCATTTGTTGAGGGCAACATACCCCCCATTTTCTGAAAATTGGGGACCCTTGAGATACCCTGAGGTTTAACCTAAAAATGTGACATGTTTAGATCATTTGTAGAATTTGAAGATCATCCACTTTATTAAAGATAAGATTATTAATTATGTTTACTTTAATTTCTATCTAAAATTGGTAATAAATGGTCTTTATGCCTTTCAATTGTAGGTTCCATGGTGTCTTTGTCAAGAAATTCATGTTCCAAAGCCCTGGCATAAACCCTCAGTTCAAATTTGAATATTGGCGAGAACTAAATTCATGTGAAACTTTTAAATCCATTTTGGACTTAAGCACAAATGTCATGTTTAAATCTTAGTCATTTTTTTAAACATGACTTAAACTTAGCCTAAAAATACTTGGTTCCCTTTATTATTTCCCCCTTTAAGTTCCTCATATTTTTAACTAGGTCTAATGTCAGTTTTGCAGGGTCCCATTTCAATATTTCCTAACTTGGTCCCTTTGATTCATAGTTTAGCCTAAGTTTTAATCCTAAGGCCTCATCATATTTATTAATACAAATGAAACATTAGTCTTAACACCTTAGCCTAATTTTTTTATGTCACCACATGTCCTAACTTAATTTTGTTGCCTTTTACAGATCTAATAGCCCACACTTCATCACGGGGCTTGATCCAATAGAGCAAGGAAGACCTGAGCTTTAAATTAAAAATCATACATCTCACAAGATCCTATGGTTCACACTTCCTCATGCTTTATGATCCAATGGCATGAGGGCTCTGATAAATCTAATCCCTTAACTTACATCTAACAGTTCTCACTTCATCATGAGAACCCAATTGAATGGAGCAAAACACAATTGAAAGGTCAAAAGATCACAAAAGGCCTGCAAGATCAACATGCAACATCCTTACATTTGAGGATTAAAATCAAAGGGGTCCCACACATTAAATCAAGCCAATAGCATGCAACTACTAGGATCCTGATTAGATGACTCTCATTTCATCATGATCTCCAATTGAATAGAGCAAGATGAATCCAGAGACCTCTAGAGCACCACAAAGCCACCAGTTGGCACTCCCTCATTAGAACTTAGGGATTTCTTGAGCTTAAATTTGAATTCTTATGAACATCATTTGATGCCTATGAGGTCATCAAATTCAATCTCATATAACTTTTGATTAGGCAAAGAATACATTTAATCATGTCTTTCAAAGGGTCACTTTGATAATAAACTTAGCTTAAAAGGGCTTTAACTTAAGTTTTTTATGTTTATTAATATGAATAACCTTAGCTCTTTTCTCTTAACCTAAGTCCTTTATATGGATATACACTAATTAACCTTCACGTATCTTATAGGATCCAACAACCTGTGATTCATCATGGAAGGATGATCCAATGGCATGAAGGTGTCAATGAATTTTAAAAAGCCTATAGGTTTTCCATGTGGTAGAAGTTCATTCAATGAATGACTGATGTAGGATACGAAGTGTAAGAAGACACACAAAGATGCCAAGTGGCATAACTATGAGGCTTGGTATTGAAAGATCTAATCACAAATGAGGACCCAAATCATGATCAATGATATGTGGTCATTCAGAGCGTCTTGATCTAATGGTGAAAAATAAAAGGGGCATTTTTAAATGCTAACGACTAGTGCTCAAAGGTATTTATTAAAAATGTTGTGAAAGGTCTAGATCGATGCCACATAAACACCACACAAGTAGAAAAGGACAAAATAAGAGATCTTGTGTGCTAAAAAATGTGAAAGTCTAAGGGCAAAGGTCCAAATCAAATCTAGGGTATGTATGAGCCAAAGTCTAGATACATCCTCACCATTAGAGCCTCAAAACCCTAAACCTTGCATAAAAAAGACCCTAAGTGGATCCATTTGGTTATAATTTGATCTAAGAGAAGCTTAATTGCATTTTTTAGCACAAAAGAGCTATCACAGAGATCAATTTTTATCCATTAGTGAATAATTTTCAAGCAAAAGCCATGGTAACTCACAGGCAATAGTTGAGAGAGGACAAAGCTCTATCTATCCATGTACAACGAGGAAAGAGTCTTCAAAGATATTAAATTGGATATTGTAGCCCTGAATAATGGAAACAAGAATTGGTCCAAACTCTTCTTCATTATAGAGGAGCAAAAACCCATCACCAAGGAAGAACAAAGGATTATCATGGTAAGCAAAAAGTACTATGACCTGATTGTGGTTCAAATGGTTGGTCTCCACCATGTAGCCATTAAATCATAGGTACTTCACTACATTGATGTCCTTGCCCTAATTTTCATTGATTATAGAATTGATGGTGATTCGATCATCCATGATGGAAGCTTAGGAGAGTATCATAAATCACCCCACTAGCCTTTGAAAGTTACTATAAGCTCCCAAAACCCCATGTAGACCTATGATGTACCATTGAGCATGACCTAGATAGCATCCTTAGACCATGGTTTCTCCAAGGAAACCATGTATTTTGGGATTTTGAGGGAAAGATACCTATTGTATAGTTTAGGGAAGGGATTAGGGTTATCATGACCTTATCAAACAGAGTATTTGGAGCCCCTATCACCATTTATGTCAACAAAACTTGGGTGTCTTATGTTTAATTTATGGTGGATAAAGAGATTTTTCCTCTAATTGGAGATATGATCAGTGTCTTTTTTGGGTAATAATTCACTACAATTAAAAGGAAGACAAGCAAGTAATTTTATATGATGTCTTAATTGTTGAATGCCCTATTAGCTTCCACCAAGATCCCCAACATCAAGAACTAGACTCCTAAAGGTAGAACCACCATCTTCCACCACTACTCAAAACTACACATCTTCAAATATAGGCACCACATGAAATTCATATGTGATTGTGTCTATCTTGCATTGATAGAAGGCCATCATGGGGATTCCCATGCCCAGGGTTCCCCCTTTGATCAAGAATTACATAGAATTGATGGGTGATATCTGGTTTTATCTAGATTGCACAGTTATTAGAATTGAGGTAATTCTAACCTAGCCCTAAATATTGCCAATCTAAGTTCCTCCTAAGTTGGAAGAATATGAGATTGCATCTTAACTCCTTCATGGCATTGATGGAGTATGCAAAGAGAAAATAAAAGGCCTTATCCATCCCTTTCCTTTGACAATAGGAAGAATAATTTGACAAGATTAGAAGTAGGTGTACACCATGTCCAAGCATAGGGACTCCTTTACATTTCAATTGGATGATCTCAGATAGTGGGAACCTAAGAATGTAGTGGGCCCACATTTAAAGAACAAGCAACTACCCAAACAAATATATTAGCATGAACTAGAACCTCATGACACCTTGTATATAAAGGCCAACAACATTGAGGAAGTATTGCCCAATTTTAAGGGAACCAACCTCAAGCTTTTACATAGACTGACTAGTGACAACAAACCAATAGGGGACATATGGTAGATGCATCCCTTTCAATACCATTTTTTACTTAACCCTTCTAGGCCACCTTAAGACTAGCCTCAGATGGAGCTCCCATAGCCCCAAGCACACATTATATAAGAAACTTGTAAGGAAAATCTAAAAGAGAGACTTGGAGAGGGACCCTCATCCTGAGCTCCCCCTCAAAGACCACCATCCCTAGTTAAATACTTGGAGCTGATTGTCCTCGAGCTTGATGAAATAGTAGAAGGTGCCCTTAAAGATCTTATTGAAGTATATGGTTTTGAGGAAGAAAAATCATAGGCTAAATAAGTTCAAGTTCAAGCAGAGCAAGCTAAGAAAGAGAAAGGGAAGGAAGTAGCCCTTGACATAGTCCTAGTGACACAGCCAGAAAAGAGAAATGTGGAGTTGGCATTGGTCCCTATGGTGTCAGGATCCTACTCCTCAATAAGAGTATACTTGATTACCTTTTGTATTAGCAACTAAACATGGAATTTAACCAGAATGATAAGTAACTAGAAATATGAAACAACACAGGATATGAGAGACAATACCCAATTGTATTAATAATCACTCAAAAGAAAATACAATAAAGAAGATGCCACACTTCTTCTTCCCACACCTCTAGAGCTCCCACACTTCTAGGGTTCACCTATAATTCTCCTCCAACACTTCACTCTCTCATCACGGTCACAACAATCAACTCAAACACAAAGTTGTTGTTCACCTCCACTAGTCAGTAACAATGCTGCCAGTACACCAAGTACACAACCGTACTCCAAGTAGATCTCCCTTTCCTTACTGCCACCTGCAAATCAATAGACCTTACTTATCATGTAGATGTCTCTACATCCTAAAGAACCATTGTCCTTGCCTCACCAAGTCCTCATGATTCTTCAACCAGTACCCCGGTGGATCTCCTAGTAGAACTTGCACAACCTGCAACTCTCCCTGATCATACACACTTAGCACCCCTTTGGAACTAGGAGGAGCTCCTCTAGCTCTCTCTTCAAGCTCAATGGCTTTCTAGCACACTTTTACAATACAGCCCATGAGTCTATTATATAGATCTCATGCATACAATAATTAGACTTTCTTAATTACAATAATTAGACTCACAACTCTAAGACCAAATATAGTCTTTACATGCAAACTGACAGTCCAAAAATAGACCAGTCTGAAACCCGCATGCAAACTGCATGCACACACAGGTTGCTGACGTCGGCTCCTTCCTGATCGATGTCAGCCAACTTATAACCAACATCAGTTACTTCTACACTATAAAATGACCAATGTCGATTGATCAGACCAACGTCGGTTGCCCTGCAACTCATTCTGCAACTCAACAATCCTCTGTAACCTCAGCAACCTCCTCCATGTTTGCATCAGTGATGCTTTTAGCTCCACAACCTAAAAATCTCTCACTTGGAGATAAATAGCTACACTATACCTGTACTTGTACACCATCTAATTTGTTTCCTGGCTTGTATCCCTCTTCAAGTTCAATCCTGAAGACCAACCACCACACAACCTGTGGTGCACCTCCTGTCATCCAAGTAACCTGCCACATCCGAACCTACAACTCTATGTAGTGAAGACCTTGACCCTGCATAACAAGTTAACTTGCTGGTAGTCCCTCTCAAATACCTGAGAATCCATTGAACTGCCCTCCAGTGATCCTTCCATGAATTGGCTACAAACTCTCTGACAACTCCCACTGCTTGGGAAAACTCAGGTCTACATCAGACCTCATGTGATTTCAAACACTATTTTAAGCTCAGCTTGAACTGTCCAGCCCTTGGTGTGCTTGTCGATTCTACATCCTGCATCTTGAACCTCACCAACACCTTCTTCACATTAGCTCCCACTAGAGACAAAATCAACTTGTGATCTTCCATGTCTCTTATGCCAAAAAAATTTGCTGCTCCCAAATTCTTCATGACATACCTCTGAACTAACCTTACCCTTAGCTCTATAATTCTCTGTATGTACAAACCTGCTCCAAGCATACCATCCACATACAGTAATAAGATAATGTTGTGACCATCATCCACCTGGTAAGATAAACACAATGATTACACTGACATTGACTAAAGCCCTACTTTGTCATCCACCTGTCAAAACTTGTACCACTATCCTGCAGCTTCCTCAAGACCATATACCTTGGCCTTCCATCTCACGTATCCATCCACTCTCTTCTTTAACTTGGGAATCCATCCATCTTTCAGTGCTTTCTTCCAGCTGATAACTCCACCAACAAACCCTTGTTTGGTTCTTCTCCAAGGAATCACATTCCTCATCCATGCCAAGCTCCCACTGTTTCTGGATTCTACCTGCATTGCCTCTTCACATCTTCGTAGTTCTTGACCATCAGTAAGCAAAAATTAAGAAGGTGAACAATGAATATGCGGTCCAATTACCCTTTCAGTCCTCCATATGGGCATTTAAGACTCCTTGACAGCTTGTTGTCTACCCAACATCCATTCCAGTGACCGATCTCAGCCATCTCCAAATCTGCACCCGACCGACGTTGGTTCCCTACGACTGACCCTGTCTGTCGATGTCAGTTCCCTGACCGACGCTGGTATACCTTCTGCCAACATTGGTTCCTGTATGACCAACGCCGATTCTTGCTACCCAACACCACCGACTCTACTGATCTGCACATGATTGATGTCAGTGCCTATTTGTTCGACGTCAGTTCCTCTTAACCGACACCGATACTTGTTCTCTCTTATGAGTGATGACTTTTTACCTGCGAGCTCCTTTTGGATCAAAACCTTGTTCAAATTAACATAGCCTTACTCAGAATAATTCAGTCCCCTCAGCCAATCTCTGTCTGTCATCTCCTCCATGAACACCAAGGCTTTCTAGTTCTTAAGTTTGTCAAAGATATCTGTCTTCCACTTAAGAACATGCATTCCCTTCTTACATATGTAACAAAGCCTACAAAGCCACATCTCTGCAACATAAGGTGAATCAGTAATATAAGTAGATAGATAAAGGATACCTACTTTCTTACCACCGTCTAATTCAAGTGCATCCACTGTGAGAGTTACTGTGCATCTCTCACCACCCAACTTTTTTGAAGAAATTAGACTCATCTCCAAGACTGGAACCTGCATGACCTTCTTCAACACCTGTGTGTTACCCGTCTGCAATTTCAGCTTCACTTCCCCTTTGCCAACAATTTGACAAGGCTCACCAACCCCTAAATAAATCTCTCCAAAGTCTCCCTGGACATACTCTTGAAAAGATGCTCTATTTCGGGTTGCATGGAAAGAGGCAAAAGAATCTGTAAACCAAGATTCTACTTTATCTAGAGCATCCTGTGCTACATCACCTGCAACATTTGCTTCTTCATGCTGATCTCCTACCAACCAACAGTCTTATTTACCTGCTCTTTCTTTCCATCAATCAGACCATTCATGCTATTCAGTTTCTCCATTCGTAGCTTACTTTCTTCTACCATTGCTATACTCCCACTCAATCTGAAACCCCTAAGAGTGACCTGTAATCAAACACAAACCTGCTCCTTGCAACCTTAGCTTTGATACCAACTGTCAGGTTGGTATCACTGGTTGGTGATCCTAGCTCTGATACCAACTGTCAGGATCCTACTCCTCAATAAGAGTATACTTGATTAACTTTTGTATTAGCAACTAAACACGGAATTTAACCAGAATGATAAGTAACTAGAAATATGAAACAACACAAGATATGAGAGACAATACCCAATTGTATTAATAATCACTTAGAAGAAAATACAATAAAGAAGATGCCACACTTCTTCTTCCCACACCTCTAGAGCTCCCACAGTTCTAGGGTTCACCTGTAATTCTCCTCCAACACTTCACTCTCTCATCACGGTCACAACAATCAACTCAAACATAGAGTTGTTGTTCACTTCCACTAGTCAGTAACAACGTTGTCAATACACCAAGTACACAACTGCACTCCAAGTAGATCTCCCTTTCCTTGCTGCCACCTACAAATCAACAGACCTTACTTACCATGTAGATGTCTCTACACCCTAAAGAACCCTTGTCCTTGCCTCACCAAGTCCTCATGATTCTTCAATCAGTACCCTGGTGGATCTCCTAGTAGAACTTATACAACCTACAACTCTCCCTGATCATACACACTCAGTACCCCTTTGGAACTAGGAGGAGCTACTCTAGCTCTCTCTTCAAGCTCAATGGCTTTCTAGCACACTTTTACAATACAGCCCATGAGTCTATTATATAGATCTCATGCATACAATAATTAGACTTTCTTAATTATAATAATTAGACTCGTAACTCTAAGACCAAAAATAGTCTTTACATGCAAACTGACAGTCCAAAAATAGACCAGTTCGGAACCCACATGCAAACTGCATGCACACACAGGTTGCCGACGTCGGCTCCTTCTTGACCGATGTCAGCTAACTTATAATCGATGTCAGTTGCTTTTGCACTGTAATATGACCGATGTCAGTTGCCCTACAACTCATTCTACAACTCAGCAATCCCCTACAACCTCAACAACCTCCTCCATGTCTGCATCAGTGAAGCTTTTAGCTCCATAACCTAACATATGGGATCAAGGAAGAGGCCCAAGTTAACTCTCACTCATCCTACAAGTGAGATTAAATTTTTTAGTGAAGAGTTCCCCATTAATGGACTAATCATCCTTGATTGGTTTGTCTATGGGAAGTTATAGAAGATTATTTCCCACTCCTACTCTTGGGCACTAACAAAGACTATCAATGTAGATGTTCATGAAGAAATCAAGCCATGGATTAGGGCTTTAATGAAGGAATAATAAGAAAGAATAATTATGGCCACTATAAGACCAAAGAGAAAGAAAATGGATGATCTAGGATCATCAAGCAATATAGGAGTAGAGGTCCCAGAGCCTTCAAAATTTATAGAGACATCCACCACTGTGTAGTTCAATCTAGAGATAGCTGGATTAGAGAAGGTCACCACTAGAAGAGCTGTGGTGGGAGCTGAAGAGTTCACCTTCTGGAAGGTTGAACCTTTTTTAGGTTTGACTCCAGTTGAAGGACAATAACCAAGTGAACATCCCATCCATGAAGAGGATGTTGAGAGCTTAATTAAGGCCCAATCAACTCAAGCAAAGGTTGGGATTAGAGGAATGAAATAGAGGATTCATAATTTGGAAAAAGAGAAGGAAAACATAGAGACACAAGACATTTTATTAGTTTATAATGCTATATTAGACATGTTTGAAGCATCCTTCTTTGATATTTTTAATTCTCTATAGTCAATGAAGCTAAGGCAAGATGCATTAAACCAACAAAGTGAAGTAGCCAAAGGACTGATAGCAAAATGGTAGGAGGCAGAGACCAAGTTAAGGGATCTCATCAGTATATTGATTAGGAAAAAGATTCATGAATTCAAAACTACTAGCCTATCCCACCTAAATTATACTTTGGAGATAGTGGTGGACAAAATACAAAGTCTAAGTACTTGGTCAACAGGCTTGGATAGACTCCTTAGGGATGAAGAAAAGCTGATTACCCAGATCAAGCAACTACTTGGCACCATATTGGCTAACCTTGCCAAGACCACTGCCTTGGGAATTATTGATGATGTAGAGTATAAACATAGGGTCACTCTACTGATGCATCTAGTCAAAAGCAACAACCAAGGTTAGTTTAGTAGAGACAATAGCAAAATCTTAGGCATGATCTTCACAGTTGAGGAAAAGATAGTAGAGGCCATGAATATTAAGGAAGTTATGGCCAGTAATGATAGGGATTTTGATGACTTAGTTGATCTTGAAGATGTCTACTTTCTAAAGCCTATGGTAGATTTGGAGTTGATTAAGGAATAATATCAAAAAGATATGAAACTTCTGCAAGATTAACAGGGGAGTCATAAAGCAATGGGCCCACCCACTAGTTAATTTTCCTTTTGTAAAACATTGTAATATTTGAAAGTAGGAAATATTCTTTTGTAAGGCATATGCTAGTTTGTTAGAATATTACCTCTGGGTCAGTCTAATTGTAAAAGACTAGTGTATTTTAGAACTTTCTAAGGACAATTGTCCTTATTTTTTGTACAGTTGTAACTTGTAACTGACCAGTGTATTGTCTTATCTTTCTATAAAAGGTAGTTCTACCATGTTCCTAAGGGAGAGAGATTTTTGAGAAAATTTTGTACACTTGAAGCAATTAATAAAATCAAAGAATGTTGTAAAGATGGTCCATATTGATGTGTCAATTGTTAATATAGCTTTTCTCTCAATTGCAAGTTTTATGTCTTAAATTTGAATAGTTTCTTTGAATTCTAGGTTGCATCTTTAATCATAGGGTTTCTAATTTGTGCATATGCTAGGTTAGTTGAAGGATCTTGGATTTTCTTCACTTCATTTTGCTTTGTATTCAGATGTGCAAATGTTATTTGATTGTAGTAGTAAATCTTTAAAGCATACTTGATTCTTACTTGTGATTCTTTACATCATTCCTTTGAAGTTTGCCTAGAATATATTGAAAAATGAGCTTAGTCTATTTTTCAATTTATATTGGTTTAAATGTATAGTCAGTTGCAATTGATGCTTTTTGTCATAATTTTTGAGGCTAAAATAAGCAATCACTCATCTTCTTTCTACCTTACTCTCCTCATTTGCTCTCATTTAACTAGATCACTTTAGTTTAAGATTCATTATAAATATTCATCTAGATTAGTCTGTAGCTGAAGTTTTGATCATAATTGACTAAACATTAGCATAGACACTTACAATTTATAGAGAATTTGACCAAGATGGCTCCCAACCATCAATTAACATACATTTGTGGGAACAATTAAACATTGTTTTGCCACTATTTCACCATAGGTAACATCAAGTTGCCACAACCTACTACTCATGATTTGAATTCCTAGAATTCTAAAATGAGAAGTGTTCTTGAACACTAAGGATATTTTTGGTACACATAGAGGCATCAACAGGTCTTGATGGACCTGAAAACTTATATTGAGTGATTAATGATTCACCCATCTTGTTTGGTCTACTAGGCTCAAGACTGGGATCTATTGTAGTAACATTTTTTGGCTTGTGTTCTTGCTTTTAGTTCCATTTTTGGATTTCTATATATGATTTTTTTATGACATGGAGTGGACAAATTTAGTTTTTTTTTTTAAAAATCTTAATGCACAAATTCTCACCTCTCACTTGATAGGGGGAGAACATATTACATTTGTTGGTCTTTGACCAGTGATCAATGGAATTATGAGTTGATAAGGGTTGCTAGCACATTCAATGTTAAGCAAAGGTCATCAATTTTTGTTAGGCATCAAGAAGATATACCATACAAAGTACGGGTTTGTCACTTGGATGGGTTCCAACTTTATGTGGGTCAATGTAGTTGGACAAGGTTGATCATGTTCTACTGTAATACAATATGAAGATCATAGGGGATGAAGATGATTTGATCATGTTTATCAACCATTTTTTTCCAAACTCATAGGGGCAAGATTATTTATGGAACAACATCAATTTTTGGTCAGTGTTAGAGGTACAATGCACCAGTTGCAATTGCTTTAGAGTTTCTTTGATGACTTTAGAGTAATTGCTCTAGTATTTTTATTATATACCCCTTTGGATCAAGGGGGAGTTTGATGGATTGTTTATCCAAAGTTTTTTATGTTTTATTTGGTTTTTATTTATTATTGGTTGACGGGTTGGTTATACCCATGAGTTGGTTTTATTTAACCAACTTCTACTCTTTAAGATTTTAAATCTTACCTTGTACACAAATAAAACAAGTTGATTTTACATTGAATATATTTTCTAAGTTTATTCCTTGATTTTCAAGCAAACATATTTTTGGTCAACCTATAGCGCATAAGATTTATAATTCATATTTGCCTCATGAGTTTAGAATGCCAAAATTTACATATTTGATGGGTTAGGTGATGCATACTTACATCTTAAGCACTTTGTGGCTTCTTTTAAGAAATAAAAATTAAATGATATAATTTTTATTAATACATTCCATAAAAGCTTAATAAGTCATGCTCTCGATTGGTTCCATAGACTTCTTAATGGTTCTTTACAAACATAAATTGAGTAGGAAGAGATTTTTTTAGCATAATACAACAAATACAAGGGACTATGTGTTACGTATGAGTGTAATCTCTCTCTTCACCAAGGATAATATGAACCTATTAATGATTATATATTTTAATTTAAGTATTGTACACGTTATTTGATATACCAATCAATGTGCTTAGAAAAGAAATAATTTTTTTGTAGGCGTCTCATATTTCCTTTCAAAGATAAATTTATTTATCATACATGTGATTTTTTCCAATATATTTGATTTGAGACTTTTTCACTAGAAAAGAAACTTGCATATGCCCAAAATCTTGATCATGCCAATAACACTCATATTTCTAGCTCCCCATCTGAAATCCACATGTCTCTAAATACATATTCACCATGTTCTATGAGAAAGATGAATCCTACAACAAGTCCTAGCTCTTCCCCTAATGGTTCAAATTAATATCTTGAGTTTAATAATTATGCATGTGTAATATTGAAGAAAAATTCTTAAATTCAAGTTGGTTGTGCTTCCTCCTATTTGTAACACATTTTTTTCACCAACCTCATTTAAATAAAGATACTATTATAAATATCACAAAACACGTGGACATTCAAATAATATATGCTATGATTTAAAAAATAAAATCCATTGATGTTATTTAAAAGGGTAACATTAAGCTTCACTCATATCCTAGTGATACTAAGAACTCTCCTAAAGAGGATCAACTTACCATTCCATCTACTAAAAAAGAGTTACCTAAAGAAGAGTCCCCTAAAGAAGAGTTAACTAAATAAGAATTACCTAAAGAATATTTGCCTAAACATGAAGCTCACAATAAATATATGCCTATGAAGACTAATGATCCAAAAAAGGTTTCCAATGTGCCAACCAAAAGTTATGTATAAAATGTGGAACCTTTGGCCATTAGTGCTTACATATAAGGAAACAAATATAAGAACATAATGGTTTATGATATTAATTAAGTCAATTTGTAGCATTAAATTGCTTAGATATCTTGGATATAGAATTTAACATATAATTAAGAGTTCTTTGCCTGTGTGTGTTACCTTTGGATACATTGAACTACTTATATATCTTGGTCCCAAAGAATGTATTTCTACTTTGCATGTTGATTCCACTTTACTTTAGTATAATGTTATATTAGGATATCCTTGTATAAAATTATTAGATGCAACACTAAATGAGTCTCATCATCATATTGCATTTGATTTCCAATGTGATAATATTTCCATTTCAAGAGATAGAAAACCTAAAATTTAAGATCATCCCAAGGTGAATGAAGTAACATTTAAAGAGTGGGTACCTAAGAAAACACTTATTGAGAATATTATATAAAAACAAAAAAAACTTGAGTTATCATCATTTATAACTCCATCTCCTTTAGAGGAAAAATTTGATTATAATGACATCTCTCAATTAGTTGATGTTGTTGATGATGACATGTTTGATATTGATGCACCACACATCGATCACATAAGATATACATGAAGGAATATATACAATCCATGTTATGAGGAACATGAGATTGATAATATCATTAGATAGTGCTATCACAACATAGCAAGAGCTTCAAAATTTTATCTTATGAATAAGTCTTATATACCCATGATAAAAAAATCACAAGTGGATCTAGATAAATTATGGTAGCATTGTTTTCTTTACATCTTACATTAATATTCTATTTGATTGAATATTGTGTGCTAAAACATAACCAATTTTTATCATTATGTTTTATAATGTAAATGAGATATTTTTTATTAAGCTCATATTCTATGTAAATGTATATTTTTTTATAATGAAGGGTAAATGCTTTTGACAAGAGTTATGAACCAAAACAAGATGTGGGTTTTTGAAATGGCCTAAACCCTTAAAAAAAACATTCAGAAGATATTATAATATATTACAAAATACTAGATCCAAAATCACAATAAGGCTAACAATAGCCCATGTAGAAATCACACTGCCACCCAACAACCAAAAAACATAAAAAATCAGCCTTACAATAGTAAAATAATACTTCAAGTTGACACAAAGCCATAGGCTGACTGTAGGAACAACAAACATGCATCAAATAATGAGATATTTTTAAAAAAATGAATATAATTATTCATCCCCTTAATATTCCTATTGTCTCCAAATCTTGCACCCTAGAAGAGGGTGTTTAGGCCTATTCCAGATTTGTTCAATGTTGGGACATTTTTAGGCATGTGGGTGTGCCTATAGGGGAAATGAACCTCTAGATTTAAAGGGTTAGCTCCTTGTATGTATTATTCAAGACAATCTCTATTTAAACCAATTGATTGAAAGGAAAAGAGTTAGAATTTTCAAGAAAGAAACCTATTCTAAGAATGGTGATACACCAAAGATTGTCCTCCACATGAATGTCATAACCTAGTGCATGATACAAAAAAACACATATACCATTCCCAAGCTCTAAGGATTCTAACACAAGTATTTCAACATAGACGTGATATGTGTAAAAGGACACAAGGGAAATGAAGTGAAAGGCAAACTTTGCACATTTCAAAATAGTAATACACATGCGAAAATTCAATACACTTAAACACACTTTGTATGACTAGTTAGATCCAAAAATCATGCTTAAGCATGAAGGACAAAGGATAGAAGGATGAAAACCATCACTAGTTGTCACTAAACATCTCTTACACACTTAGATAATTGCTCAGAACTTGAAATAAAAACAAACTAGCACTTAATGCTTAAAGGCAAAATGTGATATCATTCCAGTAGGGCTTTGCCATACATTGTGTGGATGATTTTAACCTAGCCCAAGGGTTGTATATATAGCACAAGAGACATGAGAGAGGGAGAGGACTTTAACCACCAAAGAGAGGAATCAATCTGTTAGGATCCATTATCTTCATCTGTAACCATCTTTACCAATGATGCTCTTTTCAACCATATGATTGATCCATGTCATCTCAAATGGTTACACATTTTGGGTTATTTTCTCAAAGATGCTCCTCCAATGTTCATGCTTGGCAGAATCAAAATATTCTTAGGCTAAGTCATGGCATCAAATTTATTATCCAATTGTTGCATATTTATCGCTTTCATTCTATTTATCTTTGTCTTTCTTCTTTGATTGGTCCTCAAAGAATGACTTGGATCATGATTGATCAATGGTGATATGGGCTCTCTCATTATTTTGATAAATGAAGGATGTGAGCCCTTAGATCTACTTATGAGTCTTTTTGTTTAAACACCAATGGTTATTTAATGAGGTGGAAGTTTGACATTTGTGCAACCATATTTCTATGGACTCCTTTCTATTCTCTTTGGACCCATATTTCTATGGACTCTACATGAATTGTCTATACCCTTTAGACTGCTCAAACATGCCCTTCAATAATCCTTCTATGAACTCTGCACAACTTTTATACCCTTTATAATTTTTTGAAGTGTCCCTTTCGATCTTTGGAAGTGGACCAATTGCACTTTTTTGAAGGACACTTTTGAAGACAAAAGACCCTTCATACTTTTGTGTAGGGCACTTTGCAAGTGAAAAGATCCTATCGAAACTTGAAGTGCCTTTCGGAAGAATGGAATTACCCTTTTGAACTTTTTGCAAGTGACCATTTTCTTGAAAGAGAGACCCTTTGGAACCTTTGAATTGTACCCTTCCTTGGAAGATTCCCTTTGGAATAATGAAAGTGGACCTTTCTCTGAGGAAAAGGCCCTTCAATGTTTTTGAAAGTGTCCCTTCAGACTTTTTCCAATGGACACTTTGAAGAAAAAGTCAATTCCTTCATAAATGTTACAAAGATCAATTCTTTCAAGCTTTTTGTCTGAAACAAAAAGTCAAAAGAATTCCTTCAGAGAGTTGTAAAGAATAATTCTTTTGGAAAAGTCACAAAGGAGAATTATTTCAAACTTTTTGTTTTAGACAAAAAGTCTGAATGAAAGAACAAACCCAAATAATGAACCCTTTGGAAAAGAGCAAAGTGTCCCTTCAAAAATGTTGAAACGGTCCACCTGCCTGAAAAGTGCCCTTCAAAAACTTGAAAAGAATTCATTCGCCAAAAATGAAATTGTCCACTTAGAGAGAAGACGATCTTTCCGAAAGATTGTTTCAGACAAATTGTCTGAAATAATTACTTCAAAAAAATTAAAAGCACTAATTCCTTTGGCAAAAGACCCTTCAAAAAACTTGCAAAAGATAATTCACAAGAGAATGATCCTTTGGGAAGCTTGAAAGTGACCCTTCAAAAAATTGAAACTACCCTTTGAGAAGATGGAACTACCCTTCATAAAGGTTGAAGTGTACCGATTCCTTGAGAAAGAGACCCTTCGGCAAAGTAAAAAATACTAAGTTCTTTAAGAAAATCAAGTGGCCAATTCCTTTGAGACTTGGGTAAAAAACCTGAAGTAAAACCTTACAAAAGGAAAAAATGCTTGTAAGGAGACTGAACAAAAGTATTCTCTAAAGGAAACCACACTTGACATTTTGTTGTGAGGATAAATCATTTTAAATGTTGTATTTGGCCATAATGAAAATGCATAATGTGGAAGTCAATTTTGGCTAACATTATTGGCAATTCCAAGGGGTGGCATGCTTGTTATCCAAAGACTAGTTGTATAAATCCTTCCATTAGGCATGGAGTCACACATATGAGCACCCAAAAAAAACCTGAATAGACCTATAGCTCAAAACATGTGCTAGTTGATTCACATGCACGAGGGTAGAGACACACACCAACACAAAGAAGGAAACACACGTGTGCTACAAAGCACTTAGGGAACACAAAAACAAACTAAAAGGAAACACCCATCTAAACTAGTATTTATAAAAATACAAGCAAGCACTAATAGCAAAAATTCAAGTGTATCCCATTCATAGGGATATGCAAATATTCTCCATTCATCTTGGATAGTTGAAATAATTTGTTTTGTTTGCACTTGTTGATGAGGCAAAGGCCACTCCAAAAAGTGTCAAACTTTGTATGTCTGCCTGGCTTTACTTTGTCTTCATCCCATTTCAAGACCAAGTCACCCTCTTTGAACACTCTTTCACTTGTTCTTTTGTCAAAGGAATTCTTCATGAGTACTTGATGGTGCTTTATAGCCTTGTGTGCATCATCCCTTACCTCTTTTAGCTACATTAGTTCTATCAACTTGACTTACATTGGAGTGTTTTCAAGTAATTCTAGCTATTGTGCAAGTTATAGGGTAGGGAGTTCTTAGGATATGGACAACCTGGCTTCTCTCCCATAAACAAGTACAAAGGGAGAGTTACCAATTGATTTCTTAGATGTAATCATGTTTGCTCATAAAGCTATTTTCAACTTGTTGTGTCAGGCTCTTTGATTGTTCCCCAATGTTTTCTTAATGATTTTGATGAGGTTATTGTTGGCAGACTCAACCAATCCATTACCATGAGGGTAATAATTAGATGAGGTACTCAAGTGAACTCCATTCTTACCTGCCCAATCAAAATTTTTGGAACTTATGAAAGCAAATGTATTATCAAAAATTTGAAATGAGGAACTCCAAACCTTGTTATAATGCTCTCATAGAACTCCAAGATAGCATTTTCATTTGCCTCCTTCAATGTAACAAATTCTACCCACCTTGTGAAGTAGTCAGTAGCAGTCAATATCCATTTGTGTCCAACACTTTATTGAGGGTTGATCATACTAATGAAATCAAGGCCCCATTACATGAAAGGCTGGTCCACTTGGATAGGATTCAATGGAAGGGATACAAGTTTCTATTTGCCTATGAAGAAGGCACATTGAGGACACACCTTATCCCAATGATAACAGTCCTTAAACAGACTAGGCCAATAGTAACTAGCCCTCATTATCTTTGTATCTATAGTTCTAGGAGAGAAATGACCTCCATCTATACCATTGTGAAAATGTTCTAGCAGCATGTTAAATTGACCACTGTCAACACACCTCAACACCACACCATTTATATCCTTTCTAAAAATAAAATTATCAATAAGGCAATAGGGAATGGTATGTAATCTAAAGTATCTCCTTTGAGACTTGCTCAAACCATTGGGAGACTCATCATTTTGAAGAAAATTGATGATGTCTTGTGTCCATCTCTAAATTGGTATGTGATCAGCTGGTTGGGGGTGAACTTGGTTGATCAAGACCTATTATTTTGACTCTTTCAGAGCTAAATCTAAATGCTCATATAATCCTTGTCCTCTCACCAAGTTTTTCACCTTGATGTCCACGTCATACTCCATCACCTTTGTGATCTAGCCAGCTCTCTTTTCATTGAGGTCCTTGCTTAGGAGAAACTCTTTGGTGATGAGATGAGAAACCAAGACATGTATCTTATTTTTTGAGACCATGTGCCTAAATTTTTTCAATCCCCTTATCACTGTCAAAGCCTGCTTCTCAACAAATGTATATCTGACCTCATAATCCTCCAATCCTTGGCTAAAGAATGCAATTGGTTACTCTATCTCTTCATAATTCTTTTACATAATCATGGTTGAGATTGTATCAAGGTTGGCGAAGGTATAGAGTATGCAATCCTTGGAAAATTTTGGGTTTAAGAGAGTAGGGGATTTTGTAATTGCTTGCTTTATTGTCTCAAAATTGCTCTTCCCCTCCTTTGTCCAAGTAAAAACTTGGTTATTTTTTAGCATGAATGTGATAGACTTTACCACAGATGCAAAGTCTAAAATAAACCTTCTAACAAAATTTATTTTCCCCAAGAATCTTTGCATTCCCTTCTTGTGTTGAGGCAAGGACAAGCCTAGGATAGCCTCAATCCTTTTTGGGGTCAATATACAAGCCTTCTTTTGAAATAATGTGCCCCAAAAGTTTACCTTCATGAACAACAAATATGCACTTATTTGGATTGAGGGATATGCCATATTCCCTACATTTTTCAAACACCTACCTTAGATGTTTCATATGATCAACAACATCTTTTGAAAAAATAGTTACATCATCTAGGTACATGAGTAAAAGCTTATTGATCAAACCCTTTAAAAGTTATGTCCATTGCTCTTTGAAAAGTGGCTCCAGCATTGGACAAACCAAAAGGCATCTTTTGATAGGAAAAAGTTCCCCACTTTTTAGTGAAGGTTGTCTTGAACTGGCCATCCTCATTTACCAATGTTTGGTTGTAGCCTGAATAACCGTCAAGAAGTGAGAAATGTTAAGAACCTAAAACAACTTGCAAAATTTATTCCATGGAAGGTAGTGGATAATGATCCTTGAGAGACACTTTGTTAAGATCTCAAAAATCCACACAAAGTCTGATCTCTCCAATATTATTTTGGATAGGTACAATATTAGCCACCCAAATTGAGTGTCTGATAGGAAAGATAATCCTAGACTCAATCAGCTTGGTCAGCTCTTTCTTCATGAGTTCCTCTATCTTGGGATTGATAGGCCTTTATTTTTGCCTGATTGGTTTAGCTCTAAGTTATAACTTGATGGTATGATGAGGTAAACTTGGATCAATATCTTTAAAGTCTTTATGCTCCCAAGTGAAGATGTCATGAAACTCTTTGCACAATTCAATAAAATTTTGCCTCTCGGGCGGAGAACATACCTTGCCAATTTTCAAAAGTCTGTCCTTGAAAATTAGGACTCTTTCATAGTTCTCTTCCTTTGTTGACATAATCACTCTTTATTTCTTCCTTTGATCATCCTCATTGAAAACACTCTCTAAGGTAATCAGCCCCTTAGGTACCTTGTTTGTCTTCAGATGAATGATTTGGTCTTTATATTGATCATGTAGTCTCTTTTGGTTTTTTGAAGAGAAACCTACCTCATTTTGCAAGAAGTGTGTAATGTGTTCATCACTTTTGAACACCTACCACGACACTTCATTATCTTTAATAGAGGGTCTCGCAATGATCTTGATATGAGATTGATATTTCTCTCATCCCACATTAGCAGCTGTATCAACTATGCCCTTATGGAAACCGATCTATCAACATGTTTATTTGAACCCCTTGGTATGGGTTGTATGTTGAACACATCAAAGTCTTCAAGTAGGTCCCACACCCTATGCTTGTAGGATTTAAGCAAGGGATTCTTAGCTATATCTTTAATTCTCACTTGATGGATGACCAATTAACTATCTCCATAAGCCTTCAGATTCTTGATTCCCCTCTTCTTTGCCCATTAGAGGCCATGAATTAGGCATTCATATTCTACCACATTGTAGGTATAGTTGAAGTGAAACCTGTATGAGGATTAGTATTGATTCTTTGATGGAAAAACTAACATAACACCAGATCTTGCACCTACTTTGCTTCTTGAGCCATCAAAGAACATTTCCCATATCCCATCAAGTTCATGGTCTTCATTAGTGAGTGAAGGGATTGAAACATCCCCTTCACGCATAGAATAAACTCCCAAATTAGTATCTTCAATGAAAGTATATGGATCAATTCCATGTGTTTCAGTTTTATATTTATCAAGGAAGAGATCATAAATACCTTCAAGATGGAGGATGCCTCACTGTCCATAACACTTTCTTGCTCTTTGTTAATTAGACAATTCTGATTTGAGTTTGTCTCCATGTATGGTTCAATTTGAAACCTTGCTAAGGGATGAGTCATTATAGTCACCTTGGTTCCATATCTTGTTTTAAAATATAGGAAAGACTAATTAGTAGAAAGGTACCCTCCTATCTTAGCTGTAAAGTCCCTTGACAAGCAGATAGAAAAATGAGCTAGAAGGTCTACCACCATAACATCTTGAAAAAATGGGAAACTTGGGCAATCATGTAGTGAGACCTTCCAACCTTGACTAGTCCCACTGTCTTAGGAGTCCCATCAAGCTGTAATACACCCTTGCAATGTGGCTCATATTATAATCCCAACTTATTAACCACTACTTTAGGCATAATAGTGGTACTAGCCCCACTATCCACAATGCAATTATGGACCAACATGTATACCACAAAGACGGTGAGATAGAAGGGTAGAGATTTTTTAGACTTGGTGAACAACTCTAAGACATGGCTTGGATCATTGGTTAGGGATACACCATTGTGCTTTGAAGTTTGGAGGGTTGTATGGATGCTTGTGAGTTGTTCTTGCTAGAGCTCCTTTTGACTTAGCATGTGCAAGACCTCCCAAAGACTCATGCTTGTCTTATTACTCTTCAAATAATCAAGCATGTTTAGAGAGGAAGAATTCACATTTTATTGAACCTTTGAAGGTAGATAAGGATTCTAAACCTATTGTGTTGTAGGTTTGACAACCCAAATGACATTCTAATTTTATTGAGGAGCATGACTTGTAGCAGGAACTGCATTAGGAGTCACACCTTGTGGCCTTAGAGAGGCATCACTTGGAGTTACTCATGCTTCTTGACCTTCTCCCAACACTCTAGTCTTGGCTCTTGTGTTGGCTACAACTGATGTTTTTTATTTTAACACATAATCATCTCTTGCTTGGAAGTTCAACATGCCTACACTTTGGCTACTGCATTTTCCATGGTTATCCCTTTGCATAAGGTCTACTTATTCTAAAGTTACATAAGGAGTAGTTTCCTCTTGTGCCACCAAAGCTTGGCTATATTCTCCACCATCATACATAAAATGACCTTGAGGTTATCCCCATTGGTCCAAATGATTCTCTGCTTGGAACAAATTAACATGTACTAGAATAATAAACTTTGTGGAAGGAGTGGGATTAGGATCATAAGTATTGGGATGCCTATTGAAGCCTTGCTAACCCTATCCTCTTCTTTGGTAGTTGTATTGGGGTGGAGCTTTATAACCTTATCGAGGATAGTATTGATGGTTGGGTGGAGCACTTGTCTAGAACTGAGCTTGCTTGAGTTGAGCTCATAATGACCGGATTTATTCATCTTTATCCATAGCACTATCCACTTTCTTGGGAAGGATTTTGGCTTGACATTTGCATTAGGAATTTGAGCTATGCTTGGAGCTTCAACTAAACCATGAGACAACAACGGCATGGAAACTCTTGGAGGGAGTCTTCTAGCTTGTATCAAGATATTTTTAGCTTCAATAGTTATTTCATATGCATCAAGTAGAGTGAATCCTCCCATAAATTATAACATCACTGCTACATTAGTACCAATAGGTTTGAGATAGGTGGGGAACACAAATCTTGGAGGAGGTTTCATGATAGGTGGTAACTATGTCATGTCCTTTGAAATCTTTCATTGAAATCCCCCATAGATTCATTAGCACCTCTCTTTATCATGTTCAACTGATGGATCAACGAAGTGTGGTCACTCTTATTCTCAAATCTAGTCACCAGTGATTTTCCAAAGCCATCACAACTTGTAATGCAATCACCTTCCAAATTCCTATACTAGTCAAGTTCTTTGACTTTTAGAGACAGAACAAGCAATCTAATGGCTATGTTGGCCTGGGTGACATTATAGAAGTTACATAAATTTTAAATGTCCCTAATATTCTCAAATGGGGTAATAGGATCCTCTCCATTAAAACTAGGGAGACTCTTGGTAGCATTAGGAGGAATAAGGTCGTATGCAGGAAGGTCAATTAGATTTTATACATTAAAGGCTAGGAAAGGATGTTGTCTATCTGTTTCTCTTTTTTCCTCTTGATCTCCTATTTCTCCAAATTCCTCAAATTCTTCTTATTATTCTCTAAAACCTCCTTACCAAGGATCTCTAAGCATTGGTAATGGTTTAGGGTGTTGTTCTTCAAGAAGAGCTTCAGTTAGAGGGGCTTGATTGGAAGTCCTAGATGACCTAGTGAGGACCATGAAGTATAATGTGGGAAACTTGATCTACAACAAGAGATTCTCACCTTTTGGAGTCACTAAATGATGTATTAAGAGTAAAAACTTAGGTTTGTCAAGACCAACATTAACCTTGACATGTAAATAACCAGGAACTAGGGTCCCATCGGGCATGCCAGAACTATTATCTCCAAATATTACACCCTAGAAGAGGGTATTCAAGCCTCTTCTAGATTTGGGCAATGTTGGGACATTTCCAGGCATTTGGGTGTGCCTATAGGGGAAATGAACCTATAGATTTAAAGGGCTAGCTCCCTGTATGTATTCTGCAAGACAATCTTTGTTTAAACTAGTTGATTGAAAGGAAAAGAGTTAGAGTTTGCATGAAATAAACCTATTTTAAGAATGGTGATGCACCAAATATTATCCTCCACATGAATGTCATAACCTAGTGCATGATATAGCAAAACGTACAGACCATTCCCAAGATCTAAGGATTCTAACACAAGTATTTCAACATAGAGGTGAGATGTGTAAAATGACAAAAGGAAAATGAAGTGAAAGGAAAACTTTGCACTTTTCAAAATAATAATACACATGAAAAAATCTAATACACTTAAACACACTCTGTATGACTAGTTAGATCTAAAACTCTTACTCAAACATGAAGGCCAAAGGATATAAGAATGAAAACCATCACTTGATATCACTATACGTCTCTTACACACTCAAATAATTTCTCAAAACTTGAAATAAATAGACTAGTACTTAATGCTTAAAGGTAAAATGTGATATCATTCTAGCAGGGCTTCACCATACACTGTGTTGATGATTTTAACCCAGCCCAAGGGCTGTATATATAACACAAGAGATGTGAGAGAGGGAAAGACCTTTGAGTACCAAAGAGAGGAATCAATATGTTAGGATTCATTATCTTCAGATGTAATCATCTTTTCTAATGATTATATTTTTAGCCACATGATTGATGTTAGGTTGTGGAGCTAAAAGCTTCACTGATGCAGACATGGAGGAGGTTGCAGAGGAGTTGCTGGAGTGTCACAGACACCGGTGTCGGTCAGGCCAACTAATGTCAGCAAGAAGGAGACAGGAAACAACCGATGTTAGTTAGAGATCGGCCGGTGTCGGTGACCCCCAGGCAGACAGGGACCGACGTCGGTCGCCTGTGTGGTTTGACTGCGAGTATATTACGGGCAGTTAGTTGACGAACCAAGTGTTTGCATGATGAGTGCTAATTTTAGACTAAGAGCTATGGATCTAATTATTTTATTAGGTGTCTAATTATTGTTTGGATGAGTTATATATATTAGACTCATGATTGTATTGTAAACTTGTGCTAGAGAGTAAGAGAGCATTATTATAAGCTCCTTTTGTGTGTGAGGTGAGCAATGGTGTGTTCCTCCTAGTGCCACAGTACCAAGGTGGGTGCTAGATTGGAGAATCAGCAGGGTTCTTCATGTATGTATGATCTTGGTCATTAGGTGTGCATGGCTTCTATAGGAGATCTACATGGTAAGTAAGATCATTGATATGCAGGTGTATGTGTGTGCAAGGTCAAGGTTCACAAGTGTGAAGAACCAGTTTGATTTGCAGGTGTGCAAAGTTAGAGAAGATAGCAACACAACAGGGAGCAGTATTAGGAGAGATCTACTTGGAGTACAGGTGTGTACTCAGAGCATAGAGGAAGGCAAGGAAGATCCTTCCATAAGTAAGGTCTATTGAGGTGCAGGTTGTTGCAGGTTCAAGGGAGATCTACTTGGAGTACGTTTGTGTACTTGTGGAGTGCGTGGAGCACTTATGGTGTGCGTGGAGCACTTATGGTGTGCATGGAGCACAGGTATAAGGTGAACACCAACTCAGTGTTTGAGTTGGGTGTTGGGACCTAAGAGAGAGAGCTTTGAGGAAAGAAGTACTGTTCACTTGAGGTGTGGGAAGCCTCTGAAGAGGCAATGGAGAAGAAGTGGCATCTTCTTTATTGTATTCTTTTTTGCAAGAGTTTTAATACAAGTTGTGTATTGTCTCTCATATCTTGTGTTATTTTTGGATTCTAGTTACTTGTTGATTCTAGTTATTTCTGCATATTAAGTTGCTTATATTTGGTAATCAATTGTGTGCTTCCGATGTTTCATATTCCCAACACGTGGTATCAGAGCTAAGGTTGCAGGAAGCGGTTTTGTGTTTGGTTACAGGGCACTCTCAGGGGTTTCTAATTGAGTGGGAGTAGAGCAATGGCAGATCAAAGTAAGCTAAGGATGGAGGAGTTGAAAAGCATAGATGATCACTTACGGTTTGATGGAAAGAAAGAGCAGGTAAAAGAAGATTGTTGGTTTGTGAAAGATCAACAAGAAGGAACTGAAGAAGCAGATGTTGCAGGGGATGTGGCATAGGATGCTCTAGGAGGTTTCTTGGATAAAGTTGAATCTTGGATAACAGATTCAGTTGCCTCTTTCCATGTAGCCCCAGGTAGAGGTGCTGGTGAGCCTTGCCAAAGAATTGGCAAAGGGGAAGTGAAGTTGAAATTGCAGGCGGCCAACACATGGGTGTCGAAGGAGGTCATGCAGGTCCCAGGTTTGGAGATATGGCTAATTTTTTTAGAAAGGTTGGGTGATGAGAGATGCACGAGAACTCTCACAGTGGATGCACTTGAATTAGTTGGTGGTAAGAAAATAGGTACTCTTTATCTACTTGTTTATATTACTGATTCTTCTTTTGTTGCAGAGACGTGGCTTCGTAGGCTTGGTCACATGAGCAGGGAGGAGATGCATGTTCTTAAGTGGAAGATAGATATATTTGACAGGCTTAAGAACTGGAAAGCCTTGGTGTTCTTGGAGGAGATGGCAGACAGAGACTAGTGGATGGGGCTGGATACTTTTGAGCAAGGTAGTTTGGACATGGGGATTGATTCAAAGGAGCTCATGGGTAAAAAGTCGTCACTCACAGGAAACACAGGTACCAGCATTGGCAAGAAAATTGACATCGGCAGTAGGTAAGATCGATGTTGGTCATGAGGACCGACGTCAGCAGTAGGAGGACATCGACGTCGGCAGGTTGGTAGTCAGGACAAGCACAGGAACCGATGTCAGTCGAATGTAGACTGTGTAGTGGCCGAGGTCGGTCACTGTAACGAATTTTGGGTGGATAGCAAGCTATCAAGGAGTCTCAAACACCCATATGGAGGATTGAAGATGTAAGTAGGCCTCAAATTCATTGTTCCTCTTCTTTATACTAGTTGTTGACTGCAGAGCAGGAAGGATCCAGGAAACAGTGGGAGCATGGCATGGAGAGATTACAGAACCAGACGGGAGATTTGGTAGGGTTGCCAGCTGGTATGTTAGCACTGCAAGACGAATGGATTCCTTAGTTGAAGAATAGAGAGAACGGATACGTGAGACGGAAGACCAGGTCATACAGTCTTGAGGAGCTGCAGGATAGTGGTACAGGGTTTGACAAGTGGAGGACGAAGCACGGCTTTAGTCAATGCCAGGTAACTAGTGTGGTTTGCCTTACCAGGTGGATGATGAGTCATGACATCATTCTGTTGTTGTATGTGGATGGTATGTTTGCTAGCAGGATTGTACATATAGGTTTTTGCTGAGCTAAGGGTAAGATTAGTTCAGTGGTTTGTTATGAAGAATTTGGAGTAGCAAAATTCTTTGGCATGGGAGACATGGAGATCACAGGTTGATTTTATCTCTAGTGGAAGCTGATGTGAATCAGGTGTTGGTGAGATGTAGGATGCAGAATTAGAGCACACTAAAGGCTGGATAGTTCAGTGTCTGAAATCACATGAGGTCTAGTATAGACCTGAGTTTTCCCAAGCAGTGGGAGCTGTCAGAGAGTTAGGAGCCAATTCGGAGAAGTGAGTTCTCAGGTATTTGAGAGAGACCAGCAGCAGGGATTCATGCTATTTAGGGTCAGGACTTCACTACATGGGATTGTAGGTTCAGATACGATAGGGTACTCGGATGACAGGAGGTACACTACAGGTTGTGTGGTGGGTTGTCTTCAAGATTGTGCTTGAAGAGGAATACAAACCAGGAAATAGATTAGATGGGGTACAGGTACAGGTACAATGCAGCTATTTATCTCCAAGTGGGAGATTGTTAGGTTGTGGAGCTAAAAGCTTCACTAATGCAGACATGGAGGAGGTTACAGAGGAGTTGCTGGAGTGTCACAGACACCGACGTCGGTTAGGCCAACTGACGTCGATCAGAGATCGGCCAGCGTTGGTGACCCCCAGCAAACAGGGACCAACATCAATCGCCTGTGTGGTTCGACTGCGAGAATATTACGGGCAGTTAGTTGATGAACCAAGTGTTTGCATGATGAGTGCTAATTTTAGACTGAGAGCTGCAGATCTAATTATTGTATTAGGTGTCTAATTATTATTTGGATGAGTTCTATATATTAGACTCATGGTTGTATTGTAAAATTGTGCTAGAGAGTAAGAGAGCATTATTATAAGCTCCTTCTGTGTGTGAGGTGAGCAATGGTGTGTTCCTCCTAGTGCCACAGTATCAAGGTGGGTGCTGGATTGGAGAATCAGCAGGGTTCTTCATGTATGTATGATCTTGGTCATCAGGTGTGCATGGCTTCTATAGAAGATCTACATGGTAAGTAAGATCATTGATACGCAGGTGTATGTGTGTGCAAGGTCAAGGTTCACAGGTGTGCAGAACCAGTTTGATTTGCAGGTGTGCAAAGTTAGAGAAGACAGCAACACAACAGGGAGCAGTATCAGGAAAGATCTACTTGGAGTACAGGTGTGTACTCAGAGCATAGAGGAAGGCAAGGAAGATCCTTCCATAAGTAAGGTCTATTGAGGTGTAGGTTGTTGCAGGTTCAAGGGAGATCTACTTGGAATATGTTTGTGTACTTGTGGAGTGCGTGGAGCACTTGTGGTGTGCGTGGAGCACAGGTATAAGGTGAACACCAACTCAGTGTTTGAGTTGGGTGTTGGGACCTAAGAGAGAGAGCTTTGAGGAAAGAAGTACTGTTCACTTGAGGTGTGGGAAGCCTTTGAAGAGGTGATGGAAAAGAAGTGGCATCTTCTTTATTGTATTCTTTTCTCCAAGAGTTTTAATACAAGTTGTGTATTGTCTCTCATATCTTGTGTTATTTCTGGATTCTAGTTACTGGTTGATTCTGGTTATTTCCGCATATTAAGTTGCTTATATTTGGTAATCAATTGTGTGCTTTCGGTGTTTCATATTCCCAACAATTGATCCATGACATCTCAAGCAATTACACATTTTGGCCTGCTCTCTCAAAGATGTTCCTCCAATGTTCATGCTTAGAAGAATCAAGATATTCTTAGGCTAAGTCATGACAACAAAGTGGTTATCGACCTATTGCATAGTTGTCACTTTCATTTTGCTTGGGTTTGTCCTTCTTCTTTGATTGGTCCTTAAGGAATGACTCAGATCCTGATTGATCAATGTTGATATGGGCTCTCTCATTATTTTGATTGATGAAAGATGTGAGCCCTTGGATATACTTGTGAGTCATTTTGTTTGAACACTAATGACTATTTTCTAAGGTGGAATTTTAAAGTTCATGCAACCATCTTTCTACAGAATCCCTTATATTCTCTTTAGATCCATCTTTCTACGGACTCTGCATGACTTGTCTATACCCTTTAGACTGCTCAAACATGCCCTTCGATAATCCTTATATAGACTCTACATGACTTTTATACCCTTTTAACTTTTTCCAAGTGTCCCTTCGGACCTTTGGAAGTGGACCAATTACACTTTTGAATACAAAAGACCCTTTGGACTTTTGTGTAGGGCACTTTATAAGTGAAAAGATCCTCTTGAAACCTGAAGTGCCTTTCAGAAGAATGGAATTGCCCTTTTGGACTTTTTGCAAGCGACCAGTTTCTTGAAAGAGAGACCCTTTGGAACCTTTAAATTGTACCCTTCCTTGGAAGATTGAAACTATACCTTTCTTTGAGGAAAAGGCCCTCTAGCTTTTTTGAAAGTGTCCCTTTAGACTTTTTTTTAAGGACACTTTGAAGAAAAAAACCCTTCGATAATTTGTAATATACCCTTTAGAAAGATTGTTTCAGATAAAAAGTTTGAAACAATTCCTTCAAAAAAGTTTCAAAGATCAATTCTTTCAAAAAATTTGTCCAAGACAAAAAGCCAAAATAATTCCTTCAGAGAGTTGCAAAGAAGAATTCTTTTGAAAAAGTCATAAAGGAGAATTCTTTCAAACTTTTTATTTCAAACAATTTTTTTGAAAGAACAAACCCAAAGAATGAACCCTTTGAAAAAGTGGAATTACCCTTCTGAAAAGTGGAATTGCCCTTTAGAAAAGAGCAAAGTGTCCCTTCAGAAATGTTGAAATGGTCTACTTGCCTGAAAAGTCCCCTTCAAAAACTTGAAAAGAATTCCTTCAGCAAAAATGAAATTGCCCACTTGGAGAGAAGACGACCTTTTGAAAAGACTATTTCGGATAAATTGTCTGAAACAATTCCTTCAAAAAAATTGGAAGCACCAATTCCTTTGGAAAAAGACTCTTCAAAAAACTTGCAATAGACAATTCTTAAGAGAATGATCCTTCGAGAAGCTTGAAAGTGACCCTTCAAAATAGTGGAATTGCGCTTCGAAAAGATGGAACTGCCCTTTGGAAAGGTTGAAGTGTACCAATTCCTTGAGAAAGAGACCCTTCAGCAAAGTAAAATGGACCAAGTTCTTTGAGAAAATCAAGTGGCCAATTCCTTTGAGACTTGGGAAAAAACCCGAAGTAAAACCTTGCAAAAGGAAAAATGCTTGCAAGGAGACTAAACAAAAGTATTCTCTGAAGGAAACCACACTTGACATTTTGTTGTGGGGATAAACCATTTTGAATGTTGTATTTGGCCATAATGAAAAGGTAGAACCTGGGAGTGAATTTTGGCTAACAATTACAAATATAGAGTTTTATTTATTAGGTTAAACTGGACCTTTATATCCACTAAATTATAAAGTGATTTGGTTCCCATTTTCCACTTCTTTCATTGTTTCCCTATTTCATATCCCCTATGATTCAGTATACCCTTATTAGTTCCCACTCTTAACTTTATTGACTTATTAGTACTCATTATTATTCTAGCACAAAATTGATTTAAATTCAACCCCATACCTGTTAAGGGAGAGATAAACCTTGTCCCAAGGACTAAGTTTGGGAACAAGGTATCACTTCGCCTAATTCTAAAATAAGATCCCTCTTTCAATCTAGCACCCTGATTGAACTTTAGTTTTGGGTCTTTCATATTATTTTTTGACATAACTTAAATCAAAAGATGATAAGCATAAGGAGGGATCAGAGTTAAAATTGTGCTTACCATTTGTTCAAAATTATCTTTCCTTTATTTATTTTGATTTCATCTTCTGCAGGTGTGTGTCACTCATCAATTGATAATCTAGTGTGTAAGGGAAAATTTATTCTTTAATCAACATCTTATTATAAAGCAATCCCTCATTATAACTCTCAAATGGGACTAGAGGTTATTTATTGGTGTCTTTGGGAGAAGTTGGGAGATGCATAATTTCCTTTCCCTCCTTTCCTATTATTTCTCCTACTTCAAAGTTCCTTTGCTTCAAATATCCCTAGTCTCTCTTGTTGGGTGAATATTTTGTCAACCAGCTAACTGGTGAACAAAATAGGTCTCTTCAACCACAACATAGGAAGATTGGTCATCCAAAGTTGCAGGTTTACCACATCCAAAGGGGACAAATCTCTCCTCTCATCAAGGGGAGGTTCCCTATAGGTATAAAGGCGCTATATACTATAAATATATAAGCAAAAAGTAATACTCAGGGGTAGAATAAACCATCCATCTCTCTTTTCTCAGAGATGATGCTCACAGATCAAAGGAGAAATCTTGGGTGATGGGTGAAGGGTGAAGGCTTGAAATAGGCCCATTTCTGAGTGTCAAGTGTCCCCTCGCAAGGGTACCTACCCTTCGGGATCATCTAGGTGGCCTTCGGACTTTAATTCTTTTAGAGGACTTTTCATCTCTTTATTTCCTTCAGACAAAATGTCCGAAGAAATTCCTTCAGACAATTTGTCTGAAGGAGACCTTTCCTTGGTTCTGTGTTTCTGCATTTGAAAGTGCTCCATCTTTGACACGTGGCACCTTCTACTACTTTTAACCAGAGACACATGGCATCTTCCGCCACATCATACTAAAAACTTTCACTATTGACACTTGGTGCTTTCCACTCTTGGGCTTTTGCAACACCATAGAAACATTTGGGGCTCATTTGAGTTCTCATAGATGATGACACTTGTCGGCCTCCACTTGTTTTAGTCATTTTCCTGGGACCCACCATAGTCCTTGCTCAATACAGTGACGCTATGGGAAGGGACTGTAGATATTGACACTTGGAGGCTTCTGACAAGCTTTAAAAGGGACACATGGTAGTATCCTTCGCTTTTTAGAAACAAAGTATAATGTGTCTCAGCAGATGACACTTGGCAGCTTCAGCTCATCCTTTTCTTTTACACACACTTTAATTGAACCATCTGTTTCACTACTTCTTTCTTTGACTGAGGCCACCTTTAAACCTTTAAACCCATGAACCATTTAACTTTGAAGTGGTTCAAGGTTCAATGGTTTAATTGGTTCATTCCTTTTATTCGGCTAAGTCCCTTTGATATCTTTTTGAACCAAACACATTGAACCTTTTGGTTGTTAAACCCATTGAACCGATGAACCAAAATGGTTCTGTTAGGATTGTGGAGCTAAAAGCTTCACTGATGCAGACATAGAGGAGGTTGCAGGAGAGTTGCTGAGTGTTAGAGACATCGGCGTCGGTCAGGCCAACCGACGTCGGCAGGATAGGGCAGGAAGGAAACCGACGTCGGTCAGAGATCGGTCGGCGTCGGCGACCCCCAGGCAGACAGGGACCGACGTCGGTCGCCTGTGTGGTTCGGACTGCGTCTATTACGAGTAGTTAGCTAACGAACCAAGTGTTTGCATGAAGAGATCTATTTTTAGACTGAGAGCTGCGGATCTAATTATTGTAATTAGATGTCTAATTATTGTTTGGATGAGATCTATATAATAGACTCATGGTTGTATTGGAAAAGTGTGCTAGGGAGTAAGAGAGCATAATTATAAGCTCCTTCTGTGTGTGAGGTAGAGCAATGGTGCGTTCCTCCTAGTGCCTCAGTACCAGGTGTGTTGGTGCTGGATTGGAGAGCCAGCTGGGTTCTTCAGGAGTGTAGGATCTTGGTCACAGTTGCATGGCCTATATAGGAGATCTACATGGTAAGTAAGATCGTTGATCTGCAGGTGTATGTGTGTGCAAGGTCGAGGTTCACAGTTAAGTAGAACCATTGTTTGATTTGCAGGTGTGCAAGGTCATATAGACAACAACACAACAGGGAGCAGTATCAGGCAGGATCTACTTGGAGTACAGGTGTGTACTCGGATATAGCAAGAGAGGAAGGCAAGGGAGTTCCTTCCATAAGTATGGTCTGTTGAATTGCAGGTTGTTGTAGATTGATGGGAGATCTACTTGAAGTACCTTGAGTACTTGTGGAGCACGTGGAGTGCTTGTGGAGTGCGTGGAGCACTTGTGTTGTGCGTGGAGCACGGGAGGTGAACACCAACTCTGTATTTGAGTTGGGTGTTGGGACCTGTGAGAGGGAGAGCTTTGGGGAGAAGAATTACTGTTCACTTGAGGTGTGGGAAACCTTTGTAAGGTGGTGGAGAAGAAGTGGCATCTTCTTTATTGTATTCTTTTCTGTATAAAGTGTTAATACAAGTTGTGTATTGTCTCTTATATGCTGTGTTATTCTGAATTCTAGTTACTTGTTGATTCTGGTTATTTCCGCATATTAAGTTGCTTGAAGTTTGGTAATCAATTGTATGCTTCCGGTGTTCTGCAATCCCTGACAAGTGGTATCAGAGCCTTGGTTGTAGGTTCTTGAGCTTGATACCAACAAGTGGTATCAGAGCTAAGGTTGTAGGAAGCAGGGTTGTGTTTGGTTACAGGGCACTCTCAGGGGTTTCTGATCGAGTGGGAGTAGAGCAATGGCAGATCAAAGTAAGCTAAGAATGGAGGAGTTGAAAAGCACAGACGGTTACTCATGGTCCGATGGAAAGAAAGAGCAGGTAAAAGAATATTGTTGGTTGGTAGCAGATCAGCATGAAGAAACTGAAGATACAGATGTATCAGGTGTTGTTGCATAGGATGTGTTTGCAGGTTTCTTGGATAAAGTTGAATCTTGGATAAAAGATTCGGTTGCCTCTTTCCATGCAGCCCCAGGTAGAGGAGCTGGTAAGCCTTGCCAAAGAATTGGCAAAGGGGAAGTGAAGCTGAAATTGCAGGCGGCCAACACACAGGTGTTGATGAAGGTCATGCAGGTCTTAGGTTTGGAGATATGGCTAATTTCTTCAAAAAGATTGGGTGATGAGAGATGCACAAGAACTCTCACAACGGATGCACTTGAATTAGCTGGTGGTAAGAAAATAGGTATACTTTATCTACTTGTTTATATTACTGACTCTTCTTCTGTTGCGGAGACGTGGCTTCATAGGCTTGGTCACATGAGCAGGAAGGAGATGCATGTTCTTAAGCGGAAGACAGATATATTTGATAGGCTTAAGAACTGGAAAGCCTTGGTGTTCTTGGAGGAGATGGCAGACAGAGTTCAGTGGATGGTGTTGGATACTTCTAAGCAGAGCAGTTTGGACATGGGATTTGATTCAAAGAAGCTCGCGGATAAAAAGTCATCACTCACAGGTGAACACAGGTACCGGCATCGGTCAAGAGGAACCGGCGTCGAACAGACAGGTGCCGATGTCAGTCATGTGCAGATCGAAGCTGGCGATGTCGGGCAGGGTAAGACCGACGTCGGTCATGGGACCGACATCGATAGTATGTAAGACCGATGTCAGTCAGGAGGACCGATGTCGGCAGTAGGGACACCAGCGCTGGCAGGTTGGTAGTCAGGTACAGATGCATGGAACTGACGTCGGTCGGATGCAGACTGTGGAGTGATCGAGGTCGGTCACTATAACGAATTTCGGGTGGACAGCATGCTGTCAAGGAGTCTCAAACACCCATACGGAGGACTGAAGGCGTAAGTAGGCCCTCAAATTCGTGTTCCTCTTCTTCATACTTGTTGCTGATTGTATAGCAGGAAGGATCCAGGAAATAGGTGTGAGCTAGGCAGGGTTATGATGCAGAATCAGACGGGAGTTTTTGGTAGGTTTGCCAGCTGGATGAAAGCACAGAGATGAATGGATTCCTTAGTAGAAGAATAGAGAGAACGGATACGTGAGACGAAAGACCAGGTATATGGTCTTGAGGAGCTGCAGGACAGTGGTACAGGTTTTGACAGGTGGAGGACGAAGCATGGCTTCAGTCAGTGTCAGGTAACTACTGTGGTTTGTCTTACCAGGTGGATGATAAGTCATGACATCATTCTGTTGCTGTATGTGGATAGTATGCTAGCTAGCAGGGGTGTACATACAGGGTTTTGCTGAGCTAAGGGTAAGATTAGTTCAGTGGCATGTCAGGAGGAGTTTTGAGCAACAGAATTCTTTGACATGGGAGGCATGGAGATCACAGGTAGATTTTGTCTCGAGTGGGAGCTGATGTGAATCAGGTGTTGGCGAGGTTTAGGATGCAAAACCGGAGCACACTAAGGGCTGGACAGGTATAGTGTCCGAAATCACATGAGGTCTGGTATAGACCTGAGTATTCCCATGTAGTGGGAGCTATCAGAGTTAGGAGCCAATTCAGGGAAGTGGGTTCTCAGGTTTTCTGAGAGGGACCGGCAGCAGGTGTTGCTATGCAGGGTCAGGACTTCACTACAGGTGTTGTAGGTTCGGATGTGGCAGGGTACTCGAATGACAGGAGGTACATCACAGGTTGTGTGGTGTGTTGTCTTCAGGTGGGAGCTTGAAGAGGGATACAAACCAGGAAATAGATTAGACAGAGTATAGGTACAGGTACAGTGCAGCTATTTATCTCCAAGTGGGAGACTGTTAGGATTGTGGAGCTAAAAGCTTCACTGATGTAGACACAGAGGAGGTTGCAGGAGAGTTGCTGAGTGTCAGAGACACCGGCGTCGGTCAGGCCAACCGACGTCGGCAGGATAGGGCAGGAAGGAAACTGACGTCGGTCAGAGATCGGTCGGCGTCGGCGACCCCCAGGCAAACAGGGACCGATGTCGGTCGCCTGTGTGGTTCGGACTGCGTCTATTACGGGCAGTTAGCTAACGAACCAAGTGTTTGCATGAAGAGATCTATTTTTAGACTGAGAGCTGCAGATCTAATTATTGTAATTAGATGTCTAATTATTGTTTGGATGAGATCTATATAATAGACTCATGGTTGTATTGGAAAAGTGTGCTAGGGAGTAAGAGAGCATAATTATAAGCTCCTTCTGTGTGTGAGGTAGAGCAATGGTGCGTTCCTCCTAGTGCCTCAGTACCAGGTGTGTTGGTGCTGGATTGGAGAGCCAGCTGGGTTCTTCAGGAGTGTAGGATCTTGGTCACAGTTGCATGGCCTATATAGGAGATCTACATGGTAAGTAAGATTGTTGATCTGCAAGTGTATGTGTGTGCAAGGTCGAGGTTCACAGTTGAGCAGAACCGTTGTTTGATTTGCAGGTGTGCAAGGTCATATAGACAGCAACACAACAGGGAGCAGTATCAGGCAGGATCTACTTGGAGTACAGGTGTGTACTCGGATAGAGCAAGAGAGGAAGGCAAGGGAGTTCCTTCCATAAGTATGGTCTGTTGAATTACAGGTTGTTGCAGATTGATGGGAGATCTACTTGAAGTACCTTGAGTACTTGTGGAGCACGTGGAGTGCTTGTGGAGTGCGTGGAGCACTTGTGTTGTGCGTGGAGCACGGGAGGTGAACACCAACTCTGTATTTGAGTTGGGTGTTGGGACCTATGAGAGGGAGAGCTTTGGGGAGAAGAATTACTGTTCACTTGAGGTGTGGGAAACCTCTGTAAGGTGGTGGAGAAGAAGTGGCATCTTATTTATTGTATTCTTTTCTGTATAAAGTGTTAATACAAGTTGTGTATTGTCTCTCATATGCTGTGTTATTCTGAATTCTAGTTACTTGTTGATTTTGGTTATTTATGCATATTAAGTTGCTTGAAGTTTGGTAATCAATTGTATGCTTCTGGTGTTCCGCAATCCCTGACAGGTTCAAGGTTCAATGGTTCAATCCTTTGAAACTCGTTAAGTGATCGGAGCCATGGAACCTTTGAAATGGTTGAACTTTGAACCTCTGATAAATGCGCTTAGCTCTTGCTGATGATGTTGAACCTTTGAACCCATTGAACCCATTGAACCAAAATGGTTCAAGGTTCAATGGTTCAATGGTTCAATCCTTGCTTAGATGCTTGTCGATGGACATTTTTGATCGAACCAAGGCGCTGAACCAATCCTGAAAATGACTAAGTGTTCAAAACTGGTTCTTTTGATTGGACTCACCTGTAGAAGCCTTTGAACCTATTGAACCCGCTAATCCCTTTACTGAAAAAGCTTGAAAAATGAGGAATTTAAAAGGTCATAACAAATTTTGAGAAGGGAAGAGAGAAATTTTGGTCTATTCAAGGCCAAAATAGTCTGTAGACAACAACTGGCTCTAGTTGGGGAACTACTTTCAGTTGGAAACTTGAAACACAGCTGAGGGGAGTAGAAACCAGAATCTCTAGTGCCTTGAATTATGCCACTGAGCTATGGAGTCATGCTATCCAAAAAGAAAGGCTCCAAAAAATAAAAATGAAAAGAACAAAATAGAAACAAAAGACTTATACAAATATACATATGTATAGGGGAACTCATCTGATACTTCAAGAGTTGAAGTGCTTCAGATGTTGCCCATTGTGAGGCAGAGAAAAGAGAGTGCCATCTTGATACTTCAACAAGAAACTATTTTCACTGTTGAGCTGATGAATAGTAAAAGGGCCCCTCCATAGGGAATCAAACTTTTTGTGCATCCCCTTTGGTTCTCTTCTCTTGTCCCACAGCAAGACTTGATCTCTAATCTGGAAATCATGATTCTTTACTTTCTGGTCGAAGAGCTTCTTCACCAGACCTTGATGGGTGGCAATTTGATCCACCACTACATTTCTCTACTCTTCCACCTTAGTCAAGCACATGATCTTATTATCAAGGCTGCTTTCATACATTTGATCTTCAATTGCCTTACCCAATTTTAGTGATAGCAATTCCAAGGTGATTGGTATTTCAACATTGAGTCCATAAAGAAGTTGGAAAGGAGACATACCAATTGCCCTCTTTGGTGTAATTCTATTTGCCAATAGAGCATCAACCAATGCTTTATGCCATTTCCTTTGGTTGTCATCCACCAGCTTCTTGATGATAGCCACCAGGTTCTTATTGCTTGATTCAGCCTATCCATTCCCTTGTGAAAAGTAATCAGAAGAGTGGGAGAGCGTAATCCCATAATGGAAATAGAATTGAGTAATCTCCTAGGAAGTGAAACAAGATTCATTTTCAGTGACAATCTTGGTTGGGACCCCAAACCTAGATATGATATTCTCTTTGAGGATATTGCATACTACTTCAGAAGTAGCATGTTTGGTTGGAACAGCTTCCACCCATTTGGTGAAGTAGTCTATTGCTATAAGGACATAATCATGTCCAACACTTGAAGATGGGTTTACAGCTCCAATAAAATCAATTCCCCATTGTTGGAATTTCTCCTCTATGATCACTAGTTTGAGGGGCAGGGCAGCTAACTTGGGCCTTCCAACAAACTGCTGGCACAGTTCACATCCCCTGACCCACTTGTATGCATCTTGAAAGAGAGTTGGCTAATTGTACCTAGCTCATAGGATCTTATGGGTAGTCACAGGGGCAGAAAAATGTCCTCCACAAGCTGAATTGTGGAAGGACTTTAGAAGTCAGCTTTGTTTCTCCTTGTCCACACAACAAATGAACATTCCATCAAGGCTCCTCTTGTGTAGGCCGTTGTCCCACAGGACAAAATTAGCAGCTTTCAGCTTGATGGTTCTCTTTTATTTATAAGATATGTGAGCAAGACACTCACCATAAGTAAGGAAATGAGCAATACCTGAATACCACTCATTCGTGGTGGAGACAAAGAGGACTATTGGTGTGTCATCCACTTTTGGTTCTTCATGCTCTATTCCTCTTAGCTTGTTATTAGCAATTAGTTGGCATAGCCCCTTTCCATGCACTAGCTTTGTGTGCTTGATGACCAAATCAAACTCCTAAATCTTTGCAACCCAATCGCCTCTTTTCATCCCAAACTCCTGCTGAGTTAGTATGGATTTGACCGTGGTATCAAGAACTAGGGCAGTAACTCGTGAATTCAAAATGTAGAAGCGAAAATGCTTTACTGCCTTCACCACTGCATAAGCATGCTTCTCCATGTCTGAGTACTTCAGATCATGAGATTTGAGAGGACAAATCATGAAGGAAATAGGAGATTCCATACCTTCTTTATTCTATTAAATCAGAATTGCTGAAAGCGTATGTTTTGAAGCATAGCTGTAAATGGTGAACTCTTTGTTATAGTCTAGACAACCCAAAATTAGAGCATGGGCAATGGCAGTCTTGATATCCTCAAATGCTAACTTGCCTTCTTCAGTCTAGCTGAAGGTGGTCTTTCCCTTCACATGTTTACAATGTGCCTAGTCTTTTCAGTAAACTCGGGGATGAACCTCCGTAATAAATTCACCTTTCCGAAGAAGGAATGAACAACGGTCTTACTTGTGGGCAAGGTAAGTTCTTGGATAGACTTGACTCTATTTGAGTCAATATTTATGCCCCCTTTTGACATAATGTGTTTGAGAAGTTTCCCCTCTATTACTTCAAAGACTAACTTCTTGGGGTTTAAGGAAATGCCATTTTGGCAGCAGCGTTCCAGCACTTATTGCAAATGGTGCACATGATATGGGTGATGCTTAGAGAAGATGATCAAGTCATCAAGATAAACTACAATGAACTTACCCATCTCATCCTTGAAGGTAAGGTCCATTGCTCTTTGGAAGGTGGCACCAACATTTATCAAGCCAAAAGGCATCCTTTTATACACAAATGTGCCCCAAAGTGTGGTGAAAGCAGTCTTATGTTGGTTTGCTTCACCAACTTTGACCTAATTATATCTTGAGAAGCCATCTAGCATTGATAACATCTCTGAGCCCATCACTGTTTGAAGCACTTGATCCATGATTAGCAAAGGATAATTATCCTTCAAGGATGCTTGCTTCAAATTTTTAAAATCCACACAAAGGCAAATTTCACCATTCTTTTTCCTTACAGGCACTATATTGGCAATCCATGTGGAATGATGGATTGGAAAGATTATCCTAGCATTTAGCATTTTTTTGTATTTCAGATAGAATAGTACCTAATATTTTTAGATTATAATGCCTAGACTTTTGCCTGTAAGGTTTCGAATTAGCCTTGAGAGGAATGTCATGTCAAATTTTATCAGGCCAAAGTGACTTCAAGTCATCATAGGAGTACGCTAGGACGTTCATGTACTGGTTGAGCAAAGTGGTGAACTTGAAATGCTCTTTAGGAGTACAACATTTCTCAATGTTCACCATCTTGGGGTCTTCCTTGGTTCCCAAATTTACTTTATCAAACTCCTGAGAGGAGCTTGAATCCGTTTGCTACTGTTTGATGAATCTATCATGCTTATCAAACAACTTCTCAAGGGAAACCAAGCCTTTGGGAATCTTATTCCCTTTTAGTTTCAAGAACTCTTCACCTATGCTTGAACTTGATTCAGGAGCTGATTCACACTTTTGAGGTTCACTGCCTTCGAAATGCAGTCGTTCAAAGTTGTCCCTTTACTCTAAAAAGGCAATGATTTGATTTTCATTGTTGAACACTTGTCAATGATTGGCATTATCAAGCACACTTGGCCTAAAGACCAGCTCAATGGTGTCCCTGTCTCCTTTGAAGTCTGGGTGGGGGACCAAGAGAGTAGTTGAAACAACCAATGCATCGGCACGGTCATTGAATTCTTTGGGAACTGCAGAGATGCTGAAAGCATCAAAGTTTTCAATTTGCAGACTAGATTACAGTAGTGGCGCAATCTTTAATTATTGGTTTGGTACAGGTTCCTCACTTGACAAACCACCAATTTAGCATCTCCTTTAGCATGAAGGAGTTTGATGCCTTTGTCCATAGCAACTTTTAATCCTAGCAATAGAGATTCATACTCAACCGTGTTATTAGTGTTGCTAAACTACAACTTATAAGATGAAGGAAAGATATCTCCTTGAGGAGATATTAACACAACCCCAGCTCTTAAACTGGTGGAAGAGTAGCTGCCATCAAATTCAAGAATCCATACCTCATTTGATACTGATTTTCCTTTAGATTCTTCTTCATTTGGAGGTGGAGATACTTCCACACTTGCCTTGTGGTCTGCCCATTCTTCTGTTGTTTCAGCTAAACATGTTTCCAGGTTGTCACCCAAAGGAGCTTCATCAGATGTCTCATGAACTCCATCCATGGATAGAAAGTAGTTACCCATGCCTAAAGACTCAAACAAAATTTGAGCTTTAGGTGCTGAGGTCTGGGTAACCACATATTTCGCTTCCTTCTCAAGGAGCAACCTCTTCATAACACCTTTGACTGGAATCCTCACCTCAGATAAATCCATGCTCAATTCACCACCAACATCCCTACAAAAAATTTTCCCAAGAAGGATGTCATATGATGTTGGGATGTCAGCTACCAAGACAGTCATCTTGATTCTTTGTTTGGGAATGCTACAAATGCGAATTGAGCGTCCTTAATTTGTCCCAGCAAAGGTACTTGCTTGTTCTCCATGGAGAAACATATACCAAATGTCTTGGTCAGTGTGAGGGCAAGGGACTCAACCACTTTAGCAGGCATGACATTGTCTGAAGCTCTAGAGTCGATGATGCAATTATTCAGCTAATGTCCATTTATCAGCAATGAGACATAAAAGGGTTCAGTCCTACCAGGAGCAGCAGGAGGGGTAATGACAATATTTTTCCTGGTGGGTGCATTCCTAAGGGAATCATGTGTCACTTTAGGAACTGCTTGTTTAATAGGGACATTCTGGTTTTTAATATACTGAACCAATTTATCTAATTGCTCAAGATGGGAATGCAGAAATTCAAATTCAGAGATTTGAATTTTGGTTTTCTTTGCATGGTCAATGATATCAAATGTTGGAAATGAACCAGGCATAGAGGATGGGAGTTCATCATTTTGAGTTTTGGGAGGGAGAGAATTGGACTACAAATTTGAAGTTGAAGGTGCAGAAATGTTTGGGGTACTTACCTTTCTAGCAGTCACTGGGTCCTTTGGCTGGAAAAGAAGAGTGGATCCCCACTTAGCAATTAAAACTACTAGTTGAGGTTGCTCCTCTACTTTCTCTTTATCAGCTTGTTGAGCTGATTGATTCTTGATCCAGGTGAATACAACATATGACCCCTCAGCTACATTGCCTTCACTTCTGGGTTCATCTTGATAGTTCAAACAATCAATATGGGAGTCACCAGCTAATTCTTCTTCTTTCTCAGTGAGAGATTAACATCATCTTTAGGATTCAACTCAGGCTGGAATGAGAAATTTGATTCAGCTTCAAGATATCTAATTGTTGAGTTGTTTAGAGGTGCTTCAAGGGTGAGGTTTCTCTGTGGAGGATGAAGGCGATTTTGTTGTCCTTGATTCTTGGCAACATGGCCTTGGTAGGACTGATTAGAGAATGTCCTCCTTGGTACATCTCTGTATGAAGGAGCAGATGACATCCCTTGAGCTATTTAATAGAGTACAGGATCAACAATCTAAGGTGTAGCACAAAGTCTCCACCTTGACTGCCCAAGAGTGAGGTACAAAGAATAATGGGGGAAAAAAGTCATCCCAAGGTCCTTTACACAGAAACAAAAAATAAACACACACTAAAGGCAACTATGATAGCACAAAGTCTGAAATTAGTTGGCTTTAGGACACCTTCCTTGTTACTTTCACTAATTTTGCTTGCCAAATTAAATAAACAAGAATACATTCAGAAAATAGACATAAGAATAATCTTTTAAAATGATACAAGCCAAAATAGCACAAAGTCTGCAAACAACTTGCTTTCTCATTCAAATAAAATGAAATGAAATATAATCTAAGCTCAATGTCTCAGTATTTGCCTTTCAGTTTGGGCAGAGTTTCACTTTTGTATTGGGAATATCTCCCTTCAAATGATACAAGATATTACATTATATAGAGGCCAGGAGAGACTTGGCACTTTGTCCCATGGAGCAACCCATGCTACACAATTAATGCCTTAGATGCATTTTTGGTTCTATCAGGGAGGGCCATGATGGAGTAGGGTGGCTGCCTTAATTGTGGCATGTTGATTCATCTCCAGTGTCTACTCTTGAGCCTGAATCACTCATTTCATCACCTGCTATCCGTGTAACTGTCTACTCCGTCTTTACTCCAAAGGGGACAAACAGGCTGTGCTTCCAATGTTTGCAGGCCCCAAATACCTACCCAATGAACTGCTCCACCTGCTGGGAATAACTCTCACTGAGATTTCCCTCTTTGTCTCTTCTTCCTTTGGCCTTGGCCTTAGGCTCTTTGAATGCATTCGGGTCCATGTTTTAAGCTTGTAGAGATAAATAAACACTTCATTGTAGCAAATTTGATGTTCACAGGTCTTTCCTTCTCCTTAGCAACTCCTTTGTGTCTTTCTCACTTGATATGGCTACTTTTCGTTGTGACGCAGGTGAAGACACATGGCAGCATCCGTAGCTTTGAAACTTGTTAGGGACTGTTGTCTTGGCATGCAACACTTGGTAGCTTTTACTGCACTTTGAGGCTTGACCCTCCCCAAAGGAGGCTTGAAATAGGCCCATTTCTGAGTGTCGAGTGTCCCCCTGTAAGGGTACCTACCCTTCGAGATCATCTGAGTGGCCTTCGGGCTTTAATTCTTTCGGAGGACTTTTCGTCTCTTTATTTTCTTCAAACAAAATGTCTGAAGAAATTCCTTCAGACAATTTGTCTGAAAGAGATCTTTCCTTGGTTCTATGTTTCTGCATTTGAGAGTGCTCCATCTTTGACATGTGGTGCCTTTCACTGCTTTTAACTAGAGACACGTGGCATCTTCCACCGCATCATACTGAAACCTTCTGCCATTGACACTTGGCACTTTCCACTCTCTAGCTTTTGCAACACCATAGAAATGTTTGGGGCTCATTTAAGTTCTCACAGATGATGACACTTGTCAGCCTCTGCCTGTTTTAGTCATTCGCCTGGGACCCACCATAGTCCTTGCTTAATATAGTGAAGCTAAGGGAAGGGACTACTTATATTGACACTTGGAGGCTTTCGACAAGCTTCAAAAGGGACACATGGCAGTATCTGTCACTTTTTAGAAATAAGTATAATGTTTCTCAGCAGATGACACTTGGCAGCTTCCGCTCATCTTTTTCTTTTGCACGCGCTTCGATTGAACCATATGTTTCACTGCTTCTTTATTTGACTAAGGCCGCCTTTGAACCTTTGAACCCGTGAACCATTAAACTTTGAAGTGGTTCAAGGTTCAATGGTTCAATCGGTTCATTCCTTTTATTTGGCTAAGTCCCTTTGATATCTTTTTGAACCAAACGCGTTGAACCTTTTGGTCGTTGGACCCGTTGAACTGATGAACCAAAATGGTTCAAGGTTCAATGGTTCAATGATTCAAGCCTTTGAAACTTGTTAAGTGCTTGGAGCCGTGGAACCTTTGAAATGGTTGAACTTTGAACCTCTGACAAATGTGCTTAGCTCTTGCTGATGACTTTGAACCCATTGAACCCATTGAACCAAAATGGTTCAAGGTTCAATGGTTCAATGATTCAATCCTTGCTTAGATTCTTGCCGATGGACATTTTGGATCGAACCAAGGCGCTGAACTAATCCTAAAAATGACTAAGTGTTGGAAACTGGTTCTTTTGATTGGACTCGCCTGCAGAAGCCTTTGAACCTGTTGAACCTGCTAATCCCTTTACTAAAAAAGGTTGAAAAATGAGGAATTTGAAAGCTCAAAATAAATTTTGAGAAGGAAAGAGAGAGATTTTGGTCTGTGTAGGGCTAAAATAGTCCGTAGGTTGTCCCAAAAATGAGTGACATTTTTCAGGGACAACATCTCTGAACCTAACACATTCTCTCCTATGATAAACCTTCTAGTATCCACTTACTGATTTCAATATCTTTATCTTGATTTGATATATTTTTTGGGTAGTTGTTACTAGTAATCCTTCACTTGGAGCAAAGGCCAAACATGGCATGTTAACAAAGTTCTTAACTTCCAACTCAACCTTTTTGTTAATTTGATTATTTTATGCCTTCTTATTTTTTCAATTTATTCCAAAGCCTCATTTAAAATGGACTTCTCCATATTTCTCCATGTCCTCTTTTTACTTTTATTTATTGAACAATTTTTCTCCATGTGCCTCCTTTTATGAAAAATGGGGGACACAGAGGGAGTATTTTAAAATTATATTTTTTGATTCCAACATCCATAATTAAAAGTATATATTAATGGAAGTAGGGAGATCCTTACTATCTCTAACATTTACACAAAATTTTACATAAATCAATCATTTTCTAGACTTAGTAACCACATAAAAAATGATAAGCTATACAAATGTTTTGGCAATGCCCATCATAACTTCATCCTCCAAAAATTCAATAGGTAGTCCTGGAAGTTTGACCCATATAGGTATCACACTAGTGTCTTCCTTATCCAAATTGAAACTTTGTTTCTAATTTATAAATAAAAGGCCTATTTTTCCAAGAAACCAAGGCCCATTTAGAAGGGTTCTCACAGAGTCTTCATGATTTAAAAAGAGATTCATCCCAAAGTCTAACCATGTCAATGTTAGGTCAAGAACTTAGGAATTAGCCTATGAGAGTATTTGATAGTCTACTGGATGATCTATCTACAACTAAATTAGGGATTCTAAGTAAAGTACATAACTATCCTTAATAGGTTGAATATCTATAACAAGTACTTCTTTAGAAGGAGCCTTTCCTTTGAATAGATCAGAGGAATCACTATAATATGTAAATCCATTTTCATATCAATACAATCTTATGTGTTTATCATATTTTGATTTAGAGAAATATTTCTCAATTATTATTTTAAATTCTAAAGTGTAATCCAATTATTTGGGTGTGCAAGTGCCCCCATACCTGTTATATTTAATGTAGTTATGCCTCTTTTGTTTTTAGGTATGATAGATATGGTATCAAAGCCAATTTTAGATCTATATGACATAAAAAGGGTTGTTTATTGCAAAGGCCATAGCTTTTTACTTAGGAATTAGATTACAAAAACAAATTGTGTAAAAATAAACTCCTGTGTGTTTCCAAAAAGTATAATTTTATTACTTTTGGTTTAGTATTAAGGGAGATATAGGAGTCACAAGATGATGTTATGAAATCTTCTTTAAAAACTACAATTTATTGTAACTTACTTTCAACATAGTATAACCTTTAATCCACATATCTGATTGAGGCGTTGTATTTTTTTGTTTGAAAGAATATTTAGTAATGCTTAAAATGAATAATTTTTCATGATATATTATGAGTATTCGAAAAAAAATATTCTAAAATTAGATTGCTTTTATCCTAACAACTTTAGTCTAGGAAAAATGTTAAAAAAATGTAATAATTATATTTCAAGTAAAGCTAAACATTTATTGTGAAAATATTTGTAAATGCATTTGAGAGTGCATTTGTTAAATTTACTATTCATTTATATGTGACATAAAAATATTAAAAATAAATAAATACATGGATAGATTTGGACAATAATTGCATGGAATAATATGATGACTTCTTTCACTTAAATACGAATAATTTGTTTTGGATTCTCTTCGAAAATTCTTCCATATATAACCAAAAAAATTAATTTTCAACCTATATTATATAATTATCCTCCATTATATGATGACTTTACTAATGAATATAATGTGGAAGATGTGAATGAAATACTCCAGTATCTCTAACATATCACCTCTTCTCCAAAGTGAATATGATAACGATGCAAATTCATTAAAAAAAAATGTCAAGGAAGAGATCATTGAGAGTGGTCACAAAAAAAGTCAAAGATGATTTTTATCTAAAAAATTATTCTTTACAAGATTAGGATTGTGATTCAATAAATGATGATATATTTGGTCTTCCATTGCTTATTCACCATTTTATACAAATATTATTTTCATCAACATAATTAGCATTGGGCATGTATGGACGTGAAAGTTTTGATCACATGTTTATGTTGGTTGATATTTATTTGGTTGAACACTTTATTTATCCATGTGACACCTTTAATATCTACATTAGCATGCAGTGAATGATTTCATCAAGATAGGCATTCGTGTGGTGTCATGTTCTCATTTTCAATAAATGGAAGAAGAATATGCATCTAGGCACCTTTCGATTTTGTCCTCAAGCTTTGGGGGCAAAGCTTACCAATGGGGTGGGGCATGTTATGTGCCAAAACACAATTTATTTTTGTCATTATTTTTTATAATTTAAATTAATTATTTTTAATCTAAGTTCATATTATATGTAAATAAATTTTCATATCAATATAATATTATATTTATCACATTTTTTGGATAAGCATTTTTTCAATTATTACTTTGGATTTATAAGTGCATTTTATATTTTGAATGTGTAGGTGCTCCATTTATTTTATTTTGTATAGATATGCTTATTTAGATTTTAGATACAATACAGATAATTGATTACATAGAGAGGGAATACCCATTATTTTTAACAATTGAGTATCTTCTCACATGAACTACCTACAAATCTATATTGACTATGTTCAATGAATCTTCTAATAATATCTCATACAAACCACCAACCATTAATAGTTACTTACTTAACATCACCATTGAAATAACATTAATATACAAACCACTAACCATTAATAGTTACTTAGCATCACCATTGAAATAACATTAATAAACTAAATATGAATTTTTTTAAGAAAATAGATCTTTTATATTACATAACAAAATAGGTTGTGTATTGGCACACGACATGCCTTCCCCATTTAGAAGCTTTGGCACCAAAGCTTAAGGATTGAAACAAAGCTTACCTATGCATTTTTATTTTTATTTTTATTTATTTATGATTATTAATTTTATTTGAGATGAGGACATAAAACCACTTGAATGAGTAGAAGCTTTGATACGAATTTATTTCAATGAGCTTGAGTAAATCATTAAATATATCCTAATATAAATAATCAAATGGATCTATATAGTGTTTAACCAACACAACATCAACTATATTAAGCATGTGATTACAATTATCATTTGCATATATTTCCAATGTTAATTTTGCTAATGAAAATAATAATTGTTGAAGACCCAAGATATCATGATTATCCACTAGTATTTCCAAGAGAAAAGACTCATACTAAATATTATCCTCCAGCACTTGCTCATAATTAGCCACAATCATATATTCCTCAACTTCTATTTCCACAAATGTATATCCTTTTATAGAAGAACCACTATAAAGAAAATGAAACTCACCAAATAGAAATTGAGAGACATTGTTCACCTTTCTAACATCCTCATCACTAAGAGAGTAATCAAAAAGTGGAGGAGAATCATACAAAATAGATGCAACATTATTTTCTTCATCATAACAAGAGGATATATGAAAAATAATATTAAATAAGTTATCTTTATTCATATAAAATAAATTTTCATATCAATCATTGCAAACATTCACCAAATATTTCCATGCATCCATTTCCTTTTCATATTTTGATGTCACATATAAGTGGATAGAAAATTTTAAAAATTTATTATTAAATGCATTTAAAATTCATTTCACAAGTGAATGCCTAGTCTTGTTTGAAATATATATGTCATCTTTTTTCAAAAATAAATATATATTAGGCTTGTGAAGATAAAAATAGTCCACTTTCAAAAATCATTTTTCTTAGAATACTTCAAAAAAAATAACGAGAAAAAATTCATTTGAAATTTTAATGAATCTACTTTTCAATTAAAAAAAATGTCACTTTAATCGAATGTTTGAATTGAAAACTATACTTTGTTGAAATCAGGTTACTTGAAATTATAATGTTTTCTAGATGATTTCAGAACATTTTGAGACTCCTATAAATCCCAATACTAAAAATGTGATGAATTTACACTTTCTAGAAACTCCTTCAAGTCTATTTTCCAAAAAAAATAACTTTTTTACAATTAAACTCTCGAGGAGAAATTTATGGTCTATATAATAGACAACCCTTTTTCATTATAGATCTAAAATTGACTCTAATACCACATGCAACATACTTGTAAAGAAAAGAGGCACAATTACACACAAACAACCCTTTTTCATTATAGATCTAAAACTGACCCTAATACCACATGCAACATACTTGTAAAGAAAAGAGGCACAACTACACAAAATAAAATAAATGGGGGCACCTACACATCAAAATGTGGATTACATCTACAAATCCTACAAATTATGGAGGAAGGATTTTCCAAAAGATGTGATAAATGTCACATATAATTGTATTGTTACATAGAGATGGAGTGCCCTTATTTATAACAATTAAGTAGCTTCTCACGTAAACTACCTATCAGGGTTAGGCCAATAGGAAACTATATGATCTCATCCGAGAAAAAAAAGTGCAAACAAGTTGACATGCAAAATTAATCCCGAATGAAATAAAAAAATAATACCTAAATGTCCATACTAAAAACACCTAGCTCATATGATATTTCATGGAATTTATATAATTAATAGAAGGAAATGTTCCAAGAAAATGTACTAATGTATATAGTGGGAAAATGTGCATCGAGTGTTTCTTTAAAAAAAAAGAGCTATAAATTATATATTACAAACTACCATCTTATGTAATAAAACTTAACTGCAACATTACAAAAAATAAATATTTTATTGAGAAAGGCATAAATTATATCGAATATACTGCTATATATCTAAATGATTTAAAACTATACATATCAAATAATTTCAACAACTCATGAGTATACATCTCAAATAAGATAGAAAGTATGCATCTCAAATAATTCAATAATTGATATACATGTCAACAACTAGTAGTGGTATGAATACTACTATCTACAGATTATCTACTTGATCCTGAAGGACTCCCAATTAGATCTACTCCTACATACCCTAAGATAAACTATGATGACCATGATGACCATGTAGAATACGAATATGATGCACCCCCATTTCTCTTTGCTCCATAGTATCATAACATGTGCCTTAAACAATCTCATCATGAGGTGTCAATGCATTCTAAGAAACACACAAATTAATGTATAAGTTATTTATTCTATATAAAAAACCTTGATACCAACATTTTTTTTTAAATTTTGTATAAGATAAATTAATAAGACACACACTATTTTTATTTACTTACAAAACATATTGGCATGAATGGTAAGGGCTGATCATGTCCATTGGAGTATTTATTGTAGTCCATGTTCACAATACCATCCAACATGTGTATGGCCAATGTGTTATCAGAGATGCATATATTGATACCATCCCATTGATAGCCATCCCAAGATAAAATTAATCATTATTGAAGAAATATTTTATGTCAATTTCCTATATATGATTTTCATCAAATTAATATTAAATAATTATTATGCATTATATGTACTTATGATAGGTGCATGAGTTATATCATCCTAAATTATCCTCATATAACTACCAAAAATAGGGGGAGTGAAGGTAACACACTGTTCTTAGGTGTCTAAAAATGGCATGTATTATAATTATCTCTATCTAGTTTAGATACTAAAATATGATATTTACTTGGTTCTATTAGTTTGTCAGTTTTTGGGGGTGTATAGTTTTTCCTGGGTTGATAATATGTAGGTGATCTGTTAGGTGTAAATAGGTTGTTGCTCGAGTTCTCATCATGTGGAATTTGAGTATTGTTTGAAGGATTAGATGTAGTTAATGAACCTTGGTACTTACTCATTAAATGATAGTTGTTTTCCCTTTGGAAATGTTTAAATGCATGGGACTCATCTGATTTGTCTTCAAGCTCATTATCACTCTCAAATGGAAACTTTTAAGTTTCCAAGACTAGAGTTGTATCAGGGTTTCTTCTAATTTGGTTAGAGTTGTTAATGCCATGTGTAACATTATCTCTAGGTTGTCCATCTCCTTTTTGAATATGTTTGAGGCTAGAAGGAACTAGGCACATTTGATTTTAGCATGATTTGTTATGTTTTACAACCTACACCAGGTGGGAAATGCTAAATCAACCAAGCTCATTGTGTTTGAGGTGTTATTAATATTATTCTGGTTAACATTGTCAAATGGACCGGGCAATCCTCCATTGTTGGGACTCGTGTTCCATTGCCTATTGGTTCTATGAAGTTAAAGTTTCTATTTTATGTAGGGTTATTTATGTTTTGGTGAGTGTTTTGAGGCACTTGTATATGCAAATTGACCATGTCATTTATCAATCATTGAACCATTTATGACAAGTTTACTAATTCAGGGTTCACACTAGCATTCGACTGATTTCTCATTTATAGTTATGGGTTAGCCATAGGTGCAGTAGCATTTAAAAATACATGGGAAGTAGGATGTGTTTGGTTATGAGAATTTTTGATAGGCATTTGATTATTTAGAAATGTTGGGACAACTTGCTAATTGATAGTAGAGGTGACATAACCATTCGTTCTAGGTATGGTAGTAGTGTTGTTCTAAATGATAAGAACAAGTTGTTAATTATTCACATATGGCATAACATGATTTGGAGGCATATAAGGTTGACCATTAGTCATATGATTCTTAGGCATTAGATTGCGTACTCGATTTGGAATTCCATATATAACACCTGGGATTGGGTTCATCAACAAAGTGTTGTGTTGGAGACCCTGATTGATCATTAGAATTTGATTATAAGCATCAGGTTGGCCTAATTAAGGTAAAAGACCAAATTTATAGCCTTGTGGAGCCATCTTTTGCTCAATATTAATAGCTTCATTGTAGGCCAATGACAAGGATGTGAGTGTTACCGAGGTTATCCTAAGAAACATAGAAGTCATGGAGTCCAAATCTCTAAGGTAAGTTTGGATGGCAACTGCTTCCGTTTGCATGTATGAGTCTTTCAAAATTTGGTACAACTTGTGGAAACACGCATTAAAGACACTCATTGGTTTATTTAGTTCCCTATAGGAAGAAACAAAGTGATGGTATAGGATAGTTGGGTTATTGGGCACCCTAAAGTGGTTGATAAACACTATTTATAAATCAACCCAAGAGGTGATAGACCTATTTGGCAATCCAAAGTACCATGTATATGAAACTTCTCCCAAGGAGTAAGGTAACATGCATAAATTAATGTCCTTGTATTGAACTTAGGTTGGGATAATGGCACCTTTGAATGCTTGAATGTGCTCTTAAGCAATTTAAATCCTATTAGGTATGTATTTTGGATAGAACTTATTGGGATTCTTTGGTAAGTCATGGGCAAGCCCTAGAACATTCACAGGACATCCACCTCCACCAAGCCAAGCAGAATTAACCACCATTAGTGGACTCTAAGAGGTATCAAACAGGTTGATAAAGGGAACTATGGCCACAGGTGAGCTATTAACTAAGTGGATTTGTCTAGTTTTCAGTTTTTTTAATTTGCTCTTGGTTTTTGATATTTAGTAAGCTCTAATAATTCAAATTAAACCCCAATAGACTTTTATCTAGTGGTTATTCTCCTATTTTATAGTTTAAATTACATAATACCTGAGCATGGTCAATGCTCATAAGTTTTAATGTTTGAAGTTTTGTTAAAAAATTCAGTTTTAGGTATTGGTGAACCTCCTTCTAGCACCAAAACTATTCACATGCCATTTGGCATGGAAATGCCAATGTTTGGATTTTAGGGGCTCCGAAACCTGTTAAGCCTCTCTTGAAAGGAGTCTTGCATAGGCAAGTCTCCTTAAGTTCTATATCTACTAGGTCATGATGCATTAATATTCATTCAGTTGTGCATTGTGATGGTTCCAATCAAGGGGCCTGCTACTGTGAAACTTAAAACTAAATTTTGACAGTGTTATAATCCTTGAATAAATTGGATGATAATTACAACTAAATGTCATATTCAATTGAGTTTTAAGTAGAAATTGATAACAAAAAAGTATGTGCTTACATTTACCCAAATTCAAAGTTAGGGTTTTAGATAAAAATTGTTAAAAATGATAACTTTAGTTGTTTATTCCCATGCATTAATACATTCAACAGTGTGGCAACGATGTAAGAATGAAATAGAACAACCAATTGAGATAAACAAGTAAAAATATATTGTTATCGAACAAATCCTAGTTTAACAGATTTGGTAAAGAAATGAAAAAGAGAAAGGGGGAAAAAATAAAGGCCATAATAACAAAGAAGAATATAGATTTCTTGATCATGTGAATACAAAAAATAGTCTCTCATGTGACCAGTGTGTGCACAATCATAAATGGAGCTGATACATATGCCAAAGGAAATGAGACAATGAAAAAAGAACCCACAACCACATTTGAATGTGTAACTTGAAAATAATAATTCCAAAGCCTTTTATTTATCAAGGTGTCTTGTTGATAATCACATTACACATTCACCACAATCAATCTACCAAAATTCTGTCAGCATAATGACATGGTTGCAAAAGAGGGATATTATAAAAACTAAAATGACTAACTCTAAGTGTTTTGAAGCAACAAAGAGCCAACCCTTTACAATGGACAATGTTGATTCTATTTATAGACTTTTCACCTATTCATTTCTCACCCAAATGCTCATTCACTTTTTTAATCCTACCACTTTACCTTTTTAGTCCATTTTAACCTACAAAAAGATAAAAAAATATGTTACTTTTTACAATTAAAAACTCTCCAAGCAACATATGAACTTAAAACTTTAAAATATTATTTCACAAAAGGAATCTTGAGAAACTAGAGGCATCAAAATGTCCATGTTCAGGGTTAGCTTTCCAACGACTCTGATGATTCTAAAAATGGGTTAACAGGGAGTAAGTTATGACTAAAAAATCATTAGGAGGTATAAAAAAGCACTTAGTAGACCTATCCGAGTAAGGAAAGTGCAAAACTCAGTTGTGAGTAGCTTTTGACTTGAGTCAAATTTGAAGAAATTGGTGGGACTAAAGTATGTACAATGGAAAGATATTTATGGTGATACAAATGGTTTCTAAAATGGGCTAACAGAGCGAAAGTTATGTCCCCCAGAATGTTAAGTAGTCCAAGCGACTTGATAGGAAAAATGGGCCCCGGGATTCTAATTTTGCATTGACTTGCACTTTTTGACTTGATGAGCAATTATGAAAAACCCTAGTTTGAAAGACCCCTTTACACACATTATGAGACTCACTCGGATAATTTCCTAAGCTTGACTAAGGAATAGGCGAGAAAAAACCAAGTTTGAATTTGAAAATTTTGCAAGAAATGGGTAAAAATTGAATGTTGAAGGGGGACTAGATCTAATCAGACCCCCAATTAGAATTGTGGGCTTTTCTTTGGCCTTTTTGCATTATAATCATGATTTGAATCTTGCATAACACATGTCGATCAATGTTTTACCCCTCATAGACCTAATCGATAGTCTAACCCCTAATTAGACTAACATCATCCCCTAAGACATAATCAAGATATAAATCCTGATTACAACTAAACTAATGATGCCCCAACATTCCTCGACCTAATTGGGGAATTATCCTTGATTTATTTTATTTTCAAGCTTCCACCAAAACCTAAACCTAATCATGGATTTTTTCCCACACAACACTAAGATTGACACCCAACCTAGGACCTAGACCCAGTTGGGCTTATATGTGCGACTACTAAAGGACCCCTTTGACTCCTAAGATGTGACCTAATTGGCCCAGAAGCTCTGAAAAATATAGAATAGGGGCCCTGGGATCCCTGAAGTCATAATCAGGGATCAAGGGCCCAATTAGAACTAAAATAGTGGAGCCAAGTAACAAAAAACTCCTCAAACACAATGAATTTGTCCTAGTCACCACACTTAGACCTAATTGGAGAAAAAAGATCGATTAACATATGAAAATGGTAAAGACACCTCCCCAAGACCTATTCGGGATTTCAAATCCTGATTAGGTTTGGGGATCAAGGATTCAAAAACTAACGCAAATTCCACCTAGAAAACCTTGATTACAATTGGGAATACACATTTGAACTTGACATACCTAAATGGGGAATATGACAAGTTTTTAGCTTGAGGCCAACAAGATTATGCAAGTATAAAATGGAGGCCCAAAAATCATTTTGGCGAGAAGTGCCAAACATGAAACTTTCTAGAATGGGCCTAGTGGACAATATGGAGTAGGTTTTAGAAGTCTAAATGGCATGGAAACTGAAGTGACACCTTAGGGCAAACTGAGAAACCTAAGCAAGTCATGGGACCCCTATTCTAGAGATTCGACAAATGGGATAAGTGTCCCTAAAATGAACTTCCACTCGAAGATTAAAACATGAAAATTATCTGCATAAACTATGTAGGCAATATGGGATAGGTTCTTGGAAACTAAAATGACCCTCTCAAACAGCTGCAAGGAGCTGAGAGAGCTAAAAGGTAATAAAACCAAGTGAGCGTAAGTGCAACTAGACTCCATTTTAGGGTCAAGCGCTTTATAGAAAACTTTACTATTCAGACTTAGTTGTCATAATGGGATAGGTTTTAGGTCCTAGAATAGAATGAAAATTGAGGTGACCTTCTAGAATAGGCTAAGAGAGCTAAACAAGTTAAGCTTAAAATACAAATTAGGAGGTCAAGACTCCACTTTCACACTAAGTGTTATACATGAAGTTTTCTCGCATGGATGTGGTATTTCCAATGGTGATAGTTTCAGGATCCAATTTGACACAAAAATTGAGATTGAATACCAATTCAAGTTAAGAATGCTGAGCCCAACGAGCCATGAGTGTAAGCGAGAGTGGCTACAAAAGTAAAAAGTTCCCTGATTCTTGGAAGAATTAGGGTGTGTTATGCAAGCAACAAAAAAAATACACTGGATAACTACCATAAAGTAATTATTTACCATGGGGCATTGTGGAAATCTAAATCCTTTATGTTTATATTTGATTTTAAAAATCCTCGTAAATTTAAACTTTATTCATAAGATTGCAACTTCAAATGTTTGTCCTAATTTCAAATTCACTGAACTTTTTTAATGTTTACATTTCTAACAAGTAATAAATCTTTTGAATTGGGTTTCAATTGTGAAATATAGCCTCTTCAATTGAATAGATTTGATAATTATAAATCATATTAATATTCATATACAAATTATTTTTACAAGTAAGATTTTTCTACAGATATTGCACGCATATTTTCTATAATGATTAGATGCATTCTTATTCTCTCTATGTTAGTGGTGGCTCTTGCACTACCCTTTTTTGGCGAGACTTATTTTTATTGTTATTTATTACCTCTTATATTAAATATTTGAAATTGTATATCATTGGATGATATTGCATACCTTGGAAATCTATGTTTGTTCTATAAGATATATTTTCAACATGGTTCTTGTGATCTTTCCACTTTCTATATTATTTTTGTATTTGATTCTATTTTTTTTTAAAATATTATAAATTTAAATATGTACAATACCCTGCGATTTTCAATTGGGCAATGCCATTTAGAAAAATTAACAATAGTACCAAATATATGGAAATTTAAAGAGATTAAATAATTCTTAAAAAATGGATTACTTTGTCATATTTATTCTAATTTAATTTTTATTGATTGACATTCACTAAGCTCTTATTCTTGCATTTCCTCTTCCATATATTATAGTACCCTGCTTTCGACTCTCTAAAACAATAAACATTACAACTTTTAATACAATTCATGTATAAAGATAAGGACTACCCCACTACATGGCCCTTGTTCATTAAACTCTATATTCTATAATATTTTTAAATTATAAAACTATAAAATATTTTTTCATTAAAATCATATTTTAAAAAATCTATTATATATCTAAATAAAAACTATCTAAATATTAATCCCAAACTTTCTATTTTTTTAAATTACAAAAGTGTATGAATATTATCCTGATTTAAAATATTATAAAGATAGATATAGTTTCTAAATATAATTAAGAATGGCCAAATATTTAATAAATAATAGAAAAATATTTATAAATTAGTTATTAAATAAAAAAAATTAAGAAATAAAAATATTGATCCTACTAAAATAGACAATTAGGAAAATATTGTAAATACTAAACCATTTTAATTTTAATATAAATTGATTAGTTACTTATATCCACATATATACATACATACACATATATATGTATATATATGGGGGGTGACACTTTGTTTTTCCTTTCAGACAAAAGCATTTGCTAGCCATTTTAGTCATCAATGTCGTGTCAGAGAGCAATCCGGGCTTTTCAGGGCAACATATTTGACCAGGAGGAGTCCAAATGCATCAGATTTGGTCAAGTGTACACGAGACGAGGGGAGGGTTTCACCAAAGCTTAAGACCGGATAATGAAGGTCCTTCAGGCTTGGGCCTGGTGTCTTCCAGGGTTATAGCTGGAGGTACAGACATTATTTCATGGCCATGTCATGTTCCTTCGGCTTTTTCGCAACTTGACTCAGCACCAGATCATCCCGAAGTTGTTGTAATCGAACTTGCTCGACGTATGCCTGGAACCAGGTTACGCAAACTAACCAAGTCTACCGGTGCAGTTTTATTGAACTTGAACAATACCATGGCGGGATCGACAAGAAACAAATTGTTAAAAATCCTTCCAAAACGAGCTCTGTCTTGTATGCCAAGTGTTGTGACCTGGATGTTGCACGAAAATTATTTGACAAAATGCCACAAAGAACTGTATCTTTAAGGAATGCGTATTCCAAACCTGGACATTTGGAGGATGTTCACCAACCGTTTGACATAATGATTGAACGAAAATTGGTGTCTTTTGACAACAATACATGGGATCAATATAAGACATTTCTCTGTCAATGGGATGGCATGCAGATTGTATGATGAATCCATTGTAGATAAGCAAATTATAAAATTGAATACGGGGTATCAGTTGTTGGTGTTAAGCCACATTCGGATCGAAGATGCACTGGTCCAAGAGAGACCAGTAGCTCAGTGGTAGAGCACTCCAACAGCATATGAAAGGTCCTAGGTTCGTGTCCTAGCTGGGCCATGTCTCAACATGGTATCAGAGCCAGGCCCAGGCTAGGAGTCCCAAGCACACGAGAGGTGTGGCTTAAGGGGGGGTGTTGGTGTTAAGCCACACTCGGACCGAAGATGGACTGGTCCAAGAGGGACCAGTAGCTCAATGGTAGAGCACTCCAGCAGCGTATGAAAGGTCCTAGGTTCGTGTCCTAGCTGGTCCATGTCTCAACATCAGTTAATTGTCAAAACTCTTTTTGGGGAAGCCGTATGCATTTAGGCACAAATGATAGATCATGAGATAGATTTTGAATGGAAGGTAGAGCTCTCGCAAGGGATTCCAACATATCAACAACGCCTTTTTTGAGGGCAGACAACTTAGAGGATCATAATCCTCTTTTGAGTTACAAAATAGGTAAAGATTCCACCCTTATTTTGATGCTAAGACTGCAGGGAGGATCTATGGATCCAGGGATGCCTTCAACATCTAAACAGATGTCATTTAATAAAGCGCTAAAAATAACAGCCAACAAACCAAGTGTAATGAAGCCTTTTTCCATACCCAAAGCCTATGTAGTGGAACATGATGAAGAGGTGTCGATAGTGGAAATACAAATGAGTATGTGTTCCTTTGTTAGCTAGATTTAGAAATAGAAGTAGTTATGTGTAGATTCAATGGATTTTAACGTTTCATAACGGCTTTATATCAATGGATATATTTGACATGGACAAAACAATGTGATATCATGCTATGCTCCAAGGGATTTTTTATTATACATTTTGTTAAAGAGGAATATTATCAGAAAGTTTTAATAGATGGCTTTTGGTTTTAGGGAATTGAGGGGCACTTCAACACTCTATGATTTTTAGAATTTGATCCAAATTCACTTTCAGTCATGAAAGTTACAATATGGATTTGGCTACCCAATTTACCTCTACATTTTGATGCGCTTTTACAGAGATAGTTAACTCGGGCACCTATATCAAAAGTGATATTGCAAGAGTACTTGCGGGATTGTATATAGATGCCTGCATTTGCATGGAGATAAATCTTAGCAAAGGTTTACCGAAAAAAGTCACTCTCAAATGTGGAAAACTACAACACGTTTAGATGATGGATTATGAGAGCACATATTTTAGATGCATAAGTTGAAAACTTTGAGGACACCTTCAAGCTACCTGTCCCCAAGCACGAGCTCATCCTCCCAAGAAAAAAGGGGTGAAAACAAAATCCAAAATATGGATCTTTCCGACACAAGAGGTAGTGGATGAAAAAGATGAGGAATTTCAACATTCAACCGAGCCAAAAAATAATAAAAATGTAAAATTTGATACCTAAGTTGAGGCTTTTGTTCCTATTATGATGGAAAGAGGAAAAGATCAGAATCCATATGTGGGTATTGATCGGAATGGGACCACATCAAAGGGGAAGAAGAGAGCTCATGAATTAGAGAGCTCTAACTTTGATAAGGAACTAGTGGCCTATTTGAATCCAAAACTATTGATTCCACATACTCTTTAAAAAATTTAGACTTCAGATTTGCAGATAATCATAGTGGAGCCCTCAAAAGGGGTGTGGCAGGAGGTTTAAAATAAAAGAGGCAAAAAGAGCATAATAGAAGATTGTCTAGGATACATCTCTCACTGAATTTTGGTCTATGTTTACGTAGGTTATTGTTTCTACCTATCCTTTGTGTCTTGTGTGTTGCTATACTTCTAATAGTTGTCTGCACTTTGTTACACATTGTTGGTTTCCCTTTTGTTTTAGGGGCTTTGTTGTTCACACCATGTGGGGTGTTGCTAGTTGTAGTGAATATCTTATTGGCTCTTGGAAGTATCTCAGGATCTTAATCTTCAATGCCTTTTGCATTTACATTATGTATCTTTTTTCCAATGAATAAAAGTTATGATATTTCTTTGGAAAAAAAAAATTCATCGGGTAACCAAACACCAAGGCACAAGAACATTAGGCCACAAGAGAAAACAAAGTACATGACAGAGGTGGAGGATTAGCTAGCTTGTCATCCAAGGCATCGCCAATAGGGGGATCTATTGTATCAAGTACTTGTTCCCAACCGTCACTAGTTTTAATTTTGTTTGCATCATCCTTTAGATCCTATTTTGACAGGGAAATTGCCAAGACAAGATAAGGAAATTCCCATTGTTGTTGAGCCATCCATCTACCAACATATAGGAATGTGGACCCATCACCACAAGACTTGTGAATTGATGAAGAATGTTGTGATTGACTTCGTCATTTGCTTCATGCATGTGCCCACTATGAGATCCATAGCCACAACCCTAAGAAGAAGACCATCAGTGGGGAGGATTTGAAGGGCCCTGATTGACTATATATGGATCACTCCCCCAATGATCCAATAGAGACTAAAGATGCTCAACCTTTAGCTAGACATTATGAGCTTGCACTTGTATCTGTAGCATTACATTACATATCACTTACACTTTACTAGTAACAAAAAAAAAAAAACATCAAAAGATAAATGGTTAAAAATTGCATTATTTATTTCTTTTCACAACTAAAAAAGAATTTTAGAATGAAAAATATACCATACTTGGTTATATTATGTATGTATTGTAGCCAAATCCTATAATATGATAGCAAAAAATAACAAAAGTACATAGAGTTGAGGGTATATATAATTAAAATAAGAGCTATTCCTCATTCTATTATTGGCCACACTGATGATGACATTTACAAAAAATGGCGACACATGTGACTAACCTACAAGTGCACATTTAATATTTGCACCATCACTCATTACATTTAATATTATCACAAACACTTATTTAGAATATGATTTAATTAATTAATCTAACATTCCCCCCTTAATTCATCATAGTCTTAAGAGTACAAGAGAGAAAATTTATGAATGCTTCAAACTTCTCACATGCAAGTGACTTGGTGAATACATCTACACATTGGTCTTGAGTGGGAAAAACTAGAGTTGAATGTTATGTTGTTGAACATGCTAAGGCAAGAAATGGACTTAAACTTCAATGTGCTTTGTGTGCTCATAAAAAAATGGATTGTGAATAAGTTGCAAAACACTTTGATTGTTGTAGTATAGAATAACTAGTTGTTCCTATGGTACTCCCAATCCTGAAAGTATGCAAAATAAACATATATCTTCATAGACAACTCTTCTTGTTGCACGATATAATACCTTAGTGGAAGATCGATAAATAAAGTTCCACTTCTTGCTCCCCCATGAGATAGGACCAAATTCCAAAAAGAAAGAAGTTCTAAATGTGGATTTTCCATTATCAATATAGCCTGCATGATTTACATTTGTGTATTGAACGTCAATAAGAACTTATCATTCTTCTTGTATTCTAGGTCATCCTCTAAAGTACCTTGAATATATATCATTATTGTTTTTGCTAATTTATAGTGACTCACCTTTGGTTCCTAGATGGATATTGAAAGATAACTAACAATATAGCTGATATATGGTCTAGTGTAAGCTAAGTAAATGAGACTCCCAATCAACTGACAATAGAGAGTGGCATTTATTGGTGGTGATGGATCTGAACGATACAATTAAAGTCTTGTCTCTGTGGGTGCTGTAATAGGATTACATTCCATCATCTTGAATTTCTCGAGCATTGTATTGGTATATTTATTTTGAGACATAAATATGTGATGTCCTTTTTGCCATACCTCCAAACCAAGATGATAGTGTAGTATCCTGAGATATGTCATGTCAAACAATCATTGAAGATCATTCTTTATTGCATCAATAATCTTCACTAAGCTACCAATGATGACTAGATCATCGACATATATAATCAAAATCACAACCTCCCCCTTACTTTTTGAGGTAGAGGTTTGAATCATATGAACTTCACTAGAATCTATGTTGAACGACATGCTCATCAATCTTGATATACCAGGCTCAAGGACCCTACTTGAGACCATACATTGACTTGATGAGTATACATACCTTTTGTTCTTGACCAGGTGTGACAAAACCCTCTAGTTAGGTCAACAAACTTCTTGTAAATCTCCATTCAAGAGAGCAATTTTAACACCCATCCAATGGATTTTCTGTCCAAACTTTATAGCGATAACAAAGATAAGATCATTCTAATAGTCTTTATCTTGGATGTGGGAGAAAAATTCTCCTCATAATCAATGCTTTTTTTTCTGTGCCTAACCCTTTGCTACAAGTCTTGCCTTGTACTTATCAATGTTGCCATTTGCTTTATACTTGGTCTTAAAGACCCATTTTCAATTGACAAGTTGCCTATTAGAAGATCAAAAGGTTGTCATGTATTGTGCTTCATCAATGACTAATACTCTGCATCCATGGCCTCTTTCCAAGGTTTTTAATTTTATACTTCATGAACCATTGAGGGTTCAAATGATTATGCAATTGTGCTCATAAGGGCCAAATTCACCTCTTCATGAGCCATGCTACAAGTCCTTGGTCCTAAAGTGGAAGGGTTTCAGATTCCATCTAATTTTACATCTCAAATTGTACTTGTACATCACTTGGTCATATGTCGGACAATATTAATGGGTAGTGGAGTTGGAGGTCATGGTTGGCCATCATCGTTGTCCTCATAGTCACTACCACTATCAAAATTTAAAGTGTTTACATGACTAAAGTATGTATCAAGTGCCTATGTGGAGGGTGGATTAGATTCACCCTTCTTATCAAAGACAACATCTCTACTGATATATAACTTCTTGGTCTTAGGATCCATGATTTAGTATGCCTTTGAATTTTCATTATACCCCAAAAAATATACATTCTAAATATTTTTCATTCTTTTTTTTCCTCTTCTTCTTTGGAATGTGAATATGTGCCTTACAACCAAAACCATGAAGATGAGAGATATAAGGCTTATTAACTAACCATGCTTCTATTGGAGTGACACCATTGAGAGCTTTGGTGGGTGCATAGTTCAATAAGTAAACCATTGTATGCATTGCTTCTACCCAATATGGACATGCCATGTGGGCATGTTTCAACATGTATCACATCATTTCAGCAATGGTATGATTATGTCACTCAGCAACACCATTTTGATGCGACATATAAGGCGCAATTAGTTGATGGTGAATGTCATGTGACTTCAAAAATATAGAGATTTCATTGTTGGTGTATCCCCCACCACAATTTGAGTAGAGGATATATATGTGGCGACTAGATTGTCTCTCAACTAGAGCTTTGAACTCTTCAAATACTTGGAAGGCTTGATCCTTGGTCTTCAAGATGTTTACCCACATTTTGTGTAAGTAATCATCAACAAAGAGATGGAAATATTTGAATCCATTAACACTAGGAGCGAAATGTTTGCACAAATTAACATGCACTAGATCTAATGGAATAGTTTTCTGATATGTACTTGTGCCAAATGGAGCTCTATGTTGTTTTCTAGCTAAATAATTAGAGAAAAAACTAGTGGTCATTTTAAGTGAGGGAAGGCCTCTCACCATGTTGTGTTTGCTTAATGCGATCAAGTACCCAAAGCTAAAATGCTCATATCTCGTGTCATAAACTGTATGAGTTTGTATCTTTGAAAACTAGAGCTTGATTGTCTTGGTGGAAAACATCAAGCTGAAATGTTTTGGATACATTGGAATCTCCTTCAATAATTTTTGAGCTTTGAAACTTATCTCGAATGAGACATAATTTTTTGTCATTTTGATAGTCAAATTCAATCGTAAGGATGTGATCGAGCAATTGATTTACCAAAAATAGATTTTTTGTTATGCCTAGAACATATAAGACAATAGTAATTTTACATCCATGATTACCAAGTGGTAAGGAAATTTCACTTGTACCTTGAACACAATATGATGTATCATCTCCAATAGATACATTACCACAATATGATGAATTATTCTAAGTGGTGAACCAATCTTTTCGGCCAGTCATGTGCCTTGTGGCACCATAATCCACATACCAGATTGAAGTTGGAGGAGGGATATCCTTTGTTGTCTATGTAGCGTAGACAAGATCATCATATGAGGAATCATTATCTTCTACAATGTTTCCATGGTTTAGCTATGAGGAAGGATTTTGTTTCCAAGTACGTGTGGATTGTGGCTTGTGTTGCTTATGTCCTTGTGGATATTTCTATTGTGTGGGCTTCTTGTTGCTAAATGAGCCTTGTGTAAATGCATTGTACCAATAATCCTTCAGTTCATGACCTATCTTTCTATAGATTAGATAAAACTTTTGTGATCAAGGTTTATTCTCTTGTTAGTGCTACTGATTGTTTTGCATAGGGGATTGTTTTTAAGGCTTCATGGGCCTTTTCCCATTTTTTCATGATGCAAGTGCATATTATTTTTCACATACTTTTGTTGTGTGCATAGATTATTTGTGTTCCAACATATTAACCAACTTTCAAAAAGTTGTTTTTATCTTTGAAATATTTAGAGTCATCATAAAGATATTATAGGTGGAGGGTAATGCTCTCAGGGTGATAGGTACCAGGAAGTCATATGAAACTTCATCACTCAAAGGTTGGACCAATGCCCATAGTGTTGAAATACGTGAAAGAAAAATTTAAACTTTTTCATCTATCTTCAACTTGAGACAGTGAAGTTGGATTTGTAAATGAAGAATGGTATTCTAGTTCTTGGCCTCATTAACGGTGTTGAGTTTGTCTCATGCATATTTGGCTGAAGTAACATTTCAAATATGAGGTTGTACCTCATTCGATACCTCAAACATAGATAAACTTCACCTTTTGGTTTGCTTTGTTTAAATTACATTGTTGGTCAATGTTTGTGCCATGCCAAGTGTATGAGTCATAAAAAACCAACCAAATATCTTCAAATTCGATGTATGTTTTCACCTTGGTTTTCCATGCAATATAGTTATCACCATGAAGGAGTTGTGAATTTGGCAAAATAAATCTTGGACCATTTCTATCCATTTGAACAAGACTGTCTATGGGAGATGGATTGGTTCTTTATTACTCCAATAGGCCTTCATTTCTATATATCATCAGATCGATATACCAAACCTCTTAATATGTTCGACCTTGCTATATACCCGTTAATACATGGAAGAATTTCATGCTTTCTATATACCTAATAGTACTTGAATGAGATGTTAAAGCCCATGATAAAAAAGTGGCACATGGTAGCTAGATAGTACATGAAAACAATTCATTCTATGAGTGATACCTACTTAGAGAAACATCCTTATATGTAGGTGTAACTTCCCAATATACTTTGAAATTCAATATTTCAGGATTTATGTGTAACGATAGTGATGAATGGGTAATGGAGGGAAAGGTAAAAATGAAATGGTGATCCTTATTTCTCTCTGATGATCTAAAAGAACGTACCATAAACACCATTTTTAGACCTAAATTAGGCATTAAATGTAGTAGTTCAACACAATGACTTTACTCGTAAATGCGACCTAGAGGCACTGCATATACCGAACACTACATGTGTTTGTAACTTTTTTTTATTTGCTTGCTTTATGACATAGAGTTGGAAATAATATTATGTAGAAAAATATATCTAAAATTTTATTTTCATCTATATAAAATAACCTTTGATTTTCTCATTTGGAATAAAAGATATGATTTTTTTCTACAGGTCGTGTATAAAAAAATTGTCAAAAATTAGGTTCATAAGTTCAACTTTAGATCACGATATTTATCTTGATACTACTCAAAATACTTAATATAACCACTTTTCACAAAGCTTTCGAAGTCCTCTTTGCAGATGTTAAATCATTGTTTGAATCAGACACTTATGTGAGAATAAAAACCTCCTGTAAGATAGCTACGATTTTATGAAAATAAATGTTTGCACTATTTCATATAAAAATCCCCACTTCGTTAGAAAAAAATAGAATTTCTTTGTCTATTTTTCAAATCTTGTCTCAAGAATAAAAGAAATAAAGGAAATAATAAAAATCTTGTATGAAGAATTCAAATGCAACAGTGTTCCTCTTTCTTTTCTTCTCACTCCTCCTTTGATCCATTTCCCGATCAATTTAGATCTAAATATTTCCATAGAAAATCCTATGCTCCTTACAAATAGGATTAATCTCTTTCTTGCTTTGTAGGCCTCTGATGACTATCTATCATTTGAAGTAATTTTTTGAATGCTTTGGAGCTCTTCTAAAAAATAAACAAAGTAGATGTAAATCTGGAAAAAAATAAAAAATACGAAGAAGAAAACAATGGTACATTTCTCCTTCAATTGCAAGAAATCTGGGTGCTTGAGGCTCCTCAATAAATTCTCATTTTTCCTTGATCTTCTTGCTCCTGCTTTGATACCAAATGATCTAACTTATTATTCTAACATAAGAATACCAATTTCTAGGAAAAGAATTCTAGATGAATTGGTTAAAAGGGTGTGAATCCACTTCCATGTTGACTAAGCATACTTGCAAAACCAAAAGAGACGCTTCAAAAACCTAAGTTTTTGGAATGAAGAGCAGAAAGGATAAACAAACCCTAGGTGAACAAACCTATTTCCTACATATAGACCTTAGTGTAAAACGCACCAAAGAGAATGTGCTTGTTTGGTTTCGTTGATATCTTTCCAAATTGTTGGAAACCTTTGGCCCCAAGTATTTTTAGGAGAGCCAAACTTCCAACAAGCATTTAGAGATCAACCTGAATGTGATGAGGAGAAAGCAATTGATAACCGTGTTGGAGTTTATAACAGTCAAATGGGGTCTCTACAAGTCACTTCTAGTTTGTCCACCCTTTGGAGGATGTTTGAATTTAAATTTTATGGAGATGTTCATTTGGAATAACCTTTTGTATTTTAGGATGGAGGAAATATCACATAACTATTAAGCTAAAACTAGTCATAGATGATAGGCGAGGTGAGCCAATCTCAATACCATTAATGAAAAATGTCAAAGATAATCTCAATTCATTTTTTGAAGAATCTGAGACTCTTACCCAACAAACCATGGTAAAGGGAACACCATAGTATGAGAGAACAAGATACCACCATAGGGAATGAGAGTTCAAAAAGTGCTGAAACCTCAAATCATCTCCATCCTAAGGTAAATGAGGCTTAAGCAACTCCTAGGCTTTCCATACACTCTAGGCAATAAAGGTTCTCACAAATTTGACTAGAACATGGGTGAGCAAAAGAGATGACTACCAAGACCCTTCCAAGTCTTCCTACCAAAGGGACTTCTTTGAGAGATGCAATGACGAAGAAAAATCTTCCAGGACTCATCTCCTTTCAAAGACACAATTAATCCATTCGAAATAAAATGTAGCACCTTGAAGTTTGACATTAAGAAGACCAAGACCTCCTACCTCTTTAAGTTTGTAACATAACTCTCATAAAAAGTTGTGAAAATGTGTAGAGTATTTAGAATTCATCCAAATGAAATCCCTTAGGAGGCATTCTAACTTAGCCTATGTAGTGTTTGAAGGTACCCAACAAGAAGAATTGTACACATGGGTTGTTGCATGGACTTTAGAGCAAATTTAGAACTTACAAGGTAGGGGGAGATTTTTTTTGATCTAATATGTAATCTTTTTGTCAACCCTCTAAATCACACAGTGCCATACATTAAAAGGAGAAGCTTAAAAAGGAAAGGGAATGTCTAGGAATTTGAATTGATCTTCACAATGAATTCAATCCTAGTTGAAATCCTCTACCCAAGGAAGTAAGGAGGTGCCAAACTCTCTATAGCATTATATTTTTTTCCATTAAAATTTGAAATCGTAAATGTATTAGAAAGTTTATGAAACAAACTATTTTAGATGCTTCAAAAATATATTTTTAAAAAACCTTATAAAAATTTTGACTAAAATTTTAGTACCAAATTTAACTTAGAAAAACCCCCAAAAATACAAAATAAAAAACATAGAAAATAATAATAATAATATTATTTTATTAATGCAAGGAAGAGTTTCCAGCACGAGGAATGGATAGACTAAAAGAACATCTTTACTCTTACAAACAAACATCTAAATCACACTTGAAAGTAAAATTTGCAGGAGTAGCATTAGTTTTTTATACAAGCAATAGTTGACTATTTTTATAGTATTATCAGTAGCAACACAAAGCAGAGAATTTGCATGAGCTCAGCCTTAATGCTTATAATACGGCTGTAGGTCACATGATGCTTAGCTCCGCTGAATTTATACATAGACAGCATGGCCGAGCTACATAAACAGACACAGATAAGTCTTCAGCCTTTTCCATGACTCGGTCTAATTGGAATAGTGTTTGTTGTGTGACAACCCCACCGTCGTCATGCCACTGCAATTATAACTGAACTTCTTTATACCTGCCGGCCACTGCCCGAGTATGCAACCACATTACAACTATTTCTTGGGTTTGCTGCAGCTAGCTTCCAACATTTATATCCATAGCGTGCCTTCCAGGTAATCTGACAAAAACAACATTGACTCAAATTTCAAATTTCAAAAGGCGACAAAGTGGGTATCATTTTTCTTCGTTCCCCGAGATTCATATCCTTAAGACTGACGCGGTTTCATTTGGTTTACTGATTGTCTTGTACAGAAAAACCGAACCACAGAAAAACCGAACCCAATTTTGCTGAGTATTGAAAAAAGGTGAGGCTGTCAGTGGTATTTGTTGTCCTTGCTTCAACCGATCTGTTCTAAGCGTTTCGTGTGGAAATGAAATGGGTAGCGATATGCCTATTGATTTTGTGCAGAAACATGACAGCCAGGTCAGATGGTAAGGAATCGATGTACATTATCCATACATTTTAGCATTACCATATCATTAGAGCTTTCTCTAATAAATTGAATTTCAACATACAGAGCCTTATCACTACGACTCCTCTGCTTACACACAAGTATGCGCAATCTTCTGATCTTGTCTTCACCTTATCAAATTACCATTTATTTGGGGTTAAAAGTTCAATAATTTGATTTAGTGTAATTTGTTTTTCAGTGTGAAATACACCCAGCAGCACCTCTCTACAATGGAGGCATAATTGTGAATCCTGGTTTCGAAGATGGAACTAACGGCTGGACCGAATCAATGGCGAATGCAAACTTACATATAGAGACTGAAAACAATGGCAACAAATATATTGTGGCATCTAATCGCCAAATGGGGTCTCATTCCCCATCACAGAAACTGGAAATTTTAAGTGAAGATATGAAGTATACCTTCTCGGGTAATAATGAATTTTCCGGAACTAATAGCTTATAGACTATAACATGTATGATTATATGCATTGACATGGGATTGAATGGACAGCGTGGGTGCAGATAAGGGGAAATGCAAGCTCTGCCTTTGTGAATGCAAGCGTGGGTGTGGATGATACAACTTACACCTGTGCAGGAAATGTTATAGCTAGAAATGGGTGCTGGTCTTTCCTTAAGGGCGGATTTGTTCCTGATTGGTCTTCTCTTTCTTCAATGCTCTACTTTGAGGTTACTTATTAGCTATACCCAATATTTTCTCTGGAATTTCAATACATAGATAAAAGTATTTCCATACTCTTCTTGGTTTCTTTGTTAATTTGCAGAGTAACAATACGGATGTTGATATCTTAGTTGATAGCGTTTCCCTTCAACCATTTACAGATGAAGAATGGCGCCTGCAGCAACAAGATAGAATTAGAAAGGTACTTTTTATATTATTCATACCTTCATTGCTCCACCCAAACAGTTCTACTGTTTTAATGATTGTTTAAACATTAATGAGATAGATAGTATATCCACAGTCCATAAAATAATAATGAAGATTTCTGGATAAAACAGGGTGGATTTTTTTTAGATTTCTGTTTAAACATTGCAGGAGTTTATTCATAATTACTGTTAATTTGAACTGATTCAAATATTTTTTTGACTCTATTGAATTCAACGACAGAAAAGGATGAGAAGAGTGATCCTTCATGTCACAGACGTGCACGGCAACCGGCTAGAAAAAGCAAACGTGACAGTGCAGCAAAAATCCAGACAATTTCCGTTGGGTTCGGCTATAGCTCAGACCATTCTTGGAAATGAACCATATCAGGTTAAACCAGTTATGCCCTGTAATTGCAGTCATTATAGGATTTGTCCCTATAATTTTGTCAATATTTTGTGAACTGACTAGATATTATATAATTTATGAAACTCAGCTGTAATTTTGTAGAAATTATATTTACAATTCAATTTTATTTGAGAGTTTAAAAAATAAAATTAAATATTTTTTTACTGAAAAACTTATTCCATATATTAAATAAACATTATGTTACAAAGTTGATCATACAAAAAATAGTGGACAGAAAACTTTTCAACTAAACGTAACAACAGACCAAGAGAAAAGCAGATGAATTTTTATATTTAATGTTATACTTCATATACCGTTCTAAGTGAAAAAAGTGTGTAGAGAGGTGGGACACCTTCAGATTTTACTGAGTTATTAGGAGTGCTCCTTGTGGTGTTAGTCGAGTACTTTCAGACTCTCCTCGCTACAGGTTGCTCTCAAGGGATTGTGTTTTCACAGTGGGAAAGATTCAGTTCTTGGATCTACTATTGATGATAAAGATAAAAAGAAGGTAAGGGATGGTTGGGCCCCTGTCCCTGATATGGCACACCCTTTTCTTGTAATTATTTTATTTATTTAAAATATATATATATATAAGACATTTATAATTTTTTCTTTCTCATATACATATTGATAAGGAAGGCACTATCTTGTCTATGTAATTACTGGGTCAACCGTTACAAGCTAAGACTACAAATTCTAAGAAATATTAAAATGATGAAACTTACTAATTCAAGAGAATGTATAGCCTTCAAATCCCTATGTTTTATGTGGAATTGATCTGTAAGAGGTACCAGAGTTGCGAGCTTGAATTGTGCCGTTTCTAGGTCAAGTTGAAGCGTTGAACTGCCCACCCTCTATTGTCATGGGGCAACCCTAACATCCAGGCGGAGTCGGATTCCTGTTTTGGTGGTAGCGTAATCGAACCCCTCTTTTTTTTTTTTAACAAAGTAAGCTGGCTTGGTAAAAGGCTAAACATAGTACAATATTGGCTACTTATGTAGAGAAACCTACCTCATCCCTAACCGCGCCTTTTAAGGGCTCCAAACTAGAATACCCCTCAAACATAGGTATAACAGAGGCAAGGATCCAATACATTTAAATATAAAAAAAAAAAACTCACCAATTATAAAAGCAAATATGACCACACACCATTCAGTTTTGGACAGTCCATTATATGCTGTTAGGCATCAACTAATCTTGGTGATCTCTGCACTCTGCTGGTTTTGTCGAAGGTTCATCCACTATTGGCAGCCATGTGAAGAAGTAGCACACTCTTGAGTATCTGCTCTGTTAACACAGATCAAAAGTTTGGTTCTCATCAAAACAATGTTAATAGTTAATTAAATACTTTTTTTTGATAACATTGTTAATTAAATGCATTTTTTTGAAAGCTTATGAGATCATTCAGCTGTCAAAGATTTTAAAATATCTCAACAAGTTTTGTTGAGAAAATTAAGGAACAACATGAGACCATACCCATATTAAAATGTACTTCAATTTTCTCAGCAGCACCAGCAGAGATATTTTAGGAGCAGCAGCCCATGGAACCACTAGGTTAGCATCCAGAATCCATGAACACCATAAGGATAAGCTCTTTCCTACAACAGTGCATTCATTTAATTAGAAAGTTTCTATTTGTAATTGTGGCTGTTTGATTGTCTGAGTTTAAGATTTAATGTTCCATGATTCCAACATATTTCATTCACTAGAGTAGAAAAGTAATGTTTTTAATTCAACTGCGACAGAGATGGTTTGTGAAGAGATTCAACTCTGCTGTATTTGAGAACGAGCTAAAATGGCACTCTACAGAGCCCCAACAGGGGAAGCTCAATTACAGTGTTGCAGACGACATGTTAGCCTGGTGCAATGCAAATGACATTACTGTTCGTGGGCACAATATTTTCTGGGAGGATCCAAAATTCTTGCCTTCCTGGGTCACATCACTGGACAGGGAGGAATTGCAGAAAGCAGTTAAAGAGAGAATTCAGTCTCTAGTGAGCAGATATGCAGGCAATTTTATCAACTGGGACGTGAGCAATGAGATGCTGCATTCCTCATTTTACGAGGACAAACTTGGCAGCAATGCTTCAGATGGATTCTTCCTGGCCGCCCAGGAGATCGATCCGTGGACGCCCATGTTCATGAATGAGTATAATGTCATCGAGACTTGCGAAGATTCTGAGTCTTCAGTGGATGCCTACATTGAAAAGCTCAGAGAGATCAAAGCGTTTGGACGGGTTACGGAAGGAATTGGCCTCGAAAGTCACTTCAACAAATCAAATATTCCCTTTATGAGGGCGGCGTTGGATAAATTGAGCACTCTTGGTCTGCCCATTTGGCTTACAGAAGTTGATGTCAACAGTAATTTCGATCAGGAAACACAGGTAAAGTATCGTTCACATGCTCAGCTTCGTTATTTACTGGTTTTTTTTTGGGATATTTTTAATGAAAAAAAGTTTGTGATTATTTACTCTGTTTTTTTGCCAGCAGCAAAATAATGTTAGGCATATATATTATATATGATATGTATATTTATTTGGATGGGATATTTTTTTAATTACAAGGTTAGTGGGTCTACTTCTATTTAGAATATAAGTGAAGTTTTTTGGTTGTAGATATCTTGATTATTAATAAATGAATGAATAAAAGATTTTAATAATATCTACGAAATCGAGTAATTTATGGGATTGAGGGATATAACAGAAGTGTTTCGTGTTAACGCAACTTCATGATATGAATGTTATCTTTTTAATCACGTAAAATTTTAAACTCCTTTTTAATGTTAACTCTTTTAATATGAATCTTGATTAGAAAACTTTTGTACTATCTAACCTTTCATTTGTAAACAAGTCAACGAAGTTGTCGACTTTTAATCAATCTTTTTATTTGGTACAGATGTCATTATAAGTTATGCATTCTATAATAAATTGTCATTCTGCATCCACTACCCCCTTGTCACAAAATAAACATACTCTCGTTTTCCATTCTTCCATGGGTACTGTCCACCTCCTTGTTTCACACTTAAGATGATGCGAGTTAATCTTCAATTTTGTAATCAACATCTTTACTTTCTATTTGATTTTTTTTTCAATGTCCGGCTTTTCTTCATATTCTTATTTGGGATTAAACTCTTTGATGGAGTATGTTTTTTAAAAAATCTCCACTGCTTTATTTATATAATTACTTTGAATTATTTTATTACATATTTATTTCATCATTAATATTTGGATATTCTTATTTGCTAATGCCCCATTTATTTATCTATTTATTATTTTGTTTCATCCATATATTTTCTTTTATTAAGGGTAAATACTTTTGGGTTAGAGCTTTGCACTGGGAAAAGAGGGTTTTGACGGGTCCCACAACTCGATACAAGAATCACCCAAGACAACACACTGACCAAAAAAGGACCGGCCTAAAAAGAGCATGAACAACTCCAAAACCAAAAATAAAAAGAAACCAACGAAAACACAATAATTACACGACAAGAGAACAACCAAACATCAACTAACAAGAAAGGCAAAAAGCCTAATCACCACAATCACCAAAGTGTCAAGAGTTGGATCAATCGTTGACTTGGGATAACCTTTTACTTCAACGAGAGAAAAGGTCATCCACAGTCCATTGTGTTCCATCCTTAACCAACTCATCAACTTCAGAATGCAAACACTCAATGTCGGATCATCGACCTTTCCTTTTGACTGAGGAAAATAGAACAACGGACAATCCAATACCCACCACATGGGACGTAGAAGCTCCTTTATTTAGCAAAGCGAGAGAGGGAGGATCCAAGATAAGAGTAGGCGTAGGGCTCAAAGGGACCTCCCTTGTCGAGCAAGAGAGGGCCCAAGGCCCACATATCTGATCATGGATTTAATATGATCCTCCTTCCGCAAAATGGAAGGGAGATTATAAAGCCGGATCCAAAGAAAAACCTCTGAAATCACCATGAAAGCAGGGTTAAAAAAAAAGGATCACGGACAAAAGAAGACGTCATGATTGCCGAAAAATCAAAGACGCAATGAAAAAACCATCACCCTATCCACCGCATTCTCAAATCACATATTTAATTCAATTTAATCCACATGTTTAATACAATTTAAACATTCATTTTTCTTAAGTAGTAAATTGAAAAATATTTTTAACTTTGAGCGTTCCAATATTTCATACACTTACATAACACGTGCACGACACATTCTTTATTTTTCATCTTGTACTTATAGGTCACATGTTCTCCATTTGTTTTTTTTGAAATAATAAAATATTCCTTGGAAAATATCAATGCACATGATGGCTATGGTGTTTGGTAACGGATAAATTTTATTCTATATTTTTATTTTATAGATCAAGGAAGCGACGCAAGGGACGTAATAATTGTCCATTGACCAATACATATGGTAGTCTTATGCACATGCAGGGTAAAAGGAGCCCTGAGCGCACTCGAGGATGCACCTCAGCCCGTTTGTACGAGCTTCACAGCAGTCCGTACTGCTGCCTAAGTCCAGTAAAGGCTCGGCTGTTTCTGCCGGTTTTTTTGACAGTTTTTGATGCGGAGCATTAACTGCTATCAGTTTGTGGAGCATTAACAGCTCCTTTCTTGGCGTAATATGGTTGTAACCGATTAGTTATTTTATGACTGTGTCTTACTTTTTTTGGTCTTCTGTTTGAGCTTTTTTTGGTTGACAGTTGACAGCGGTTCCCTGTTGGTTTGGGGAGTTAGTTGCTAGGAGTCTTTTAAGTTGTGGGTCTTAGGAAGTTATAGAGTAGGTTAACTCTCGCTGAAAGATGGGGAAACTCTGCGCTGTAATTTGGTAGGAACAGAGATCAATAAAGTAGTGTTGATTTACTCTCAGGGCCTTTTTATTGTCTACTTTTGTTTTGGATTCTGGGATTTTTCTATTATTTCTGAGTACAATTGCATGGTCAATCTTCAGATCTGCATCAGTTTTGGTATTAGAGCAACCCTGGAAATGGCTCAAAGAGTTCACATGGCTTGGGGACGAAGGGGTAGGAGAAATGCAAGACAGAGAGGTGATGCACTTGATGAAGTGCTTAGACGGTTGCAGGGCCTTGACGCCAGACTTCCTCATGAAGATTCTGAGGAAGAAAATGAGGTTTAGAGAGGACAAGCAACAGAAATAAACCCAATGGAAAGACTTATTGAGGCTATCAGAGAGCAAGGAACTAGAGTCAAGGTTGAAGTCCCAGATTTTAAGGGTTATCTAAATCCTGAAGTGTTCTTGGATTGGCTTCAAGATTTAGAAAAATATTATGACATGGAAGGAATTGAAGAAGATGACCCACGTAGGGTCAAAGTTGCAGCGTCTAGGATGAAATCTCATGCGGCCTTATGGTGGGAGAATCTCCAACATGCTAGAAGAACTCAAAGGAAGGAGAAAATTAGGTTGTGGCCAAAAATGTTAAAACATTTAAAGGCCAAGTTCTTACCTTTTGATTATCAACAAAAGTTTTTTTAGAGAGTTTCAGAACTTAAGGCAGGAGTTGTCCATATCTACTTACACCGAAGAATTCATGAAGTTACAGATCAGGACTAATCTACATGAAGATGATGAGTATATTGTGGCTAGATATGTTAATGGGCTGAGATTTCAACTCCAAAATGAGCTTGCTCTACTAAAAATAAATACTGTGGATGAAGCATATCAACTAGCCTTGAACGCTGATGAGAAATTGAGTAGAGTCAGCAGAGTGGGCAATAAAAGAGGTGAGAGTAATTCAAATAGAGGAAGAGGGGGCTCTTCCAAATCAATTACTAATGAAGAGACCATGATTAATGAGAAACCAAACTTCCAAGGAAGGGGTGGCTTCAGAGGTAGAGGAAGAGACAACCATTCTTGGGAGGTTGGAAGCCTTTGAAGTGCTATATTTGCAATGAAGCTCATAGGGCAGTAGACTACCCTCATAACCCCAAAAGAGCCATGATGACTCAAGAAGAAGGAGAAGAGCCCTTAGTAGAAGAAGTGGAACTAGAGATGGGAGAAAGTTTGATGTTGAGAAGGACCCTGGTAGCTGGAGACAAAGAAAACACCCAAGCTGATTGGAGGAGAAACAATGTCTTTCGAACACAATGCAAGTGCAAAGATAAAGTGTGCAAGGTGATTGTGGATGGAGGATCTACAGATAACTTGGTAAGTACAGAAATGGTACAAAAATTAAATCTTTCTTGCATACCCAAACCAAATCCTTATAAAATTTCATGGCTAAAGAAGGATCATAGTGTGCTTGTTAACCAGTCTTGCTTAGTTGAATTCAAAATTGGCCCATACGAAGATAAGGTGTTGTGTGATGTAGTGCCAATGGATGCTTGTCACTTGTTATTAGGAAGGCCTTGGCTATATGATAGAAATGTAATCCATCATGGTAGAGAAAATACTTATGAGATACAACTTGGAAATAAGCTCCATATTTTGAAACCTTTTAAGGAAGAAGGATCAGTAAAAATAACAGCCTTGTCACTATCTACAGTAGGGTGGAAAGATTTTTTAAGAGAGTCAAAGGGAGAGATATGTTATCTGTTGTACCCATAAAGCAAGGGGAAATCAGATCAGCAAATAATTCCTTTGGAAGTACAGGACTTGTTGCAGCAATATTCAGGCTTGATGCCAAGTGATCTACCAGCTGGTTTGCCTCCCTTTAGAGGTATTACTCACCAAATTGATCTGATTCCTGGTGCTAAACTTCCAAATCAAGCAGCTTATAGATTGACTCCTCTAGAGATTGAGGAAATGAGAAGACCAATCACAGAATTAATGAAGGATTTGTGAGAGAAATTATGAGCCCTTGTGCCACACCTGCTCTACTTTCCCCTAAGAAGGGAGGGAAGTGGAGACTTTGTGTGGATTCTCGAGCAATTAAAAAGATCACTGTGAAGTATCGTTATCCATTACCCAGAATGGACAACTTGCTAGATTGTTTATCAGGAGCTAAGATCTTCTCCAAAATTGACCTCAGAAGTGGTTATCATCAAATTCAGATTTAGGAAGGTGATGAGTGGAAGACAACTTTCAAAACCCAAGATGGGTTATTTGAGTGGGTGGTGATGCCATTTGGATTGTCCAATGCACCAACTACCTTCATGCGAACAATGAATCAGGTATTTAGATCACATGTTGGGAAATTTGTGATAGTTTATTTTGATGATATCTTAATTTTTAGTAAATTCTTGAAGGAGCATGTAGAACATTTGAGGATGGTACTTGACATACTTAGAACATAAAGGTTATTTATCAATAATGAAAAGAGTGAATTTTGCAAAGATAAGTTGGTATTTTTGGGCAATGTTATTTCATCAAATGGCTTGAGCATGGATCCAGAAAAGGTCAAGGCCATTCTTGAGTGGTCTACTCCGCAAAGCATTACTGAGGTGAGAAGTTTTTATGGTTTAGTAAATTTTTATAAGAAATTCATCAAGAATTTTAGTGGAGTAAGTGCAGCATTGACAGATTGTACAAAAGGGAAGGTATTCGCTTGGTCAAAAGCAACTGATCTTAGTTTTGAACAGCTTAAACAAAAAGTAACAAAGGCACCTATTCTTTCCATACCTGATTTTGAGAAGCTTTTCACAGTTGAATGTGATGCTTTAGGGGTGGCTATTGGGGGAGTATTAAGTCAGGAGGGGAAACCAGTGGCCTTCTTCAGTGAGAAATTAAATGAAGCTAAAAAGAGGTACTTCACTTATGATAAAGAATTCTATGCTGTGGTACAAGCTTTAAAATATTGGAGGCACTATCTCTTACATAAGGAGTTTGTTTTGATGACTGACAATCAAGTTGTCCCATAAACATGCTAAATGGGCTTCTTTTTTGCAAGCTTATACTTTTGTTGTGCAGCATAGGAGTGGTAAGAGCAATGTTGTGGCTGATGCTTTGAGTAGAAGGCGCCATTTATTAGCTGTAATGAGTCATGGATTGGTTGGCCCAAAATCCATTACAGTGACTGACCTTGGTCACCACACAGTCTGCATCCAACCGACGTCGGTTCCTGTGCCTGCCTGACTACCAACCCTGCCGACGTCGGTGTCCCCTGTTGCCGACGTCGGTGCTCCTGACCGACGTCGGTCTTACCTACTGTCGACGTCGATTTTCCTGCCGACGCCGGTACCTGTGTTTTCCTGTAAGTGATGACTTTTTCCCTGCGAGCTCCTTTGAATCAAGTCCCATGTCTAAACTGCCCTGCTCAGAAGTATCCAGCCCCATCCACTAGTCTTTGTCCGCCATCTCCTCCAAGAACACCAAGGCTTTCCAGTTCTTAAGCCTGTCAAATATATGTCTTCCGCTTAAGAACATGCATCTCCTTCCTGCTCATGTGACCAAGCCTACGAAGCCACATCTCCACAACAGAAGAAGAATCAGTAATATAAACAAGTAGATAAAGAGTACCTGTTTTCTTACCACCAGCGAATTCAAGTGCATCCACTGTGAGAGTTCTCGAGCATCTCTCATCACTCAACTCTTCTGAAGAAATTAGCCACATCTCCAAACCTGGGACCTGCATGACCTCCTTCAACACCCATGTGTTGGCTGCCTGCAATTTCAGCTCCACTTCCCCTTTGCCGATTCTTTGGCAAGGCTCACCAGCTCCTCTCCTTGGGGCTGCATGGAAAGAGGCAACAGAATCTGTTATCTAAGATTCAACTTTATCTAAGAAACCTCCCAAAGCATCTTGTGCAACAACCCCTGCAACATCTGCATCTTCAGTTCCTTCATGCTGATCTGCTACCAACCAACAATATTCTTTTACCTGCTCTTTCTTTCCATAGGACCGTAAGTGACCATCTGTGCTTTTCAACTCCTCCATTTTTAGCTTACTTTGATCTGCCATTGCTCTACTCTCACTCAATCAGAAACCCCTGAGAGTGACCTGTAACCAAACACAAAACTTGCTCCCTGCAACCTTAGCTCTGATACCATGTGTTGGGATATGAATAAACCAGAAGCACACAATTGATTACCAAGCAACTTAATATGCGAAAATAACCAGAATCAACAAGTAACTAGAATCCAGAAATAACACATGATATGAGAGACAATACACAACTTGTATTAATACTCATACATAAAAGAATACAATAAAAAAGATGCCACTTCTTCTCCACCACCTCTTCAGAGGCTTCCCACACCTCAAGTGAATAGTAATTCTCTCCTCAAAGCTCTCTCTTAGGTCCCAACACCCAACTCAAACACTGAGTTGGTGTTCACCTTACACCTGTGTTCCATGCACTCCACAAGTGTTCCACGCACTCCACAAGTACACAAACGTACTTCAAGTAGATCTTCCCTGAACCTGCAACAACCTGCACCTCAATAGACCTTACTTATAGAAAGATCTTCCTTGCCTTCCTCTTTGCTCTGAGTACACACCTGTACTCTAAGTAGATCTCTCCTGATACTGCTCCCTGTTGTGTTGCTGTCCTCTCTGATTTTGCACACCTGCAAATCAATCTAGTTCTGCACACCTGTGAACCTTGACCTTGCACACACATACACCTGCATATCAATGATCTTACTTACCATGTAGATCTCCTATAGAAGCCATGCACACTAGCTAACTAAGATCATACACCCCTGAAGAATCCTGCTGACTCTCCAAAACCAGCACCCACACTTGGTACTGTGGCACTAGGAGGAACACACCATTGCTCACCTCACACACAGAAGGAGCTTATAATATTGCTCTCTTACTCTCTAGCACACGTTTACAATACAACCATGAGTCTAATATATAGATCTCATCCAAACAATAATTAGACATCCAATTATAATAATTAGATCCTCAGCTCTCAGTCTAAAATTGGCTCTAGACATGCAAACACTTGGTTCGTCAACTAACTGCCCGTAATATACTCGCAGCTCGAACCACAGGTGACTGACGTCGGTCCCTGTATGCCTGGGGGGTGCCGATGCCGGTCGACTTATGACCGACATCGGTTGCCTTCTGTCTCTTCCCTGCCGACGTCGGTTGGCCTGACCGATGCCGGTGACAGTAACACTCCGCAACCCTTCTGCAACCTCCTCCATGTCTGCATCAGTGAAGCTTTTAGCTCCACAACCTAACAGTTTATACCTTTTTTGGGATTGAAAAACTTTTTCATATACTAATAATAAAAGAATATATATTTTATCTATGTTAATTGTGGGATTGGTGGGCTACTTCCAATCTGGGACATAAATAGGGTTTCTAATCCCTGTACCTCCACTTTGTCATTTTACCAATTTTTATGTCCCTTGTTATGGGTAGCTTGATTGTTGGTGGGATTTGAACTTAGGTCGCTTTGATATAAATGCATCTGCTTTAACCATTACACTACAACCCAAAAGACAACAATAAAATATGTTATATAATTTAATCATACCAAAAAAGTGAGTGGATAAGATCACAGTCTAAAATATCAAATTTGTTTAAGCCGATAAAATCTATGTATTTAACTTAAAAGTATACAAATAAATTTTCAACAAAAAAAAATGATGTAACAACAAACAAAGAACATACAAAAATATCTGCAAGTAGACCAAAACAAACCACTAAGTAATGGAAGCAACGACAAACATGGTTGATGGAGGTGGAGGATCGTCTAGTTTGTCACCCTAATTGCCCCACTTGCCCCACTTCGAATAGAAGGATCTGCAAAATGTCATATTGGATCCCAACCATCAACATCATATTCTTTATTCTTATCCTTTGCATATCTTGTCTAGTGTGCGAAGTAGTAAGTGCCGAGTGAAGGAATTTTTCTTGTTAAGGCATAACTCATCGATTATGTCTACCACCATTATATTTTAAAATTTATTTTTCCTTTCAATTAAACACTTGAAATGAAAAAAAAAAAATCAATGACACTATAGTATTATTTTGATGGTGGGAAGTGAAAGTCTTTAATTACTAAACACAAATATATTATCATATTATAATTAGGTTTATTTTATATGAGTAAGAATTATGAGATAAAAGCTCCCAAAAATTACTAAAAATAATAATTGAGAAACTCAAAACAATTCATAAAAAATATCTTTAAGTAATATAAAAATATATAATAATAAATTGAAAGAGTTGTGGTTCAATTAATACAAATACTGGTAAAGGTTAATGTCGTGCCTTTTCCTAAAATACAAATCTTATAAAATATCAAAAATAGACTACGTTAAATAAATCAATAAAAAATACACACAATAAAATCTAAAAAATTACTTGTACAAAATATACTTCAATTTTCCATTTCTCTCTTTTTTTTTTTTTTTGTAATTTTCTATTTTATAGTGATAGACATTGCATTAGGGATAATTTCATGTTTTAAATAAATATTTTATTTCATGTATCTTAAATTGAATTGTTTTGCATGGGACATCATGTGATCTAAGTAAACAAAAGTTGTGCATTTCTTATAGTATAAACAGTCATACAAAAACTAAATTTGGAGGACAATTTGCAGGCTACATATTTGGAGGAGATATTGAGGGAAGCATTTTCTCATCCGGCAGTGGAAGGAATAATGATGTGGTCTGCTCACCATCCAAATGGTTGTTATAGAATGTGCTTGACAGATACTTACTTAAACAATTTACCTGCAGGTGACATGGTTGACAAACTATTGCAGGAATGGACGACCAATGTGCATGGCATGACTAATGAAAACGGTTTCTTTAAATTCCATGGCTTCCTTGGAGACTATGAATTTTCTGCAAGCTATGGAAGAAAAAAAGTGACCAAAATCACGTCTGTTTATCAAGGTGATGGTGTGCAACACCTTTATATTCAAATCTAGTGATACATAAAAGCCTCTCCTTCCTATTTTATCTTTTTCTTGGAGGTGAAAAATTACCTTCCAAATTTGTAGCCTCTAATACCCTTTTAATGAAATTTCAATAAGCAAAAAATAAATATAAAAGTTAATTTCCTCTTCAAAAGGTAACTTCTAAAATTTTCTAATTGAGTTTTTTTATATAAATTTTCATTTCAAAATGGAAATTGATTCAATAGCCCTTTGAATGTAATTTAAGGCCATCTTGCAAATTTGATCACTCTTAGGAGGACTCAAAAGCAAAAAGCTAAAGAATAACTTATCATTTAAAGTAAATTAGAAAGTACCAAAATCCAAATAACTCTCCTCTTTAAGAAAAGAGATCTTGAAATACATTGAAAAACTAAAACACAAGCACAACTTTAGTGTTCACATATACGTAATGAAAACATATGAACAATGTAACACTGAAAACAAGTCTTACAATACCAAGAGAAATAATGCTAATCTTTAATCCATCCCCATTCATTATTTGGTGAGTGGGTTATAACATGAATATTAAGATCAAAGAGATAATTGTCAATGAGTATAGGAAGAAGATTTATAACTTTCCTTACAACCTCTTGAACTCTTATCACATCTAAAGCTTGAAGCGGTACAATAATCAATTATTGAACTTCAATGATAATGTTATCACAATTCCTCTGATGTTCTACCCTGGGACAATTGAACATTGTAATTGAAGGGTTTCAAAATGCTTGAGGATCTTATTTATCCCCTCATTCTTTATTGCTATTGCTTCAGTTTGTTAGATATATTGCATCACTACAATATATTGTGAAGTAATTTCTTTCTTCAATTCTTCAATGCAATCAAATACACAGGGACCAAGTTGATCCATGTGGACACAATCATGATACTCCTTAATCATTTTGGTAAACCATATCTTGCCAGTGCATTCTTGCCACATTAATGTGGAGTGTGGTGCGGCCCTCAAAATGGTCATCGCCCAAAATTAGTCAATGAACCATTTTATTTGACATCATTTACTATCAGCTTTTCATCTTACGTTTGACACAATAAAAAAGGTGATATTGAAACTAAATTGAAATTGATTTTTGAGTTTCATTTTTTGGCGACATAATTTGAAATGTTGCATACCCAAAACTCCCACCCATTGACCACTTGTTCCGTATTTGCATATTTCCACAATCAACATATATTAGAAAATCGAACATAGAGCAAAATATATTGAACTTTGTAAAGGTCATCACCATATATTGAACTTCGCAAACATGAACGCTAGTATTCAAACTTCAAAAACATCACAACGTAAGTCCCTATAAATATCTATTTTGTATGCATATATAGTAAATAGTATGGATCACAAATATATCCTACGAATTGTAGTACCATTCATTTGTAACTTAAAAGAGTTCAAGTATGTGTACACTTTGTATGGCTCGCATGAAAATGAAATACAGTTTCATGAAAAAACATTAAGGGATGGAATCAAGCTAAATAATGCATATTATAGAATGCTACAAGATGGATTTAATGCATCATTTGCGTGTGGGGCTGAAGTGGTAAGGGGGGAAATCAATTCTCAACTCGTTTAAAAATAAATGAGTGGTGATTGGGTTTTTAGGGATACAATGTTGATTAAACTACGCAACCAAGTGAACTTATTAGTTGAGCAACTTGTGGAGGTGACAATAATATACAACAGTGATGTCAGGTGGAAGGAAAATTGGACAAAAAAACAAGTGGTCATAACTTAAGCTTTGAGAATGAACAATTGGCTGAAAACTTGTGATTTGAGTGTCCATAAATATGCACACTGTTCATGCTTTATACAATGTTTGGGTTTATTTTGGGAAACACTGTTGTGAGGGGGGTGTATGATCAAAAGAAAACAATCACCTTAATTTTTTTTTGAAGATATAAATTCATATGTGCCTATGACAAAAGAAAACAATGTGCCTATGACAAAAGAAAACTATCACCTTAATTTTTTTTTGAAGATATAAATATTCATTAACTCACAAAGAACACCTATAACCAAATTTCAAAAACCATAGACAAGGCAATCCTGTTTGCCTTGTCTTAGAGATAAAAAATCCCCACCCATGAAGTTATTGTTAGAAAACTTGATAGGGGTGCAAAGAACCATTCCACACAACTCTTTTCACCAATAGATCCATTTTGAGAAACTCCCCAATTTTGTACAGACTCAAGCTAAACTGAAAGACCTCTACCACAACAACGTTCTTCCAATCCCAAAAATAAGTAATGGAAAAAACATGCTAACCCATCCACCCCTAGAAAAAGCATCAAAAAAATTCACCAAAACAAAACCTACATCTCTTAGATCCATCTGAGCCTTAGGGATAAAAGAAAAGAGGTGCTAGGGAGGTGCAAAGAATCCAAAAACAAGGAGGGTAGGAACCAACTTTGATCCACACAAAATAGGTAAGGACATGATTGAAATAGATTGAAAGAAAAAGGGTACAAAAAGGCACCAAATAATATAAATAAGCCCACAAACCTCCTTTCTAACTCCCTGCCCAAACCCCCACTTAAACTCATCGTACCATTAAATCCCCTTCACTTCCAAACCCCTTCAATAAACTTTTTCTTTATCAAATTTGATATCCAAATCCTATGGTGAGTTGATTAAATCCCAACCACTGCCACCATCTCTCCTTCATCTTTATCTTACATAGATTCGACCTTGATCAAATCTGAAAATGGGGCTACCTCAATGTCAAGGCAAAAGCTAAGAATCTTAGACTTGGGGGGTAAAAGCAAGACAAATATCAAAGAGCAGGAACAACAAAAGAGGAATATGAACCAAAGATCTCTAATCTGACACTAAGTGACTACTAGATGTCAACTCCCTCAAGTGGACCTCATCTTTTACACTAACCTCCAAGGCATTTCCCAATACCGCATCCTCCATTGCTACAAAAATTAAAGGTTGAATATCAATCACATCCGCTATTTGTAGATTTGGTTCACCTTAAAAATAGTCCAACCTTTGCCCTTGCAAGACAAACATTATCTTTTGCATAAGCGGGACACCCAAATTCAAACTCAACTTGATTTTGAAGCTCAGTTTCAACAGTCTTCAAAAACTCGACTTCATCTCTATCGAACCCTTCTCTACGATCTGCTCCATGATGCACTCCATCGAGTCCTCCAAAAGCCTCTCAACTTATGAGGTTCAATCTTTACATTGCGGATTATTTTTATTTAAAAGTTTGATTTCAAATTATTTAAAGCATAGCTTCATATTTGTCTCAATGATTTAGCCATTTAAGTTCTAGAAATGATTAATATAAAATAATTGGGTGTTTATATTCACTTAACTTGACTAAGTTTATGTCTATATAATATGTAATATAATGTTATATGGTGTTTTAATATATTTATATCATTTTTTCTATGTAAATTTCACTTAGTACATTATAAAGTTCAATTATTTCGATACAAAGTTCAGGTTTCAATCTATGTATTGTGAATTTCAATGTATAATTCAAAAAAAAAAAAAATTAGTTTGTCTTAATTTATTGCTATATTTTATGTGTGTCTATGGTATTATTAATAGTTATAATATTTAAGTTGTAAGTGGTATTACATGCAATTGTAACATAATATGTTGTTTGTAATTTTAGATGGGAACTAAGTGCATGGGAATATCTAATGGTGATATCGATCTAAGCTTCCCCTGAAGGTCAACTCAACTCAATGCAACTAGAATGGATTGATCAACATGATAAGTATGCACAAGCATCGAGCTTCGTATGATGGATAATTAGAGACCAAGTGGATGAGTTCATTAATGTGGAGGCCAAGTGATCAGGCTACCTTACTAATTTTCATAGATAAGACCATCATTTAATTCATCCACCAATTGACTTGCAACGTGTCAGAGTGGATAAACATTTACAATACACCATGTTAAGAGTTGTAAAGTGTATGCACATTTAATTTTATGCATTCACTTTTTTAATATGTTGTAGTGTTTGTCTTTGATAGTTTTAATGTAGATATTGGTGTTCATATGGGCTTGAAGACTTCGATAATGTAGATGAAGAATAAAATGACCTCACAAAGGTACCAAAGAAAGGTAAAGGTAGCCAATTGGTCATAAGCAGTTGCATCATGGTTTTTAATTCCACTAATTTGTTTGTGTTTTGATGAAGAAAGACCAACAAACACTTATAACATATAATTAAAATATAATACATCCAACATCGTAAAGATTTTTCATAGGTAGGTGACTAAGGAGTTTAGAGTCATGGGGTATTTATTTGCCCCTAAAATAAGGGATGAATTGAAGGGGTGGGTAGAGAGGTTTTTAATGTTGGGAATATGTATAGAGCATATTCATGAAAAAAAAAATGATATGGCCAACGAAAAGGTGGTTTTATTTAAGGGTCAAATAGAAAAGGATGATTTTTTGACTTGAGATGACATCACAAACATTGAAAAGAAATTATTTAGTTCGTAAAATTCAAATTTGAAGTAGATAATGTGACTTGTGTGAAGAGGTTTGTGGATAGACATTCAAAACAAATATTTTTGTATAAACAATACAAAAATGATGCAATTAAAGCAACGCCTTTCATACTAGGCATCCATTTGCCGCATCAACTAGATTATTTGTTAAAATATGATCACAATGGCATGCTTGTAATAGATTCCATATTTGGGACAAATAACATGAAGGTACAAATTTATTTAATCCCTTAAATTTTTTTAACGTTTGTTTTGAGACATTCACTAATACTTTGAGCGTGTGTGCAATTTAGCTTATCCACCCTACTCACATTTGATCAAATGCATAATTGGATCCTTATTTCTTGGGTGTTAATGGAAAGGATGATGGTTATGGATTTGATATTGTGGATGCATGAATGACTCCTTCGCATCCATTATCATATGTTGGAGTGGAAACTAAATGCCTTCATAGTGGATGATGCCTCTATGGAAATTGTTGTGATTAGGCATGCATTCTAAAGTTGAATTATTTAGTGATAATTATTCTTGGATTAATTCATGCCTTAAATAGAATCTTAAATTGGTGCCAGGGAGGCATTTGGCAGTGAGGTCTATCTCTATAGTTGGCATTTTAGGTTGGAGTGGCTAAAAATGTTGATTTCTAGGGTAAAAATGTGGTGATATAAGGTAATAAATAATTGTCCACTCATGTCAAATTATACTTACGTATCCAAATATGGATGTAGCAATATGTAAGGCACAATCATTCATTCGAGAATTTGTTGTCTAGGAGTCATATATAATTTTCTAAACTGAACATTGGGCCCATCATATAGGCATTTTGGAAAGATGTTTTCATAATTTTCCACACAAGTCAAAAAACAAATGTTTCCATCAAAGTCTATAATTACCACTTAAAACATTGCTTTCTAGATAGCATCAGATGTGTATTACATCATAGAGTGGTCTAGTTGGTGAGTAAACTACTGGTTGTGTTTATTTATTACTAGTGGAGTCAAATGAGCAAGGAAAACATATTCTATTTTTTTAAAGTTTGATAAATGAGAGAACATGTCTTGGTTGAAAGTCCTATCCATTCCTGATGGTGATGTATATATTCGTACAAGTGAACCAAAATTTTCATGGTTTAAAATTTAGTCAAAATATAATAGGTATTATTGTGTTGTTATGGAAACAAAAGATTTTACAATGTGTGAGTGTTCCTGGAAAATCCAAGGGAATGTGTGCAAGCATCTCATCAATGTGATGAATAAAGTGGGTTTGGAAAATTTCACAAAACCTCCAACCAATGATAATGTAAGCATAATGGTAATTATAAAGTAAAAAATGCCTATATACTTCCATCAACCATTATCTTATGCTCAACATTACAATTAATATTTGTTGATGGGTTACTTGGCACACCAACTCTAGGCTTGAACAATCGTCTGTCTGATGTCTCCTAAAATTAGGCCCGTAGAGTCTTCCCAAGGTCTGTTATTACCGGGTCATGATGTTCTAGGTGACCTAATTGGTCTATGTGGAACTATTCCAATTCAAGGGGCTTGCTAGTTTGGAATATTTAACTTAGTTTTATCATTGTTTGGGTGTTTTAACAGATTATATGGGAATACTAGTTTTGTTGTCTTGTTCATGTGGTTTTTAGTGAGTTTCAGGAGATGAAGACAAACTAGCATTTTCAGATTTGCCCATATAATTAAAATCAACACTTAGGGTTTTATACAAAATGAAATGCAAATGATTTAAATCTTTACTTATTCCATTATATATGTATTCAACAGTGAATCTATGATAATGGAAAATATCTTACAATCAAGATAAAATAGTAACAACAAATTGAAGTCACCTGCATTGACCCTAACTAATAGAAAAAAGAGCAAAAGAGAAAGGGAAAAGAGAGAAAAAGCTTGCAATAATGAAGACAAGTTTGATTCTCTAGATCAAATGCACCCATGAAATTGATCTCTTGCCTGACCAATGTTTGCACAATGACCAACGAAGTTGTTGCAAGAATCTAAGGAACACCCGATACAAAGAAAGAGACTTACAACCACCTTTTACATGTGTATATTGCAAATAAATAATTCCATAGTCTTTTATTAATCAATATATTCATTTTGATTATAAATTTGAGGTGATTGCCATCGTTTGAATACAATTTTTTTCAACATAAGGACATGGCAAACAAGAGAGGGATAGAGGTTAAGCTACAAATGCAAAAAAAAGTGACTAGGCCAATGCATTTCTAAGGAGAATCAAAGAGCCAACCCTTGGTATGGCAAAACTCAGGTAATATATAACAACTGTAGATCCAAAGGAAAATGAGTTTCCCTCCAAATTGTAGCTACCTCCATTAAATGCAGCCACCAACCAATTTTCTCACCACTTTTCCCCTTTTATTACAAAAAGACAAAAATAAATAAATCAAATATTGAAACTAAAAACACTTTTCAGCAAGGAGATGAAAACATGAACAACTTTTAACATATGCCAAATTATATAAAATTGAAAGACCAAAATGATCAAGGCAAAATGAGATTTTTGGCAATGTGAACGATTAAAAAATTGACAATCGAGGCCTAAGATATTAGTAAAAAACCTCATTGGGGTTCTCAGAGGCACATGCGATTTAAAATTTGTAGTTTTTGAATTTTTAAGTTCCTAGTGCTAATCAGCATCTCAACTCTTGATTACCAAAGGAATGGTGTTTTAATAAGTGCAAGACCTAATTGGGGGATCAAATCTTGATTAGGTCTATGTTTGTAGGCTGTAAGATAAGGCGGGGGTCCCTAAGACCTTATCAATCTTGGGACCCACAAATAGGTCAACATGATTTTCAATTAACGTTTCACGTTCTAATTAGTTTTGAAAGTGGGGTCAACATACTGTGCACTGTCAAGGAATGTCACTTTGGTAATTACGAAAAAAGTCTAGCTTATAACTATGACCAGGTAGATATGGGCCCGTAGACCTAATCAAGGTTTTTGGCCAAAATATCAAAGGATTTGTGGCCCCCCAAGTTCTAAATATCTAGTTGGGGAGTTCATGGGGGCTTGGGCCTCGATTAAAAATGTGGAACCCATTGGGGATAGTCTCTAACCTATTTTAGACAATTTACTCAATTATAACTATGGGGAAGCCCACAAACTACATTAGACCCAATTGGGATTTGAAATTTGACCAACAAAGAGAAGCTTGCCTCTGAAACTGCAAGATCTAGTTGGGATTTCCAAGTCTGACTAAAACTACAAGGCTCCCTCCTACGACTCCAAGACCTAATCAAAAATAAATCTTTGATTATCAAATCGACAAATGAAATGACTATCCCTAGACCTAATCAGGTTTTAGAAACGTGATTAGGTCTATGAGACTTGGATAAAATCAATAAAGACCTGGTTGGAGGAAAAATCTTGATTACAATTGGGAAAGACAAAAATTTACGCCGAAGACCTAATCGGAGCTTGGAAGCCCAATTAGGTTTAGCAACTTAGAAAATTTTCAATGAGCTAAAACATACCTAACCATGGAATCTGGGAAGTTTTCTTGAGATTTTCAACTTGTAATAAATTATTCAAAAACTCATTTTGATACCAAGTGTCAAATTTGAAATTTTCTTGCACGAGTTTGGTCGTCTCAACTAGATGGGTTTCGAAGGTTGAATTGGAACACATAATAAATACCACCAGAGTGGATCAAGAAAGCAAAACTAGCTATATTTTCAAAGGTAAACTGGGAGGTCAATACTCCACTTTCACACTAAGTGTCTTATATGAAGTTTTCTCACACAAATGAGGTATTTTTAAAAGAGGTGATTATGTGACTTGGTTTGACACATAAACTAATATGACCCACCAAGGCAACTTGAGATTAATGAGACCAACTAGCTGTGAACATAAGTAGGAGTGTAGTGATAAGAAAAAATGGGGTTCCATGATTCTAGAAGAATTAAGGTTTGTTGTGTAAGCAATACAATGTCCACTACAAATTTTAGAGGAGTCAGGGCTAGTCAACAAAATTGACATGAATGGTGTAAACTTTGTGGACCTCACATTATACAATGCATTTCATCAAAATATAGTTCATTTGATTTTATTTTTATTTGGAATTTCATGGGTTTTCATGTTTATTTATTATGTCATTTAGGTGTTCCACTGTTGTGACATCTATGTTGTAATGTGTAAAGGTCATGTTGAAATGAAGAGACTTCAGGTAATGTTAAAGACCCCAACCACCCTCAAATACTAAGTATCCTATCCATGGTAGAAAAGCCTTTGAAATAACCTACAGTTAGAGCAAGTCTCGATTTCTTAGAGAAGGAAATAGAGGATGCTTACAATAGGCTCAAGGGAAAGGTAATTAGTACTGGATATGGAATACACCATCCCAAAATGCACCATTTGAACCTATAGAAGACATATATGGAATGTACCTAAGGTGAGAGTGGGATTTTGTCAAAAAGATGGTGATGCGAAGACCAAACCTTTAGAAACTATGCATTTCCCACCAAAAACAATATACAAGTCAAAGAGGAAGACTTTCAATGAAATGTTAGACAAGGCTGTTGAAAGAGATGTTATACAAATGGACTAGATTTTATAGATGTTAACAATGCTATGATTTTATACCCTATCTAGGATAATCTATAATTTGAATGATCTTATTTATAAAATAATAAAACAAAATCTATTATTAGTATGTTATTTTATTTCAATGCTCTGTTTCTTCAACTTTTGTTACAAGAAAAACATAGCTTTTTATTTTTAGATTCGCAACAATACTATTATAGTTATAGTCACTTTCTAAATTCTTCACTAATAGATTCAAAACAATACAAATATACAACATTCAATACAAGAACATACTAATGGTTTCAATAAGAAGTAACATCTCATGGAACAAAGAATTGGAATGTATGGTATCGATACATCAAAGCCAAACTCCTTGTTTTATTTTTTCTTGGTGGTGCAAACTTACCTTCTAATCAACATCATATTTAGTCATTTTGTTAAAGTCAATGAGTAAGTAGATGGCCCCTTTGGATTTTAAGATTCTATATGGCTCCTTACATGTTCAACATAGATTTAAATACATGCAACTTTTGAATGGCTTTTTATAATTATATAGTATTATAAAAAGAGAATTTTAGAAGGAACTATGAAGAATCCCAAAAGAAGAAGTATAACACTTGAGACCATATTAAAAAAAAGGAGACAAAACAAAACATAGAAATTGTTTAGTGTTCACAGGTACCTAATGAAAAAGTATAAGAGCTACAATGCTAAAAACAAATCCTTATATACCAAGAGAAATGTTAGGATGTGGAGCTAAAAGCTTCAACTTGATGCAGATGAAGAAATGTAGGTTGTTGAAGATTCAGAAGAACTGGCATCGATAACATGATCGACGTCGATCGTGACTAGAGCAGAAGGCCACCGGCGACGGTAGGAAGTCAGTCGACGTCGGCAGCACCAGGCAAGCAGGGACCGGCGTTGGTCGCCTGTGTGTTCCAGAACTGTTCATTGCATGAACAATTAGTTTAGTGAATGGAGTGTTTGCATGTAAAGGCTATTTCGAGCCTTGAGCTGCATGAATAATTATAGAAAACTAAGAGTCTAAGTTATTGTTCAAGTCTGGGATCTATTTATAGACTCATTGGCATGTATTGTAAACTTGTAACTAGGGAGTAAGAGAGCAATAAGCTCCTTCTGAGAGAAGAGAGCAATGGGGTGTTCCTCCTAGTGCCACAGTACCAAGGTGGGTACTGGTTTGGAGAATCAGTAGGGTTCTTCATATTTGTATGATCTTAGTCAGCAGGTGAGCATGGCTTCTTTTGGAGATCTACAATGGTGAGTAAGGTCTAGTGATTTGCAGGTAGCAGTAGAGATCAGGAGATCTACTTGGAGTACGGTTGCGTACTTGGTGTACTGGCAGCGTGTTACTGACTGGTTGGAGAGGTAAACATCAATTCTATATTGGAGTTGATTTTTGGGACTGAGAGAGAGAGAGAAGAAGGTCTTGAGGTGTGGCAAACCTTTGAGGTGGAGGAAGAAGTAACATCTTCCTTATTGTATATTCTTCTGAGTGATTATTAATACAATTGTGTATTGTCTCTCATATTCCTGTGTTGTTTTATATTTATAGTTACTTATTGATTCTGGTTAAATTTCGTGTTTAGTTGCTAATACAAGAAGTAATAATATATGTGCTCTATTGGTGGAGCAAGATCCTGACATGTGGTATCAGAGCATGTTTATTGTTCTAGGTTCCTGACACGTGGTATCAGAGCTTTTGGTTGGGTTGACTAACAGGTGGTTTTAGATCTGATAGTGTTTTTGATTACAGGTCACTCGCAGGGGTTTCAGATTGAGTGGGAGTATAGCAATGGCAGAAGAAAGTAAGCTACGAATGGAGAAATTGAATAGCATGAATGGTCTGATTGATGGAAAGAAAGAGCAGGTAAAAAGAGATTGTTGGTCGATAGAAGATCAGCGTGTAGAAGCAGATGTTGCAGGGGTCATTGCACAGGTTGCTTTGGATAAAGTAGAATCTTTGTTTACAGATTCTTTTGCCTCTTTTCATGCAGCCCGAAATAGAGCATCTTTTCATGGGTACGCCTTTGGAGGCTTTGGAGAGATTTATTTAGGGGTTGGAGAGCCTTGTCAGATGATTGACGAAGGGGAAGTAAAGCTGAAATTGCAGACAGATGGCACACAGTGGTTGAAGGAAGTCATGCAGGTACCAGTCTTGGAGATGAGTCTAATTTCTTCAAGAAATTTGGGTGATGAGAGATGCACTGTAACTCTCACAACGGATATACTTGAATTAGATGGTGGTAAGAAAGTAGGTATCCTTTATCTATCTACTTATATTACTGATTCACCTTTTGTTATAGAGATGTGGCTTCGTAGGCTTGGTCACATATGTAGGAGGGGAATGCATGTTCTTAAGCGGAAGACAGATGTTTTTGACAAGCTAAAGAACTGGAAAGCCTTGGTGTTCATGGAGGAGATGACGGACAGAGATCAGTTGAGTGGACTGAATTATTCTGAGTAGGGCTGTGTTGATTTGAACAGGGTTTTGATCCATGGAGAGCTCGTGGGTAAAAAGTTATCACTCACAAGCGAACACAGGTACCGATGTCAGTCAGATAGTAACCGACATCAGCATAAGGAAGACTGACGTTGGTCATGAATGAATTGACATCGGCAGGAGGGATACCAGCGTCAGCCAGGGAAATGATGTCGACAGTCAGAATCAGTGCAGGGAACCGAATCGGTCAGGAGCAGACTGAGAGATGGCCGAGATCGGTCATTGGAACAGATATTGGGCGGACAACAAGCTGTCAACAGGTCTCAAACGCTCATATCGAGGTCAGAAAGGGTAAGTGAACCTCATATTCATTGTTCACCTTCTTTATATTGCTTATTGATGGTCAAGAACTAGGGAGATGGAAGAGGCAATGCAGGTAGAATCCAGATACAGTGGGAGCTTGGCATGGATGAGGAATGAGTCCTTGGAGAAGAACCAAATAGGTGTTCGTTGGTAGATTTGTCAGCTGGAAGTAAGCACTGAGAGACAAAATGGATTCCCAAGTTAAAGAAGAGAGTGGATGGATACGTGAGACGGAAGGCCAAGGTATACGGTCCTGAAGAAGCTGCGGGACAATGGTACAGGTTTTGATAGGTGGATGACTAAGCATGGCTTCAGTCAATGTCAGTGTAACTATTGTGGTTTTGTCTTACCAGGTGGATGATGAGTCGCGACATTATCCAGTTACTGTATGTGGGTGATTTGCTAGCAGATTTTGTACATACAGGGATTTGCTGAGCTAAGGGTAAGGTTAGTTCAGAGGTATGTCATGAAGAATTTGGAGCAGTGAAATTCTTTGGCATAAGAGACATGGAGATTTTATCTCCAGTGGGAGCTGGTGTGAAGACGGTGTTGGCAGGGTTCATGATACAGGATGCAGAATCAGAAAGCACACCAAGGGCTGGACAGTTCAAGCAGAGCTTAGAACAAGTGTTCGAAATCACATGAGGTCTAGTGTAGACCTGAGTTTTCCCAAGCAGTGGGAGTTGTCAGAAAGTTTGGAGCCAATTCAGGGAAAGAAGTACTGGAGGGCAGTTCAGTGGATTCTTAGAGGGACCAGCAGCATGTGCACATGCTATGTAGGGTCAAGTTCTTTTCTACAAGTGTTCGTAGATGCGGATATGGCAAGAGATTTGGATGACAGGTTTTGCACTACAGGTTTTGTGGTGGTTGGTCTTCAAGAGTGATCTTGAAGAGGGATATAGAGCCAAGGGAACAAACTAGATGATGTACAGGTACAGGTACAGTTGCAGCTGTTTATCTCCAAGTGGGAGATTGTTAGGATGTGGAGCTAAAAGCTTCAACTTGATGCAGATGAAGAAATGCAGGTTGTTGAAGATTCAGAAGAACTGGCATCGATAACATGATCGACGTCGATCGTGACTAGAGCAGAAGGCCACCGGCGACGGTAGGAAGTCGGCCGACGTCGGCAGCACCAGGCAAGCAGGGACCGGCGTCGGTCGCCTGTGTGTTACAGAACTGTTCGTTGCATGAACAGTTAGTTTAGTGAATGGAGTGTTTGCATGTAAAGGCTATTTCGAGCCTTGAGCTGCATGAATAATTATAGAAAACTAAGAGTCTAAGTTATTGTTCAAGTCTGGGATCTATTTATAGACCCATTGGCATGTATTGTAAACTTGTAACTAGGGAGTAAGAGAGCAATAAGCTCCTTCTGAGAGAAGAGAGCAATGGGGTGTTCCTCCTAGTGCCATAGTACCAAGGTGGGTACTGGTTTGGAGAATCATCAGGGTTCTTCATATTTGTATGATCTTAGTCAGCAGGTGAGCATGGCTTCTTTTGGAGAGCTACAATGGTGAGTAAGGTCTAGTGATTTGCAGGTAGCAGTAGAGAGCAGGAGATCTACTTGGAGTACGGTTGCGTACTTGGTGTACTAGTAGCGTGTTACTGACTGGTTGGAGAGGTGAACATCAATTCTGTATTGGAGTTGATTGTTGGGACCAAGTGAGAGAGAAAGAAGAAGGTCTTGAGGTGTGGCGAACCTTTGAGGTGGAGGAAGAAGTGGCATCTTCCTTATTGTATATTCTTCTGAGTGATTATTAATACAATTGTGTATTGTCTCTCATATTCTTGTGTTGTTTCATATTTATAGTTACTTATTGATTCTGGTTAAATTCCGTGTTTAGTTGCTAATACAAGAAGTAATCATATATGTGCTCTATTGGTGGAGCATGATCCTGACAAGAAATAGTGCTAATCTTGAATCCATCCCCACTCATTGATGGGTGATATGATTATGATATGAATATCAAGATCAAAGAGATAATTATTTATTGATATAGGGAAGATTAATAACATTCCTCAAAACCTCTTCAAATCTTATCACATCCAAAGCTTGAAGACATACAATAACCAATTGTTGAACTTCAATGATAACATTCTCACAATTCCTCCAATGTTCTTCCCTTTTAGGGATAATTAACCATGTTGTACTTGAAGGATTCCAAAATTCTCAAGGATATTATTTATCCTCTCATTCTCCCTTGTTATTGATTCAATTTGTTGGATGTGTTGCATTACTGCAATGCATTGAAAATAAATCCATTCCTTCAATGCTTTAATGCAATCAAACAACTAGGCACCAAGTTGATCCATGCAAACATGATAATGATACTCCTTGATAATTATGGTACATCTTATCTTAATTGTGCATTTTTAATAAAACAATGTGGAGTGTGGTGGGGGCTTCAAAATTGTTAACATCCAAAATTAGTCAATGAACCATTTCATCTGACATCGATTACCATCTTAATCATTTCATCTTACGTTTGACACAACCAAAAAGGTGTCATCAAAATTAAATTGAATTTGATTTTTATGTTTCATTTTTAGCGGCATAATTTGAAATGTTTCAGACCCAAAATACCCTCATGTTGACCACTTGTTCATTATTTGTGTATCTCCATATAAAAATAGATATTGGAAAATCAAATGTAGAACAAAAGTTATTAAACTTGGTACAAGTCATCACCAAATATTAAACTTTTTAAATATGAATTCAAGTATTTGAACTTCACAAATAACACACAAAAGTGCCTACACACACACACACACACACACACACACACACACACACACACACACACACACACACACACACACACACACACACACACACACACACACACACACACAAATGCACGCATGTAGGCACATGCACATGCATTCACACCCGCTCACCCGCCTGCATGCACACACGCACACGTGTACACATTCAAGTCAAAAAAAAAAATGCTTCAGGGGATGAGTGTGTAATCAAGGATTGCAGATCCTTAATAAGATCTATCTCCTTGAAACAGCTTGATGGAATGAATAATGAAGTGGAAGCTCAGGCAATTGTAGCAAGAATTGAGCTAGCTTTGGATTGTGGTATTTATTTTTTGGAAATTGAAGGGGATTCTCATGTTGTTAGTCAAGGATTGAAAGGTCATAAGGCTAAATCTTTGAAATTGGAGAATATTCTTGTGATTATTTGGCCTAAACTAAATCAATTTGTAGAGTGGAGATGTCTGCACTATTTTCAGGAAAGTAATCGAGTTGTCGATTTCCTTAACATGGGAATAAATCAAATAGAGATTTCCAGGGTTGATAATGTTAAGGAAGGTTGAAGTGACTACATGGGAATTGAGTTGATAAACCTCTAATTTTTTAATTTAATTTTATTAAATTTAAAAAATGATGAAATTATTAAAAGAGGTGGTGGCGAGTTACTTTTTGGTGTGCCTTATGTTGGAGATAGGGTGATGACAATGAAAATGATGATAGCATTTATGGAAAACTTGCATAATAGATGGATTCATAATGGTGTTTCGTGCAAAGAGCTCGGGGGGGCATGAATATCTTAGTTTTGGGAGCCACATTCAATTTTTGGGTATTATTAACTGGTCTGGTTGCATTTCTCAGTATGGAGCCTGAGTTCACTAAATCATTAGGGTGGCTATTAGTGTTTAGTGGGGCTAAATCAAGGGAGATGGGGTTCATAAGTAGTGTCACCAAGATGAGGTTGATGAACATTTTTTGGATTCCTATATTCAAAGTTGCAGAGGTTGTGGAGGAGGTGCTAGGTTTGGAGGTGCTGGCTATAAGTAGAAGAGTGCGAGTCAACTCTAATCTAGCATCCCTATTTGCTAGAAGTCTATCTTGTTGTTTTCGAGAAAGAGTAGATTAAACGAATGGTGGAATTCATCATTTGTCTCGAGCATAGGTTTTTTGTCTCTAATCAATTTTAATCAAGAGGTAGAAGAAGTCTATTTAGGGGCAAAAGAGAAAGATGATTCTAGGGGTATAGCCATGCCTTTAGTGCAGGATTTGTCACTTTCAATTCCATAATTAGAGGTTTAGAGGGCCCAGTGCAGGTTGCTAGGAAGATTTAAAGTGATTAATTGGCTTATGCATGGAGTGGCAAGAGGCTTGTTTAAGGATCCCCATGGTGGAGAGAATAGAGAAAAGAGAAGCTAGTGAAGGGAAGCTGCAAAAAAGTCTAAAGTTTTTAAAGGCAGTAGTTTCTGTGGCTCCAAGGTCTGACAAAGGTTTAGATTTGATCTGTCTAGTTGCAGTGGAAAATGTTCAAGTTTAAAAGGGCCAAGATCTTCAGCCATTGAAGAAAGCAAGAGTGAGGGATTTAGGTATGGTGGTTGACAATGATGAAAAAGAAATTAAAGTAATTATTCTAGAGTAATAGCAAGAATATATTACTACTAGTTTTTGAAGTGGGGAAGAAATTTTCCTACTTGGTTTTCTTCAGTATAAATTTCGTTTAATTTTATCTCGGTTCATAGATGTAGATTAAACTTCTAGTATATAAGTTTGGTTTTGTTGGTCAATGCCTTGACAATTTTATTGTTAAGCCTTGCCTTTTTGGATTTCTTTTTGCTTCTATGTTTAAGGTAAAGGGACCCATTTAACCCTGATACTGAGCTAAAAAAATTCATGAAGTTCATATTTTTGCACAAAATCATTAAAATAAATTATATAAGATCAAAAATAAAAATTTGTTGAGATTAGTCACACCTTCACAAAACATATTTGTACTTCACCCAAATTTAAAGGAATATTTCCAAAAAAATCTATGTTTTTATATATTAAAATAATGATATATTTCCCCAAATTATCCACAACAACTAGAAAGATGAAAAAATTCATTGAAGGTAGTAATGTGAACACATCGTGGGAAGTATTACATAAAATTATTGATAATGAAGATATATTTGAAAGAGATCTAAATACAAATGAAGAATAAAAAGATACAAAATTAGAATCTCTAACAGATTAGAAATAACAAGTAATGAACATGAGTAGTTAACAAGTCATCAATAATGTCAAATAAGACTCGACAAATTAGGATCAAGTATTCTAAGCATAAAAAAACAATTGAACACTAGAAGATGACCATTTTACATCTTCAATAATAGGAACACTAGAACACGACCATTTTAGACCTTCAACAATAAAACAAATGATTAGATTTTTTTTATAATCATATCATTTGAAACATAGTCCTCCTAATCTTTCCTCTTCATGATATATGGATTGACAAGATTGTGACTAATGCAATGCACCACAAAATCATACAAAATCTACAATTCTTAACCATACAAATCCTTTAACCTCTCATTCTTATAATGCTAGACCTCCAGAGCTGTAGATTGCACACCATTTTGTACTGTGGACAAAGAGAAAACATGATTTTTTTCATATATGGTTATCAATACTCTTATAACTTCTTCCTTTAGATTCTAAATGATAATATTTAGCTAACTATTTTTGTTGAGAAGATTTTCAATTTGTGTTTTTATGGACTCCATTGTTCAATCTAAATTTGATACTTTGGAACTTATCCTTGTTTCCCACATCTCTAAAATATGAAGTCGTTTATTTAGATCTCTAACTTCCACTCCATCTACTTCCCTATCAACATATTTTTTCAAATCTTCAAATGTTGGGTGCATTTGATTATTTTGATCAACATTTTGATCCACAACATCATTTGGCATGTTGGGAGTTTCCTCATACTTTGTTTTATCCACTATTTCAAAAATAAAGTCTATTGGAAAAATAAGACGAATCCTCACCCCCTGCCTATTAATATATAATTAAAACAAATCATTCAAATAGAAAATAAACTTATTTTATGAAAAAAAAATGAAGGGAAGATAGTTATGTTCTAGCTCTATCATTTGCAATGAAATCAATGCTTTGATATTCTACCAAATTATGTTGATATTTTAACTAATTGAAACATGTGAACTTGCATTTTTTTCTACCATGTGACAAATCATATTGACCTTATATCATGTTGGTTTGTTCCCCTACTACATCCCTAGGAATGGATGTTTAAGGTAGATTTCTTTGTTGATCACTTAATATATACCAATATAGAAAGAAAAAAATAACTATGATTTTATTAACTTGTGTTTCATATATATAAGATTGAATGGAATGGGAAAAATTGAGTTGTTACACCTATATTGTGTCAACTGACAAGAGCTTACGGGGGGTGGAAGAGTTTAGAGTGCTTGTTAGGTTAAAAGTTCATTTTAAAAGTTCATGCCTTGAAATTTGTTAAGGATATTTTGGAATAATAATTTGCATAACATCATTTACCATGGTGTCAAAACATGTCTATACCCTTGGATAATTACCTATTATACTATTAGTTGCCCCCATGGTGCAATAAAAGCCAGAGGTTAATTAAAGTTATTTCATATTTGGTTTGTAGTTATTTTTCTTTACTTTTTTTTTCAGTTTGAAGTCGCATAATGTAATTATCATTTCCTTTAGTTGCATTTGTTGAAATGTTATTTTATATAAATTTTGTTTGTTTATATAGTATATATTTTATATTAGCATTAGATCGTGTAATTTCTTTTTTAATATTATGTCTTTTGTAATAATTTTTATGAGTGATGAAGATTGTATTTGACAGTAGTTTTGAATATCTCTCTATTTTTATCTTGATTGTAAACAACATTAATTACAAAGCTGAAGTTCCTATGGAAGAGGTAGTTTTGTCAATCTTTTCTCCTCTACTTTTTGAAGATTTACATATTTATTTTCTTTCATTTTTGCAAAGCATTCAAGGGTAAATGTAGGAGAGATGTACATGTCATTGATTGCATGTATTCTTGATATAGTAATGAATGTTAATCCTTGGTGCTCAATGTCTCCAATGCCAATTTTTGCTTTATTGAGTGTCATTCCTTGTGCTTTGTGTATGGTTAGTGCCCATGCCATTTTATCAACATTTGCCTGCGATTACCTCGTATAATAGAAGTGATTGGCACATGTGTAGGATTATTTGCATCCCATGGGGGGCCAGAGTAATTGTTGAATGCAACAACTGCATATGTGGGTAGGAAGGGTGGATTTGAATATGAGTTGTAGATGATGTCTACAATTTCTCCAATAGCTCCATTAACTAACCCTACTTTAACCCATATATTGGATGTTAGCGTAAATTTTGGTGTCTTACATAGAATCACAACTAGCTCAAGTTGATTATCATTGTGATTAGTTGTATTTGTTTGTCTACTTTGTTCAACTCTACATAAATCAATTGGCATATTAAGTGATTTCAACATATATTTATTATGCATTATTGCCAATGCATTTGTTGCATGTAAATGTGTAGAGATTTTAGATTTTTAATGTTCTTCCAGAGGTATGGTTGATGTTGTTCTGGACATGAACATGTTCCAATATTCTTTTGTAGGCTTTGCATCTCTGATGTTAGTTAACAAATTTTTGAATTGTATTTGATTTGTTGTGCATCATTGTTGGTAGAAATGTGTTTCTAATGTAACAATTGTATTAAATTTGTGCCATAGTATGTGCCCAAAAGATCTGTCTGCATACATTGGAATGTCATTTATAGGTGGGAGTTGTCCCAGGTCTTTAATGAGTATAAGTGAGTAGCTGTCAAAGTCTTTGTTGTTTTGTTGAGGAAATGCTTCACGCAATCAATCATTTATCTTATTGAGCATCTATGGCCCTATAAAACTCATTTCATCTATGAACATGTATTGAATGTGTCTCATTTATTCTTGGAAAGTTGTTAACGTTTGTCGCTCTAACACATTTCCTGGATAGGGATATGAAGTGTTGAATGTATTATCGATGACTTCATGTTTAATACTGCAATGTCAGTTGGAGCAAGAAGAACTAGGGGACACTTGTTTCCTGGAAGCCTATCGTAAGTGTGCTTGATTATGCTTATCAAGTAGTATTTGCCTGTCCCTGTTGTTCCTTGTACAATCAATCAGAGCAGTGCACCCTTTGGTTCTTTTTGAGCATGTTGGTAAATTATGTTGAAGTCTATCTATTGAGTTATTGATAACTCATATGATATTGGTTTGTTACTACACTCAATGTTTGCATCTTTTAGAATTGCACATTATGAATCTATGAATTGTTGTGTAGTTATGTGCAGGTTGAGCTAGATATCTGAATGATTCTAATTGTGTATGTTGTCGAAGTCATAGAGTCCATGCATGTCAATGTCATCTAGCTCGACATTTCAGATGGGTACATCCAAAATATCCTTTCCCACTCATGCATTTCCATGTCATGTTCTAGATGTTCTTCATTATCACTTTCATCATTGCTTGTTTTGACATTGACATTTTATGCTATAGGTATTTGCCCAGTATGCCATGGATTATAAGAATATTTCATTTCTTCCCAATGCTTGATAATGTCTACCTTATTCAATCTAATGTCTGTTGTAATGTTGCAGAATAGTTTGTAAAGTAAGAGCTCTGTCCAACAAAAATCCTCGTATAATGGTGATTCAACATCAGGGTTGGATGAGAAACAAGGGAATATATGAACAATTGATTGGTTTGGTTTCTTTTTCCATTGATTGCTTTTCCTCTTACTTTTGTAAGACCATGTTTGAACAGCCTCAATCAATGGCATTTCATGAAGGAAAGAAGGGTATTTTAGATACGTGTCGATGAAAGATTGTAGATTGTTGTTGGTAGATGCACTTTGAATAAATTATCTAAATATTTATTTGCCAATAGATAAGGTAGTGAATGTCTGATTGCATACTGTTAAAGGTGGCTTTTGCAACATGTGGCATGTTTCTTGGGCACCTATGTCTCGATCAACAATAGTTTCTGAAAGAAACTTGCTATATGCAGTCTTGACTATGCTCTTAGCTCCAATTGTAGATGATATCCTTATTAGCATGTGATGGTAGCTTTCTAATTTTATTTCAGATTTTGCCTAATATTTTGCTATATATTTGAGCACAACATGTCGGCAAATCACTAGTTGACAATTTATATTTGCACTCCATATTGAAAGCATGCTTGTATTATGGATATTGACTCTTTCATCATTTCTTGCTGGAAGGTAAGTATTTCAGCCTTGACTATCAATAGACATGCTTGAATTTGGTTGTAATGGCCATGGGGCATTGTCTCTACACTATAAAGTCATTCCTTTTGTGCGTAAGCATGTAGACTCACTGTACTATGTATGACGTTGGACTCAGTCTAGAAGTTTCTCATAATCTTTTTGAGGATCACTATGCAGTATTGCATCAGTGGTGAGTAAGCATGGGTCATCAAGATCAAAGCAATGGATTATTTGGTGGAGGCTATCATTTTTACGTGGGTTCCATGCTGTTAGGTATTGATCAAAATATTTCCTTGCAAAATCAACCTTTGCTGCATTTTTCCAATTTAGTGTATCCATTTTCTATGCATTTTCTAACCATATGAAACCATGGATGTGTGCAGATCCTTTGTGTTGCCATTCATATTTGACTATAAGAAAAACATTAAATGATTTTAACCTGATGTAGGTTTTATATATAGATATAAATGTAATAAAAATATGATTTCAATAGGAATACCTGTACCAATAATCTTTGTTGTGAAGATGTTTATCAAGAATTTCACCACAGAAGATTGCAAACCTTTTTTCCATGTATGAAGATGCAAGATGGGGATTTGCAGTTAGGATTTGATTTCTCCATTGGCCAGTGTTTTTTAGGGTAGAATTTGAGGCTTTCAGCATGATTCTATGTAGGTCTGTCCATTTAGTGTCTGCTACACTCAAAGTGAAGAATAGTGTTAGTGATCCCAGCTGTGTGATCATATATGTTAATTCACTTTTGCATTTTGATTAGAATGCACGTGTGCCTCTAAGTGTTGACCTGAAATGCATTAATCGATCTGCAAGTCTGAAATTGTGAGTGGCAATCTATCTTCTATGTTTCTCTTTACAAATACTATTGATGTTGCTCGGATTTGATGGCACATAATTAAGTTTAACAAAAAATAACGAAAGTGTGAATGGCTTCCAAATTGGTTAACTTGATATCTCAGTAGGTGCAAAGCATATTCATGTAGTTGAATCTTTTTTAATATGACACTGCTAGAACATGCAAACCCTTGTTGGGAAAAGATTCAAAATGCCATAGAAAACAACCCTTGGTGTTGTATTCATTGACAGGTGAATTGCTAACATCTAACCAATTAATTACATGTGGGTTTCCACTGTATCTGTCATTCACATAATCTCTTATGCGATCGACACCTCTTCATACATTTAGAAGAGAAGCTACAAATGATGTTATTTGTAGGTGTTTTAGATTTGTAGGTTTCTATATCATCTTCAAAGTTGTCATTGGTATTTGGCATATCTTGAATCTTCATTATGATGTGTTGAAGGAGTGAGGAGATATCAGTAGGCCTTGATGGCAAAGCATCTAGTGCTTTATAATCAACTTGAACATCTGCGTAGTAGGGGTCAATTTCCATTTTATAGTGTAAATCTTCACTAACATGTGATTTTATTACAAAGCAATCGTATGGTTTGTTCTCCGACCCAATTCTTATTAATACTAAGATATCAAGGTCTACAGGCTATCATGGCAAATAATTGACAATAGAAGATATATCTTGTGAGAAACAAATAGTATGCCCACTATATTTGTATTGTCCACCTCGTGCATGAGTTACCTATATTATTGGATTAACTCTTGCAATGAACATTTCTTTAACTTGAGTGAGATCAGATAACACTTTAGGTTGTATTCTTGGATCTATATTATTCACTACACAAAAGCGATTAATATTGGTTTCACCAATGCATCGAAAACAAGTAACTCTACCATGATAATTTCTTGTTTGAATGCTTGGATACGATTCTTTGCAAATGAAGCATAGATGTATTGCACAAAGACTATCTATTGTTTCATGGAATTTATTTTGAGGTTGCCTAATAGCTTCATTTGTATTTGGTGGATAAATATTTATTTTCTTTGTATAGTATTGAAGTTGTCAAAGTGCATTTATTTCATCTTTGTGTATTGCATAATTTAAACGGGCCTTTTTATTTGAGTATTCACTTCCCATTAGTATCTGCAGCGGTCATAATAGAAACATTAATGACTAAATTGTTAAAATAGGTATGTATAGCTAAATTTATTCCAACTGAAAATAGTATACTATTTAAATATCTTTTTTTTAGTAATATTCTGCATAGTCTACTTCATTGTTCGATGTAATTAAAATTATTTGGCTTTAGACAATGCTTTTCCCTAATATCAGAAGTAATATCCAAATCTGTATGTTTTTTGGCCACTTTGTTTTCTTGATCAATTAGTCATTGGGTTGTTCCGAGATCCATAGTTTTCAACCAAAAATGTATCGAATCATCTTCACGTATATATTAAGACAAAATCAACCATGGATTAAGTTTGTGATTATCTAATTTGTTGCAAAATGCAGAGAAAGTAAAGGTATATCAAACAACTTATGATATGGTGAATAAAATGTTTGAAACTCAATAATACCAACAAAAGGTTTTCAAAGTTTATTTTATTTACGTATTACATACATGCCACTAAACACAAGCTACAATTGATTACATCAGGTGTAGAGTTAACATCTACTAATCTGCATCAAATGCATTGAAGAAAGATGTATCTGCTGGAGTAGATTCATCTTGAATTGCATTCGATATGGTACAATGCAATTGTTCTTTGTCATTTTAAAGTTTTAATTTTGTTAAAACTATGAAATGATACCTACAGAATAACACTTTTCTATTAATTTTCTAAAGCTCATCAGGGGATGTTAATATTATTCTTGTAAGATCTTCCAGTATGAAATTCATTGTGTATTTATAGTCACAATTTTGAACATTAATGTGGCATTTTGGACAATGCCACATTGCCTTATTATTTTGAATCATTTTCTTTTTACAGTGTTTACTGTTGCTTAAAGTAATGCATGCAGGGTAACAAAATTTTGTCATTTTAATGTGTATTATTATGGCATCTAATATAAATGTATTTGATTGCCCGACAACTCTTGATATATGGATCTCCCCAATTATTTTATGTTGAATCGGTCCTACACTAACTAATGACCCCTGTATAGTTTATTCAATTTCTTTAAAACAAGTCCTAACCCCATGTGCCTTAGGGATGTTTGGATTGATAAAAAGTTGTGTATCTAAGTCGGTCCTTATGGTTTTCCCATTATATGATTGTAATATCCCCTTTTGAATGGCAAGAACTAGAGCCAACTGTGGCGTAGAAGCACAAATATCTACTAGTATTGTCCCCTCTTCGACATAAAAGCCACTCCAAATGGTCACCTAGATGTTGCATTTGAAGTTATCTTGTAATATTAGTGTTCTTTTAACAACCGTGGTTTCATCCGACGTTTCAAAATGAGATGCATCAATAATGGATATAACAATACCAATAATGTCAATCTTTGTGTCTGAAGTTGCATCTTTAATATTGTTAATTTGTTTGAACTCAAACTGGACCAATGAGATGGTAGAATCTTCTTTAGAATAATGTTTAACAACAGATGTTATGCTAAGAATGATTTTCCATGGGTTTTTTGATTTTTGTATTTTTTGTTGGTATATTTTAATGTGCTATTTGAAATTACATATATTTTCTCGGTTTGAATCTGGTTGAAGTACAGATTTGCTGCATGACCAAAAAAAGTTACAATAATGTCATCTTTCTCACTATCAAAAATGTTGGAGCTAAAACCCTGTGCCTTGTTTGTGTAATTACGCAATATCCCTTTTTAAAGTACTCTACCCTCAACAATCCAATTGTTTTTGTATGGATTTAAATTTTGTATTGTAGTTCGAGGCATCACCTACATGCATTCTCCTCTAGATGCTGAAGTTGATGGCTTGTTGATTTTGATTTATTTTTCATGAATATCCATTATTTGAGATTAGAAATTGTTGGGTAGATGAAAGCATCTGATTTGTTTGTAGTTTGTATGGGTGGTGCCCTGTAAAATAAATTTGAGATGTGGTATTGATTAAATCGAAAATGTTTTACTTGCTACTTATAATATTTTGTAAATACAATATATAAAGTTTATTAAATATGAATCTCAAACCATTTATATAATAATCAATTATTTAAAAAAATTCAAGCTTGAATTAAAAAAATCAGGGATTGCCTCTATGTTGTCTGTTTAATAAAACCACGTAACATATTGGACACATAAATAAATAAGTAAAAATCACACATAATATTCGAACAACAGAAGAGGTAATCTTTTTATTTTATTATTTACATTTAGGCTAAAAAATTAAGTTGATTTGAATTGTTTTACATTCTGGATTTTTTTTGCTCTGTTTAGGATTGGGAACATGAATTCCATTTCGAGATAATATGCTTGGGTTCATATCTTAAAGCATTTTCAATTGTATTATATATTAAGCCAAACCCTCTAGAATATGTTTTCTTACTTTCAAGCCCTATAATGAAATCTGTTTGAGGATCAAAAATTGATAAACGTTCCATTAAGTCATGTTTTATAACGATCATATGAGACTTCTGCATTTTGTGATGCATAATATGAATGACAAATTGTTTTCTATGAAAATTATCTACTTGCTATAGTTGTTTGATGATCAAAGACCATGTTGAAGTTTCCTTTGGTACAATAGCATTTTTTCGACTTCTAGTTGTCATGTTAGTCAAATACATTTGATTAAAAAACATATAATATCACATAAGAATATAGATACTATTAACATTAAATGTCAAGCATGAACATAAATGGAATAAAAATAAAGATATTATTAATGCTCAATAAAATGCATATAAATAACTGTTGAAAAAATAAATCTGGGTTGGTATTGTATACATTGGATTCATCTCTCGTTAACTTGCTTTAAATTTTTTTTGTGTACACAGTCTAACGTCCAACCGGAGACGTGATGAGTTAGCATTGTAGGATTTGAAATTTGTTTGCTGAACTCATCCCCTGGTACCAAATAAGACACTTGCAAGTTTAAATTTCGAGGTGACTAAATGCCCAAAACAGTTGTCCAATGATTGTTTATATATTTAAAAGATTATAAAATTAGAAGTTTTTTTAAATAACAAAATAATATTCATTTCAAGTAATGAAAAGATCATTTTACATTTTAATAGATCATTTTATGATCTTTTTAAAAAAATACATTTTGATATATTAATAAACGAAGAAACACGTAATCGAATATGCAACGAGCTTAAACATAATTTATTATATTATTTTATATTGAATCTAATCATAAAAAACGAATCTATATTGAAGCTAAACATAAGAAAATAATCCACAATGATGAAATTACTATCCGATGAATGCTTTATTTTTTAAGGGACAACCGCTAACCTCCTCGTTAAGTCGAAAGAATAACAATATTATCGATATTAAATATTTGTTATATTATAAATTTTGTTTAATATATACAATAATTATATTATAGTATATAATATTTATATATTCAATATAATAAATATATAATAGTAAATATTACCTATACTATTTATATAAATATAAGTTTTAATTATCTATTTATATTTATCTTATATATATATCTCCTAGGTTTGGGTAGTTATATATTGCTTTATATTAAGTAAATTTATATTTTTATAATATTAATTTATTTTATAAATATATATCTATTTTTATTTAATATATAAAATAAATATATTATATAAGATAACATTTATATATATTATATAATATTAAATTATAATACTATTTTTATAATTAACATTTATAAATATAAATATGTATTTATCTAATAATATACAATATAAATATATTACATGTATATAATAATTTAGTAATATTAGAAATATAAAATAATATACATCTAATTTTATCTACTATACACAATAGTAATATTCTTATATATTATATAATCAATATATAATATTATTTTTTTCAAATATATAATAATAAAAAATATATGAACAAACATATATATAATTTAAATATTATTTTTATTATAATATTATTACATATAATATATATTTATATTTAATAATATTATTTTTTATATATCATATAATTAATATATAATATTAAATATTATATATAATTATATATATATATAAGATAATATCTAAAATTCATAGGTAACATCTATATAATCTTAATAGATCCCCAAATCGAATATATATAAATAAATATAATATTTTATATTATAATAATATGATTTTTATTAATAATATTATATTTTAGAAATATTATATACCTCAATATTAAAAAATAATAAATAAAAGAAAAAATATATATTTATATTATATACTAAAATAATATAATACCTACCTTTCTGGAATATATATAAATTCTGGACACGTCAAAGGACAACTGGCAATGTGAAATCGGAAACCTAATTCCAAAAGCTTTCGAAGGGGTCTACAAGGCCATGGCATATTCCGTGATCAACAACTGGTTTTGCATGGTGCTGATTGGGGGAAAGCTGGCAGTAAGTGGAAGTGCCGGTTTGCAAAGCGCACGTCGTGATAAATATGCTATACGATAGATTTTTGTGCCACGCCGTTGATCTTCGCCTTCTTTATTGCCTCCACGTAATCCTTGTTATCACCACGTCCAGGGTTCGACCCTCCCAAAGCAACCTCTTCTTCCAACAGCATTAACATTGTTGCCATATCAAGTTCTGTTATTTTCTATTCTTTAACTCAGCCCAAGAGCAAAATCGCCACCATTCGTTTTATCTCAGCTGTTTCAACTCAAGCGGAACTGCATTCCATTGCAGTCAAGGATTTCAATGGACTCAGAAAGCCTCTCTACGCTTTCAACAGACTACAAATATGCGTTTATCTCCATGTCTGGAAATCAACGGGACTCATATCAAATCCTTCTTTAGCGTGTTTTTAGGCATCCTCCAAGGCAAAAATATAGTTTATAACTTTTTGATTAAATTTATTTACGAATATAATGATTTGCGTTTGTTTTCAGGCGGTGCCGGGATGTGACTTGGCAGGAGTGGCTTTCAATGTGGGCAAGGGCATGGTAAAGTTTAAGAAGGGCAACGAGGTTTACGGTGACATTCATGATTTTACACCAGGAATCCCTAATGAGTGGGTCACTCTGGCTCAATATACAAGGGATTTTGATTGATTTTTATAAGGAGAATCAGGACAGGGATTCTACAGGGAGGCGTTATTTGCTGGAGTCAGGGCATCAAGTGGTTCATACCCAAAGAAGACGAAACGGCTGCCCTTCAGGTAATATTTGAATTTTGAATTTTAATTTTTTTAATAAACCTCAAGGACATTAGCCATTCAAAAAATATTTTTAATCTGTGTAATATTTTTTTAATTTATTTAGAAATATTGTATTTCACTTCATAAATACATTTCCCATACTGACATTTTATGTACAAAACATAAGCATACCTCATCAGAAGACAGGAAAATGAAGGGTTAGAATTTCAAAAGAGAGAACCTGGTGAGCTTCCTACAAAAATCAAATCCACAAACACAACAGTTAGTCTCCCTTTATTCTTCCGGCTTAAAAATCATGTCTGAAAGCAAAGCAGAATAAATAAATTAGAAATATTGAAACCAAACCAGAATACATAAATTAGAAATACCTGAACACTTAAATCAAAATCATTTTTTTTCGACCCAGAATAAAGAAATTACAAATACCTGAATGTATGATCAAAATAAGTTGTTTTTGTTCTCAGGTGATATGCGCAGCAAAAAGACCCCAGAAAAAAATAAAAATAAAAATAAATGAGGATGTCGGAAGCAGGGTAATGCCAGGGATGACACATTGGCCAGGACATCCACCCACGCGTCACATGCATCTATGCCACGGAACTGCTTAACCAGCCACCTATCTGTCAACGGCGTGCCAGCATTGGATTTGTCTTCAAAAGCATATTCATTTCCTCGTCTCATACGAGACGAATTCCCGCTGTATAAAACTCCGGCGTAATAATTAATAAATATACTTTGCAAACATACCAGGCCAATAATTTACCTTATCAAAGAAATCACTATGACTTATCTATTACCAAATTAATGATGAAATATAAAGATCAGGGTGGGTACACAAATTTGTGGCATACTTTATGAAATTTCACATGATTGAATTTGCAGTTTTGGAGATCGCGAATTTTATGGTCAACATAAATGTTATGTTTGCAATATTAATGCTAATTTGTTATGCCAGTGTGGGTGTACCTGGGCCTATGTGGCTACCAAATTTACCCCTGTAAACCACAGGTTACAGTCTGGAGAAATCCTTATTTTACCCCTGTAAACCACAGGTTACATTCTGGAGAAATCCTTATTCAGGGTTATGGATATAATTTTCTTTTATATGACCCCCCCCCAAAAAAAAATACTCTCTCAAGGATTCTGCTCACTCAAGGATTTTGATCGCTCAAGGAGTATGCTTGCTCATTTAAAACCGTCATTGTTTCTGCTCGCGTAAGTGTATGTACAATGGATTTTTAATTTTATTCAAAATTACCCAAAATTTCATATGGGCAACTAATGATTTTTTCGGATGGTCAATATAAAAGAAAATTTTATATGGGAAATGAATGAGTTTTATATTGTATGCAAATTTTTTTATTTTGTTTGCTTACTTCATAGCCCAGTGATGGTTTGTTTGTTTGCTTGTATATGATAGTTGCTTTATTGATTTGTTGCATATATAATCTTAAATTGATATATACTTTGTCTCAACAAAAGCATATATTCTCTTAGATTAATATATACTTTGCTTCAGGGGTGTGAAGTGTTGGAAAAAAAATTATAACTTTATATTTATGGAAATAATAAATTATAATTTGAAGATGTAATTAAGCATATGAAAGAAAAAAACACAGAGAATAAAAACACGAGTGGAAATAAAAAATAAAGGTCACAAGACCCTGAAGTCAAGAAGTGCCTTCCCACAAAAAGTTACAACAAAATGAAACCAATAATGAAAGCTACAAGCCAAAGAAAAGGTCAGAGAATGCAACCTCCCCCAAAACAAGCAAAATATGATCGGCCAAATCATTGCCATGAAATAGTGAAAACAAAAACTAAAAGGAATCAACCTCTCCAAAAACAAGCAAAATATGATCGGCCAAAACACTCCCATGAAATAGTGGAAACAAAAACTAAAAGGGATCATCATTGCCATGAAATAGTGAAAACAAAAACTAAAAGGGATCATCATCCCCTGTAATCAAAGCACACTACTAGATAAAACAATGTAAAAATATGTATATGAGAGCATCCACCCAATATCACATAAAACATAATTGTTAGGAAGTTGTTTTGGCAAAATTTATGAAATTAAGTAAAGCTAGATCTTAATTAGACAAACTGTTGCATAAATTCTTAATGCTACAACAATAAAATAAATGATACAAAATGATTTGGATCTTGATAAATTTAGAAATATATAAAAAAGTAAAATGGAAGAAGGAAATAATTTAGTTGGAAAATTAGAATGTAGGATTACAAATGAGATTAGAAAATAGGTTGTGTGACTATGTTGACTGACTATGAATTTGAAATAGGGATTTACTTGGTCTTCAGACAAGGCCATTATATTTGGACTAGAGTATGACACATTAGTGTTCTTAGGCAACATCAAGTCATGTACGGGATAACTTTCTAAAAATGATGTGGTAGGTTTATTTTCTCTTGTGTGTTTTGTTGAATGTGCAGGAGCTTCAGATCCGTCATGAAAAAAATTATGTGCCTTATTTTTCATCGAAACCCTAGCTTAATGAATAAGATGACAAATGAAATTGCAGGGTAAAAAGGGGTTATTATTTGAATTTTGGCTTAACCTCAACACCCCTTATGTTGAGTGCTGACTACATACCAATACTCGAAAGAGGTATGAATCTCCATGTATTTCTCCCATGTTTAAGTGGTATGTGTGAAAGACTGGTGCCAAAATGTTAAATACTAGTGTAATCTTAGTGTGATTAAGTGATTCAACAATGACTTGTGACCTTGGAGGTGTATGTAGAATTAGATAAGGGTTACTTAGATTCTGTGGACTTTGAATTAGGAAAATAGGTGGTTTTTTTTTTCAATGTGCAGTTATATATTCTAGTGTTTTTTTCATTGTTAGTCTCTTGTGTGTAAAATAGTTTGAAATTTGGATTTATATTGATATTTTAGGAATTCTTTCAAATGGGGCTTGCTAAAATTTTGGGATGACCATGATAAAAGAGTTTGAATTTGAGCAACCAGTCACTATTTGGTGGGAGGATGCATCGAATGAAACTTGATAGGACCAAGGAGCAGGATAGTCCAAATGGTGCATTGTTATCTAAAGAGCAAAGATAACTAAGCTAGGAGTATGGATCAACTAGGGGATAAGTTTAAGCTATTTTGAATGAAGAATAGGAACATTTTGAGATCATTATTTGCTTGTATGAATGTGTTATCCACATAGAAAGTGAAGGAAGGGTGGTCAAAATATCATGGAATGAGACGTGAGCTAAGTGCATAGAAGGAGTGGTCACAAGTGCATTGTTTTAGAAATAAATGTTAATTTATGTGTATACATGTTCCTTCTTTTTATTATAATAATGTAATAAAAGAAAATTATTAAAGTAAAAGGAAATATGTAGACCATGATGTTGAGTTTTGCTCCATGCAACCCTCCATGAAACATGTATAAATTAGTCCTTACTTAAGATGAACATCTAAAATTAAAATATATATATATATATATATATATATATATATATATATATACACACACACTTTATTGGGTATGTGAATCGTTGTGTTTTCTAGTGAAAAATTGATGATTATAGAGGGTATGACCCTTGGAGATTTTATTTTTATTAAAATTTTTGGGTTGGACTGTGCATGCCTACATCCTCATTGATAGGAATAGTGTGCTTAATAACTCAAGGTGTGATTGACTCCATAATTGCATACCTAAAGTAATATAATAGGTTGGATTCCCTGTTTGAATTCTAATAGATCAATCTAGTGCAAAACTAGTACAAAATTAGTTCAAAAAGGTGAATCAACCACTGCAAATGGATTAAGATTAATTTCTGGGACAAAATTAGAGTAAAAAATAGTCCAAAATTGGTGAAAAACTAGCACAAAAAATTGCATAAAATGGGTCAGTGTATACAATGTGAAGAATGATAAGCATTACCAATCCATCTGTGGAACTAGTGCAAAAATGAGTAAGGAGGTAATCATATGCCACGCACATGCCCCAAATATGATATTTGGGTGCACATGGATTCTGAAACTGAGTAATGTTATATGATTTTTTAAGAAAAAAATCTATGAAAAATGTGGAACACATATTATGCATGGTGCCCCCCATCTTGAGACAAATTTGAGACAAACCTAACTATTTTTTTGAAAAGTGCGATTAGATACATGTTATGAATTGACTAAGATTCCAAGAACTTTTGAAAATGACTATTTTTTTTGTTGGGACAACAACGTATTGTTTTGGACATGGTTGACCTACCCTATAGTCCAAATGGATCGCTCTTGTCTAAAACTGATTTGTGGGTATAAAAGATGATCAACTAAGTTAAAAATACAAATTTCTAACTGTGTATTGTAATGTTGCAACTTAGTTTATAATCCAAGCCATTGTGTATGCCCCTTTTTTTGAGGTGAATTGTGAACCTTATGCAATAATTTAATTCAAAAAAAAATATTATCTGAGAGATGCTATAAAAATATATAAATACAAGTAGTAATAATAGCATGGAGGAGCATGGCATAATCATATATAAACTAAGCAAAATTGTAATGTAAGATGCATGTCAAAACAATATACATAGTCATATTGTCAAGATAGATGTTAACAATTACACATGTAGATAAGTGATCATATACTGAAGATAACTAAAATTTATTAGAACAACTTGGGGAGGATGCATAATATCCATCATGACATCAAAAGGCTAGGAAGATGCATTATATCCATCATGACATTGAAAATCAAGCAAACTATAGAAATAAGTGTCATGACTAAGCACACACAAATAAAGAGTACACACAAAACACACAAAAATGTAAGAGTAGGCCAAAGGGCCACATATGAGGGACATGCTCAAATGTCACTCACATGCATAGAAACATATAATGAAAGATTTGAGCCACACACAAACATGTTTAAATTTTCACAATCCAAGTAAAGAATACACACAACACATGAATCATAAAAGCAAACACACAAAACATGCACAAGTAAATGTAATTGATCAACGTAAGCAATTTGAAACTCTAGTATATTTAAAAATTTAGGTAATTAATAAGATATCAATTTGTAAGTGAGCAATATCGATAGATTTTACATAGTGTAATGAACTAAGGTATGGACAAGAAGGGATAGCCAAATAATGATAGAACCTATGTATGAGCTGCTCCTATTGAGCTTGTTGATGGATAAACAAGCGATAAGAGGCCTTTTTCTCATTTTTATCTGAGAATTGATAGCTTGTGATCATTGGGATAGGGCCAATAAAATAGCACAAGGTCACAATGCACTACTTTTTGAATAGGTAACTTTTGTCTGTTTACAATTTCTAAGTTTAAGACATTCTAATAATCTAAAACTGTCTAGGAATGATAACATGTGTTGTTTTGCATTCACTCATGTACACTCGTGAAACATATATGACATTAAATAGGATATAAACAAGTAATAAGTAACTAAGTAAAAATTAATTGGTGTAAATGAATTAAACATAAGCATGCATAGGTCTTGAATTTTGAATTTCCTAGATTTGTTATTTGTATTTTTGTAATTTATGAAAACATGAAAAGAAAGAGATACTAACTGATGAGTTTTGCAAGAGACTCACAATCAATAGGTCTTGTGTTTAATGGATAAAGGATGATTTATCATGAATGGTGAATATCATGCCATTGTGAAGGAATTTATCTCAAGCAAGAGTCTAAAAATTAATCTGATTATGTACCATGTATACTGATGTTGTGATGTAAAACTATAATATGTTGCATATGTTGTGTAGTGTGATGAACTATAGGGATATTTGGAATCCATCATGGAGTGTAAGAAATTTGAATTGGTGTCTTGTGTGGAACACTCTTACCTACTTGTGATGCAAATCTAGAACTGGGAGATGATCTTGTAGAATCTGTAATAAAATGTTGAGTAAGTGGCCTTTCAAGGATAGGTCTCTTTGAAAGGGTTGATAATTTTAGTTGATTTTTTTGAGAAGGTTGGGCCACTTTAGGTGGCTTAGATAAATCCTATCATGTAGGGATAATGATATTTGGTTGGAAAGGGCATTCATATTGAATACCGTGAATTGTGATAACCTCCTTAGTAAATATATACTTTAAGCATCTGTGAATAGTGGAAGTTAATTGGTGAAGTTGTTGTTTCCAAGGGTGATGTAATAACATATCAAATACTCCTACACTTGGTACTAATGTAAATTTGGAAACCACATGTGCTAGATAAACCTGTAGTGGTAAGGTTATCTCACCAATATAACTATGGATGTGACCATTGAACCCTTTAATCATTATTGTTGAAGGAGATATATATTTCTATGTATACCTTAGGTGTGAGAGAAGTGAAATGGTTCACATATTCACACTTTAACCTTTATCAACCATGACACTATATAAGTTGATGATCAATATAAGCTCTGATGAATAAAGAGTGGAAATCTGAGTTATTGTCAACAATCTCATGTTCTACAAATGTGATGAGTGGCCTAGATGACACTAAAATATTATATCTGCCAATGATTCCATTCAAGGGATGGGGTGCCTCTATATGATAAAAACATAGTGGAGGGTGTGCATTATATGTGTAATACACCCTTGATGTATATTTTGTCTCTTGACCTATATGTTTAGGGAAAGGGACACTGAGTATATTCATTGTTCTACCTTGATTTGGTTGTGGTTGTGTAATTTTAGTGGGTACACCCACGTCAATGATTTTATCATCTATCAAGTCTTGAATCTTATGTCATAAATTGATGCATTTGTTGGTAGTATGTCTTGATGCTCTATGTTAATCACAAAAATGTTCTAATCAAATCCTTTTGAAGAGGCTTAGTCATATCAATCTCTTTGCTGGGAGGAAGAGATATGACAATGAATTCTAATAAGTTTTGTAAAACCTTATAGGTAGCTTCTAGTAAATTGGTAAACTATCTCCTTAGAGGAGATGATAATATAACACATAGAGTAGGTTGTCAAACTGCATTGGATGTTGCCTTTTGATCACTCTTGTTCTCATTTGGTCCCACCTTATATGGTGGATTACTCAGATTATTAGCATGAGAAGTATAAATAGGATTCATTGCATACTTATGCTTGTTCACTATTAATAATTTGACCTCTCTTTCCTTAATTGTACAACACAAATATGTGAATGACAAAAACTTCTTAAACATAATGGACTCATGCAAAGGTGGAAGAATTTTTTTCTTGAATATATCTTTTAGATCTTTATCTACCATAAGATTTGCTATTTTAGATAGCATGGTCTTGTACCTTAAGACATATTTTGCAATAGGCTCATTGGATTTATGCTTGAGTTGAAAAAATTGTGCATATGAAATCTTGTCACTTATGTTGATTGAGAAGTGTGTGTGAAAAAAATTTGGTAATGGATTAAATGCATTAACAGACTAATGTGGTAAACTATAAAATCATCAAAATGCATATGATTATAAGCTTCTTGAAAATAACTTGGTCAATAATCAATAATTAGACACATAATCCAAACATTTTTCATGAAATGATCTCAAAAGTTGTTTGGGTCACCTGTTCCAACATATAATTTAACCTTAGGTGCCACAAAACCAATTGGTAAATGATATGTTATAATATGTTGAGCCAATGGTGTATGTAACAAAGTTTGTGAATCAAGTGCCTAATTTGGTTTCAAAGCACCTTGTTCTAAATATAACACCTTAATTTTTGGAGAGTGAATATCATGTGTAAGGTATTGTACATCGTTATGAGAGTGTGTGCTAACCAAAGACAATGTATTCAATGATTGAGTAGGAATTAGCATGTTAATTTGATGAAACCCTTGGGTTTCCCCCTTAATAAATGGTAGTACTAAAATTGTATTAAATGAGGTAGAAAAAGGTAAATAACCCATAGAAGTAGAGGTATCATATGTATTATCCATTCTTGTACTCTTTTTGTCTAACAAAGTTTTCAAAATAATATGATAATATTGAGTTTGATCATAGATCATTTCAAGAAATCTATTAATAACTTACACTTTGTTAAACTCTAGTAGTTCAACACCTATAGCTGGAAGTACATCTTGGTGTTCATCTTGAGGATCATGGTTATCTTGATCATATTGCTCATGAACTAAAGTAGTGGCATAGACCTCTACATGCTCATTTTGGGCATTAACATATGAAAGTCATGATAGGCCCTTGTTCTTGTCCATGTTGGGTGTGTTATCAAAAGGAATTTGAGTATGCTCAATTATAATACCACTTAATCTAGTACTTTATCTAAGAGAGGTAGAAAAAAAAATTATATTACATAATATTTAAAATAAAAACACGGAATACTATTGCTAACAAAGATTTTACCAAATTTGAAAACCCTAATACAAAAATTGGAAATATCAAAAAGAAGGAAAGAAACCCTAGAAAGATACATGGTTAGGGTTTTACAATATTCAATCAAAAGACATGTTTACCAATATGTTTTCTCAAAATTTAGGAAACTAGGTGAAGCTAGATCCTAATTAGACAAAATGTTGCATAAAACTAGAATGCTAAAAATATGTGTAACATCCCCACTGGGATCTACCTAGAAATACGTGTTTTTTTTTTTAAAAGAATTTTAACAATATATTCCTTAATTAGATTACACCATGAGGATTTGATTATTGATCCATATAAAGCACTATAAGTATGATAACTAAAAACCAAACATGTGACATGATTCATCACTAACCACTATCATCATAAGAAACACATCATAATTGAATATAGTGTAGACATTCAAAAACTACACACGATAGCTTTCGATGGCAAACTACCTTTTGAACCTCATTCGACTTTGTGTCTAGTGGACCACTTAGTCATTAGACTCATTTACCAACTTGAAACCCAAAAAAATCTAACCTAACACATTTAGCTAAAACATTGAATTCACCCCTTTTGACTTGATTTAACCCATTTTCTTCTGGGCCCTCGACCGTAGACGGTCAGCCTAACCATCGACGGTTGACTTGACCATCAACGATTAGGTCTCCACACCTATTTTAAAGTATGAATGTAATGACAGCTTTGTGTGAGATAAGCTTCTCCCTGAACAAAAAATTACTTTAAATCATCATGATTTGACAACTTTATCCCCCTATCAAATTAGTAACTTCCTCCATCCCAATTAGCAACTTCATGCTACAAAAGGAGAAGAGGGGGAAGTGAAATCGATCCACAATCTAGCATATAAAAACCAAGTTCTCTTGCATATGGGTATTTAACATCCTTTCAGCAAGCGAGCAACATCATTAGAGACCTGAAGCTCTATTGGAATCACTTTCAAAATCTAAAGTATGCCACTTTGGCCAAATCTCTTTAGCATTCCACCATCCAATTTTAGGTATCCTTTGCTTATTTTCATTGATTTCTAACCTCCCTACTCCACCAGACCCATAAGTATCTTATTTTTCAACCCTCAATCTTATAACAGTCCTTTGTTTGCCCAAATACCCAATCTGCACCTTCTATTTCGACCACTTGTAGATTCACATAGATAAATGCTGATGGTTAGCACAACTGCAGATGATCACCCCAACCATCAACGGTTACCCAACCATCGACAATCAGCTTAAAATGCAAATGGTTCACGTGACCGTTGATGGTCACTGTGGCATAAAAATCCATTAAGCTATTTTTATCCCCTTTCCCCCATCCAAACATAACTTTCTCTATTTTTGCCTGTTTACAGTACCTTTTCTAATTTTTTGGACTAGACCCTAACCATTTTAGCATAAGTATTGACCCGCTCTTACTATTTTAGTTGTTTTCTTTAAACAAGCATTTACCTTCTCTTTCTTACATGTATTTACTTTCATATCATTGAATGCAAGTACCCTCTCTTTTCATTTATATGAACTTAATTATTATAACAATGGATTGACAACCTCCTAGCAAGCAATACTCTTCTTGAATGTAGCTAACGTTAGTCAGTCCACTTAACCATCCATTTAACAACCCCCTTTTCTAGTGTCTTTCTTATTTACAGGTTATTCCCTCCAAGCCAAAGAGGAGTTCCCACCATCATCTAAATTCACATTCACACTTTACTAGGTATCCTCCTATACACCCTATTACTAGTTTCATTACTTTAATTCCAAATTAAGAAATGAGTGAAATTAATTGAAACATTTTGGCATGCCTGATGGGACCCTAGTTCCCTTTTTCTTGCTTTACTGTTTGCTCATCGAATGAAATATGAAAATTTCTTTTTGAGCTAAAAATAAACCTCTTGCATACATTTATTGCTTGCTTGTCTTAGTTCATGTAGTAACTTAGAGGGAAAAGTAATTAATCATAGCTTTCACACTTGTTATCACACACTGAGCCAAACCACAAGACAAATAACACATCAAAACATACCTGAGACAAGGCCCAAATAGAATTTCATCACCTAGCTACAACCTTACCCCTTTTGGCTATCCTACTTGGATTTCACCACCAAGGGGAGAACCAACTCAGCTCTCTGGTTGAGTATAAAATCTAAAATTGGTATATTTTGGCTAAGCACCTGACACTCTTACCACTACAAGACCGTGAAGTGAGGGGGTAGGCCCCAATACCAAGCCACGTATCGAAGTTCAACACAACCTTTTTCTATTGATTGCTTAAACAACTTGAAACCAACGTTAAATTACCTCTCTAGTACCCGATCTACAAGCCAAATTTCTTCTTCCTACTTTTAAGGCATAAGCCAAAAGTGATCTAAAAAGAATCCTAGGTTTTAATTCACTTTAAGTGTATGCATTGTTTGCCTTGAATTCTTTTCTTTTGATTACTCTTTGTTTGAGGCATGATTTTTGCTATATTATTTCTTATTTTCTCACATAGTATTTATTAGACAACAACTAAGAGACCAAACCAATCAACCACCACCCTCTTCTTCTTCCTCCATGGAATGCAATTCTAATGATGAGGGTTCACCTCATCTTTCTCCCCCTCCTACCAAAATCTTGGTTGTCTTTGAGGGTGATGCAGACTTCGTTGCCCTCCTTGCATTGGCCCTTCAACATTATCTTAACAACTTACCTCAATGTACCTCTATTGCTTTGATTCCTCCTACGGACCCTCTTTATGGTATGCCTCCCCATATTATGGTGGGTACCACCTCAACCCAACCCTTTCTGACCAAAGCCTCTTCTTCCTCCAACATCCCATCTACTACCACTACCCAAACCCAATCCAATATTCCAAATTCTAACCAAACACCTCCTACCATGCCCAATATTTCACATATAGGTTCAACCTTACCTCTAGTTACCTATACTCCACCTACCATGGGGTTATCTTCTACCCCTATTTATACCCTTCCCCTTATCTCAACCAATCCACCAACTTCTACCCCATTTCAGAACTTGGTGCTTTCTATACCTCAAACACTTCCACCCATTAGCACTAGAGTCACCACTCGACCTCAACCTACCCAACTTCAATCCACTACCTCAGCCATACCTTTAAGTCAACCCACATTTATCCCTCAACAAGTACCCATAATAACCTATCAATATGTCTCTAACTCACATGGGTATATAGCACCTTCCAACCAAACATTTGTGCTAATCAACCCTTATGCGGCATCATCTCAACCTCTTGTCACCACTTACCAATATGTGGCTTATTCGGTGCCTTCTATTACTTAATCAAACATAGCCACCACCCAAACCTCAATAGAATGTGCCCCTTTATTATGCAGCTTCCCAACCCCAACTAGATTTGATCAAGATGTTAATGGACAAAATGACCAACTTGGAGTCATCTATCTTCGGGTATCATAACCTTTTATCCTATGATCAAATTTGTAATGAACCCATTCATCCATTTGTTCCCATCCATTCTTGTCCTCAATGGGAATTGCCCAAGTTTTTCAAGTTTCAAGGCAAAGAAGATCCCCAAAAATAGTTGAGAGCATTTTGTCATTCTTGTTATTTAATCGCATACGATGACACACTCCTTCTTTGAACCTTCCCCATGTCCTTAACTGGACCCTCCCTTGATTGGTATAGTGATCTTCCCACGCACTCCATCTTTTATTTCTCCTAACTGGCCCAAATCTTTTTAGAGCATTTCTCAGTAAATATATATATAAAGGTTTCTATTACTGATCTCTATTCCATTAAGCAATTTGATGATGAGTCAATTGTTGATTTTGTAGCTAGATGGAGAGGTCTCATCAACCAGCTTTCTTTCTCCTTACCCTAACCCAAATTGATTGAACTCTTCTCTCAGGGTTGTGCCAAACATATTTCCCCCACTCTTCAAGTTCAAACCTTCAAAACTTTTAATGAGGCATTCACCATGGCACAAAGACTTGAAAACTGAGCCATTGACGAAGGGAAATTGAAACTACAGAACAAGAATTCTAGCTTTAAATCCAATGACCCTTCCTCCAACAAAACCACTAACTATTCCAATACCAAAGTAAAAGCATCCACAAACTCAGTTGTTTTAAAAACTACCCCACCTCCAACTGTCAACCAACCACCTCAAACCAATTCTTCTAACCCTCCCTATCAAAAAAATTGAAACCAAAACTGAGCTCCTCCAAAATAATATACTCCCATTGGAGAATCTTATGCATCAGTTTTGGATAAATTGCTCAAAGCCAACTCCCACCAATTAAACCACCCCAATAATTTTATGCTTCTCACCTTATGTCGGGTTGGTATAATGAAAATGACCATTGTGCCTTTCATCTAGTTATAGGATATGACATTAATAGATGTAATACTTTCAAAAGTCTTGTCTGAAATTTGATTGATAGTGGATAACTTGCATTTGATAATCCCAATGCACCTCCTAATTAGTCCCTTGACATATTCTGCAAACCTTTTCCTAATCACGCTCCTTCTATCCAATCCCATGACAATAGACCCGAATCATCTCACTCTAATGAGGCACACACAATCAATGTTATTAATAACGAGCCCATTGTTGAAGAGACCATTACCTCAATCACCCAAATCGAAATAGTGAACTCACCTCGTATTTCTTCGGATACTCAAACAAAGGAATCAACCACCCCCCTCTCTTCATTTGAGGATACCTTAGCTTTATCTACCTCTCCTTTGATGGAAACACCAAAGGAGGCAATCTTTTCTATAAACATTTCTTCTTCTTCCACCTCACCCATTCAAGTGGTAGAACCACCCTCCATTTCTTTGGACACCCAAACAATGGAAGAAACTCTATTTATTCCCTCACTTGAGGACACTATACCTGCCTCTCCTATCATTAAACCATTCATTTCCTCTTCAAAAACCATCCAACAAGAGGAGATTACCTCATCTACCCAACCCCCAATTTTGGAACCATTCATCAAAATTAAAGAAACCACTTCTTCTTCTCCACCTAAGGGTTTGAGCTTTGAAATCAATGACCAAGGAACTAAACCCATATACAAGCCCTTTTCTAGGCTAGTCCAAAGTTTAGAGTTCACTTCTCAACCCAACTTTGATAGAGCCACCTTTTGGCATTGTCTTGGACTCCCTTACCAAAACAAATCTAAATCCTCAACTTCACTTGATTCCACCCTTAAACCCATTATGACCCCTCTACCAAATACTTCTTCAAAAACCACAAGTGAACCATCCCAACCACCTCTACCTAAAATTGCCAAATCACCTTACACTTCTCTCGCCAAACCAATCAAAAACCTATGAATTCTTCCCACACCTAGTCACTCTCATCCCCCTTTGAGGTTGGACTTAAACCCATCTAGTCCACCAATGCAACCCCCAACCAAACCAACTAAGAAGGTAGAGTTACCCAAACCTCCACCTCGAACTAGACCCATACAACCTCCTTCTCATTTACATTCCATATTAGGACCCCATCTATATACCATTCAAGTTACCTATTCCTCCTCTAAAAAACCACCCCACTTTTCTCCACCTACAACTATCAAACCCTCTAGTTCTTAATCATTTTTAACCAACCTATCTACTTCTACTTTCCCACCTGTAATCAAGCCTTCATCATCCAAGTCTTCCATATCCAAATTTCCAACTCCCAAACCAACCATAACCAAGCAAACCCAACCAAAACCACAAACTAAAACCATTCCTCCAACCACAACTTCCATAGAAAAGCCTACACCCAAGAAGGTTCCCACTCCTAAAACCAAAAACCCATCACCTCTCACACCGTTGAATGAATGCTACTCATCTATCTTATATAGGTTGTTGAAAACTTCCTCCACTAGCCTACCACATATCAAACCATTCTACCCTTCCAATAAAAAACCTTCTTGGTTTAATGATAACTTGATCTGTGCATATCATAGGGCATTGGGACATGACACAAAGAACTATAAAGCTCTCCAAGCACTCATTCATAGCTTATATGATGAGGATGATCTATTATCGGATGAACCCTTCTTACCTCCACTACCAATCTTACTATCCACCCAACCTACCCAACCTTTACCTACTCTCCCAATCTTACCCAAGGATGAGAAGTTAGAATCGAATCAAGCATCAAACCCAAGAAACCTCCTTATCCACACTATTCATGTGGTTACCCAATCTTAAGCCCAACAAAAAGATAAGGGAAAAGCTAAATCATCCATTCCATGGACTTACCCTTCGACCCCTCAACTTTCCAACCAAAACTAAACACATACACCTTCACCTACGCCACACCAAAACCCAAAGTATCAATTTTGGGAGCTTTTCCCTCGAACCCATCTGAATCCATCCAATGCATCGTGTTTAAACAACTTCACCAAACACCAATGAAAATGAGCCTTTATGAACTAGTCAACACCTCACCCCACCATTACTAGGTACTGATCAAGGATTTTCAATCTATAGAGGGTCAACCAGATGATCCTCAACCTCTTACACCCTTTATTGGAACTCTCCAACTTTTTGCCCTCATCACCTTTTAGGATTTTGAAACATTGCCTTTTCATATTGAAGATCCTGATCCTCCCTGCATCAAGAGGGTTATGATTGATGGAGGAGCTAGCATCAACATTATATCCTCCCATGCATATGGCCAACTTCATCTGCCCAAAAAAATCATGTCAAAAAATATAGCTATCCTTCATTCCCTTAATGATACCATGGCCACTACCCCAAGGGACTGTTGTCCTCCATATCAGCTTGAAGCCTCATACCATTCCTAAACTATTTTACATTATAGAGGGTGAGTTCAAATATAATATGTTACTCAGATGCCCTTGGATTCGTGCTATGAGTTGCATCCCTTCCACCTTACACTGATGTGTCAAATTTGAGCACGAGAACAGGTTATTACCATCATAGCTGATCCTAGTCCCTTCACCTCTTGTAATATGACATAATGGCCTAATGACATTCTTATTCCTCCTTCATCCACCTCGCAACCAAATTCTAACAAAACCACCCCACCAACTAAAACCATCAACACTTCCACTCATAACAATGATGAAACATCAACTAGCTTAACCATCTCATCGTCCCAAATTCTGGTTGAAGACACCTTGTAATCCACATTTCAACAGCTCTCTCTCTTGGGGAGTATAATTGTTTAGCCTTATATGCTTTCCCTACTTCGCAAGAATATGATAACCTCAAAGTTGACCCTTCTTATGATCCCAACATTGGAACCATCATCCCTTTTGGGCTCTCTAACACTCAAACAAATTTTGTCTATGGGGGACTAGATCAACCACTTCTCACTCCCGCCACTACCCCATTTATCCAATCATTCATCATCAATTTTTCCTACCTAGACAAACCAACCTTTGCCAAAGCTTACCTTTATAGGTGCACTTGTAAGGGGTTTGATCTTGGCCTCTATGAACAAGAAACTCACAAGTTACTTGTAATCAAAATTCAAAAAACTCATGAGCTCTTTGGCCTTGGGTTTGTACCACCAAAAGAACCCACATCACCAAAACCCATTGCCACCATCGACAAGTAACTTCCATCCTCATCAACCCCATCTCCCTCCAAATTTGAGGACTCTAATATCATCCCATCTAACTTTTTTTTGGGATCAATACAATTAGTTTGGGCCCTTGACCTATCAAAAGGATGGCCAAACTAAAACCCTTCCTCTCATCCATCCTAAAATGATTGAACATGATTCTCCTACCATTAATACCATCCAACATCAAGATGATGATTCCATTCTCACCTACCTCAGTGTGGGGGATTCTTTAATTCATAAATATCTACCTCCTGAGAACCAAACCATGTTGAATGAATCAACCATTGATGTCAATTTAGGAACTCAGGATAACCCATGTATCATCAAAATTGGCCAATCTTTAAATTCCATAGAGCAATAAGATTATCCTTCTTTACTTCAAGACTGTAGCATAGCATTTTCCTAGTCCTACCAAGATATGCCCATAATTAACCCTTCTATTGCCCTCCACAACATTATTACTCATCTTGAGGCTAAGCCAATTCGACAAAAGCTTCATAGAATACATGCTCACATAGCCGTCCTTGTCAAAGAAGAGCTTCAACATCTCTTATCTGTTGACTTCATTCAACCCATCAACTATCCACAATGGGTTTCTAACATCATTCCCATCACCAAGCCCATAGGGGGACTTCACCTCTACATTGACTTTCATGACCTTAATCTTGCTTGCCCAAAGGGCGATTTTCCTTTGCCAAACATTGACCAAATTTTTGATCTTAAAGCCAGTCATGAACTATTATCTCTCATGGATGGTTTCTCAAGATATAATCATATCTTGATTGCCCTCAAAGATTAGCATAAAACTTCCTTTATTACCCCATGGGGAACCTTCTTCTACAGGGTCATGCCCTTTGAACTAAAGAACATTGGAGCAACCTATTAGCAAACCATGACCTATATCTTTCACGATATCATCCATATGTTGATGATCTCCTTGGGAAATCCAAACATCAAAAATATCACCTAGTTATTCTTGCTATGATCTTTGACCGACTAATCCATTATCATGTCAGGGTCAATCCCAAGAAGTACATTTTTGGAGTCTTAGTAGGTAATCTTCTTGGTTTCATCATTTCTCTTTGCAGAATCAAAATAGACCTGACTAAAGTCAGAGCAATATTGGAGATGCCTCTTCCTACCAACCTTACACAACTCCACAACCTGTAGGGAAAAATTGAATCCATTTGTCACTTCATCTCCTAGTTATCTGATCAATGCCAACCTTTTCACCACCTCTTAAATAAGGATACCTCTTTTAAGTGGACTAAGGAATGTTAGCAAGACTTTGATGCAATCAAGGATTATCTTCTCTCTCCACCTATCCTCACCCCTCCTAAGGAAGACCGGCCCTTCTACCTATATATATCTACCATAAACCATTCCTTAGGGGCAATGATCGCTCATCATGATGAACAAAATAAATATCAAGTCATCTATTACATTAGTCGCACCCTCATCAAATATGAAACTTGGTATACCCATCTCAAAAAACTTTGCCTTGCCTTAGTCTTCATGGCCACCAAGTTCCATCACTATCTTATTAACCATAAAACATATGTCATCACCAACACTGACCCCCTGAACTATATGCACTCTAAGCCATACCAAAACTAGTGTATGGCTAAGTGGCTCATGCTCCTCGCCGAGTTAGATCTTGAGTTCCTTATACAAAATTCCATTAAAAGACAAGTAATCACTAATCAATTGGCTGAATCTCCTTTACCAGACAATCAACTTCTTCCTCTTGCCTTTTCAGATGAGTCTAGTGCAAATATTTCTTAGGAAGAACCCACCTACCAAATGATTATGTTTTTTGATGGCTCTAAATGCCAGAATGGTGGGGGTGATAGAGTTATTCTCATCCCCCTTAATGGTGAACCTCTTCCCCTTTCCTTTAAACTTGAATTTGAATGCACCAATAATGTGGCCAAATATGAAGCCCTAGTCATAGGTCTCCAAACTGCTCTAGCTTTGGGAGTCAAAACTATCAATGTCTTTGGTGACTCATAACTAGTCATCAACTAGGTCATAGGATCTTATCAATGTAAAAATGATATCCTTTTGAAGTAAAAATAACTCATGGATGTACTCTTAACATCATTCAATCATTACACTTTCTAGTCAATTCCTTGATCTACTAACAAGTTCATGGATACAATGGCATCCCTTGCATCCCAAATCCCATCTCAACCTATCAAATCTAAACTATTTGTCACAATCCATCATTTTATAACACCCTTGTATATTAGTTCTAAGCTCCTTACCATTTGTAGTGTGGAGACATCTCCTTCTGATATTTTGTATGACTAAACTTTTGACTACTTCAACCTTGACATCATCCCTCCCCTCACCTTTCAAAGAATGTCTGAAGAGCTTTTGTTTAGAGTACCTCTTGTTACACCATACTAGGGGGAATCCTTTACAAATGTGGGTTTGACAACATTCTTCTCCATTGTTTGTGTAGTCATGAAGCCTCCCATGCCATCAAGGAAACACATGATGAAGTCTATGGGGGACACTTTAGTGGCCTAGTTGTTGCTAATCATATCCTTCGCCTTGGATACTATTGGCCCACCCTTAATCAAGACTATTGTGACTATGTAAAGAAGTGTGTCAAATGTCAACAAGATGCCAACTTCCATCATGCACCTCCTCATGGTCTTCAAGTATCTAAAGAATATTGGCCCTTCTCGTAATGGGGTCTTGACCTTATTGGGGAAATCAAACCCCATTCGTCACAACGACATCAATATATCATTACCACCACTAAATATTTCACCAAGTGGGTGGAAGCCATCCCTCTTATTTCAACCAAAGCCAAAAATATTATTGACTTCATCAATCACCATATCATCTATCACTTCAGTGTTCCCCATAAGATCATCATCAATAATGGAAAATATTTTAAAAACTAGAAAGTCCAAGGCCTATGCAATGTTTTTGGCATCAAGTTAAGCTTCTTCTCACGCTATCATCCACAAGATAATGGATAGGTGGAAGCCTTTAAAAAAACTCTCACCAAAATGCTCACCAAAGTAGTTAGTGCCTCAGGAGGGGATTTGCACTTGCACATCCCTTTTGATTTATGGGCCTATCACACTAGAATTCAAACCTCTATAGGTGCTACCCCTTTCTCTCTCATATTTGGAGCTGACGTAGTCTTGATTCTTAAAGTCAAAAATCCCTCTCTTTGCATATCTTTACATTAAATCCTTTTCAAGAGCAACTCTCATCAAGAACGCCTTGCACATCTTGAAATCCTTGATGAACATCACCTTGCATCACTTAATAATCTTTGTGTACATCAAGAATGAATCAAGTAAAGATATAACAAACACCTAGAAGAGTGAGAGTTCAACATCGAAGACCTCATCCTTAAGGAAAACCAACATGTAACTAATATGGAGAAGAGAAAAAAGGGAAAGTTTGCTTTCAATTGGATTGGAACCTATAAGTATGGATCATGAGCTTATCATTTGTCTTATCTCGAAGGCAAACCAAAAATTGAGCCTCTTAACATTTTACATTTATGTCATTTCTATTATATAAACAAGGATTAAACTTACCTTTATGTCTAACTTAAGCTCATCCCTTGGTTTACAAGATTTTCACTTCCTCCCCTACCTATCCCTAATCCCCTTAGGAATAATTGATTACAACATAGAACCATGTGATTATCCATCACAATTATAGCCTAATCCTAAGCATGGGTACCACAACTCTACCCACAGCATGGTTCTCATGGATACTTTTCATCTCTAATCAGATGGAATCCCATGATCAGTTGTTTCTCAAATCCACTTTCCCCATCCATCATCGACCTTTTTGTGCTAAAGTCTTGACTCCATAAAAGTAAACCTTTAAGCTTAAATATAATTTTCCATGTTTAATCACGTTGTAGATTGCTCCCTTGAAGGATATCTATAAAAATTCAATTCTAGACCACTCCCTTGAAGGATGGCTAAGAAATAATCATTTAAATCTTCCCACATCGATTAGTTTCACCAACTTATCAAAATAGCAAAATCAACAAACAACCCTATGTCACAACCAAAGTAAGTAAGCCGCAATTGGCTCATATAAGTGCCATTTGTAGACTTCCCACATTGATTAGTCTACATATCATGTTAAGGCATGAAATTGTTTATTACGGTTCTTTGGTCACCTATGGAAGGGGGAAAGCTAACCCACATTAGGTTACCATTTCGCATGTTTCCCATTCAACCATCTACTTATCACCTACTTTCCCTCCACACCTTTTCTCCAATCAAGGGACTATGAGCTTATTTGATGCAAAGTGATCAAGACACCCTCTTTCTCAATCAAAGCATGCTCTTGTGAAGCATTCAATAGGTTTATGTTCCTTAAGTCAATCCAACTGTGGTTTTTGGTTGTTAGATCCTTGCCAACTAAAAACATCATGCCTTTTTCTTACCCTCTATTCATTAGTTCATGTGGTCATATGTCTCTCGATTCTTATCTCTTTCTCACATTTAGTTTGTTATCTACACCTACTTTGTGTGCTTCCATTATACTCCCATAACATTTTAAATCATGAACAAGACAAATATAAACCATATCCTACCCATCAACAAAACATCAGGAACCATAGAATCATAAACAATCATGACATACCATTATAACATTAGAATGCCATAAGATCATTACCAAACGTCATCAAAATCATCCCTACAACAAAATATCATCCTATTTATGAACTACATTATCACATTATTTCATAAACAATATTACACCCTCATCCTATCTAATTACATTGTTATAATCATCTCGTAAACAACATCATCAAAACCTATCTATCAGATATTCATGATCATGTGAAAACTAAACTAAATAACAATAAATATCTTAATCAACAATTTTTTTTCAAACCACATCATCAACATTGTCCATCATAACCATCATCAAATGCATAAACTAAAGAGTCAACGAAAACCATAAACATACAAACATCATATATGTCATCCATGATCCATAACCATCATTACATCATCATCAGAATACATCAATACATCATCTACACAATATCATGAACATAAGAACATAATCATCATGTCAACATAATCATCCAATATAATCAAATGCCAATAATATAATCAACATAATCAAAACATAGTCATCATATACATCATTAAAAAAACACATGAAATAATGTATCCATGTCTCTTTCGCTCATATACAGCTCACATCGTTGGCATGCATGTCAGTATCAAAATCAAAATCATATACATAATCTATCTATTAGGCCCCTAGTACACCATTGCCATGGGCCCCATCTACACTTGTACTTGCACTATCATCTTGTGGTGCCCCCCCTAATATCCCTGCCTGTCTCACTTTCGTGACCCACTATCCTAGAGTTGTTATAGATGGACCCCCTACTAAGTTGGCCATGTACTCTCCATATCTCATTTCCAATGGCAACCATGCTAGCACTATCACCTCATAATATCTTAGCTCCTCAACAGTGGCTAGGTATTGTGTCCTCAAAACTATGTTAAGAGGTCTTCTTGTTACTATTGTGGCTACCTCTGCCCTTTGTCTCAATGAATCTCTCCCCTGAGTCACTCAATCTAGGGAGGTCCTCATTGTATCATGCTCACTAGTCAAAGTGGAAACCTACCCCTATAAGGTGATAATCAGTGCCTATAAAGTGGCCACCTATCCCTATAACCCGATAATCTAGGCCTATGCTACTGTCAATGCTGCTATCGCTTGACCATCCTATGTCAATGCCCCAATAGGGTCCACATCCATAGGTTGTTTCCCCATATCACCCAATTTGAAGTAAGTTTCTACATATCAGGCCTAAAACCACACTGCATAACCATATATAATCCCTGCATCATCAATGGCATCTCTCACTAGTAGCTCCTCATAGTTTAGTATGACATCCTGTGGTTATGGTTCTAGAAGTAAGAAATATACATCCTCCTGCTTGTATAGAGGAAAATCAGGGGAGATCCCCTACACTAGTCTAATCTATCTCCAAACTCAGTCAAAGGGGATCAACTTAGTCTCCCCATCTCTCCTTTCATAAATCCAACACTAGCTCTGTAAGGATAATATGTGGTACCTATCCCTGAGACAACTAGGCCAATCCAAATATGGCCTCCATACTACATCACCTACCACCAAAACCTCCAATGCATCTTTGAGCCACTCTATGTCTCTGGTTCCTCTACCTACCCCTGTCAAAGCATCAATATACCTCCATCGCATGAAGTCGACTAGAAAGGCTACCTAGGTAAATCCCTACCATGGTACTCCCAATGGTCTCAAAACCCAAATATGCTTGTATGCTTAGTAGTGGAGTATGAAATTAATGCTAATCCCATACCGTCTATGTGCCTAAAAGGCCTAGATCTCCTTGTAAATATGGACTAGTAACATTAGGGCCCATCTAAACACCATCCTCCCCAGTAACATCTCCACCAGTACCCCTAATATTAGGTATGGAAATCATCCATGGCTTAAATTTGGCAATGAAAACAAGCTACTACCATCATCATCATCATCATCGTCAACAAGCATCTATCCTTTGGAGCCCTTTGGTACAATGACTCGATCCCAAACCCCCATACATGCCACCTAACATGAACTTGATATGATTTGTATATAAGGTCCATATTATAATCTCTATCCTCACTCTCTATATGATAGATTAGCTCCACTTAAATGGGTAGCCATGTGATCCTAGTCACATCCTCTAACAAGATGGTCATCTCTCCATTCGACAACATTAAGGTGTTCATCATTGGGTCCCATCTCTCAATGAGCATGATGATCATAGCTTCATCCTGTGGTAGGTGTTGATAATGTATCATGGACCCTAGGCTAACCATTTCCATGTGCCTCCACTCCTCTACTGTCATCTCATCTCGAACTTTGGTGAAGATCCAAGGACTCGATCCCTCATCTAGATCTGATCATGGCCTACACAACAATCACATTAGAATGAACACTTCATTTTCCAAATCACACTCACTGTCAACATAAACATACCATTTTCAACCTATTTTACCTTTAACACTCAATACAAACCCCTACATTTATCTACATAAATTTTAACACCTATATACTTCTATCTCCAACACTAGCCATATTCCGTATTACTTTCATTCGAACTACCCAACATTGACCCTACTACATAATTGTCAAGCACCTACATGCTTCTACTTGCCCAACTCTACCCATGTTCCCTTCATCCTATCTTCCCTACATTTTGCCTTTATCACCCACTTGATGGACCTCTTAAAACATTTCAACCTCTTTCACAACCTTTATCGACCTTTTAAATTACTTAACCCTTCATCCTACTCCACACACTTTCACCTTTCAAAAAACTCTAAATAAATGAAAACTTTACAACCTTTTAACTAACTTAACACACTTTACAACACCTTCAAACCTTTAACCAACAATCCAAGTTTCCAAACTTTAATAAACCCTTTATCCCATTTCCACACTTTAAAATTTCAAAATTTACAACTATCCAAACACCAAAATACTTTAACACACTTTCCACAACCTTCAAAACATTCCCCCAACTACCACCTTTTCTATTGATTTTTACTTTGCCAATCCACACCCCTCAAATACTGATGGTTCATTGAACTGTTGATAGTCCTTTAGGGTCCTCTTGCCCTTGGTGTTCGATCATTGATGATTGGGTCAAACCGTCGACGGTCACTGAGTGTGACCATCGGTGGAAAAACCTTAATACCTCTTCCCACCTAAACACCACAAAAGTCACCTACATCACACATTAAATTTCTTAACCTTATTCTATAGTCCATTAAACACCCTACACACTCTTCACATCCACATTGACCCCACTAATTTGCTTGATTTAATCAAATACCCAAACCTAGGACATCATGGCCCAAGGATATTTTCACAAACCTTATCTACCCCACTTCAACCTACTCAATACAATTCCATAACTCAAAAATTCAATTATGCTATTAATTTTAAAACAACCCCTACCTCATTCTATGATTGTTGGCATGGTCAGAGTCCTCATACTACTACTTGGTTGCACCCTCATCCACCCTCCATCTTGTTAATGTGCACTCACCCTAACCACACATAATCAACCACTAATACGTCACCTCCACAATATCAACACACAAGAGACCAAATGACAAAATGCTCCAAGAACTAAGCAACAAAAGTCAAATGGTAAAAATGTATTACTATTTTCCTTTATACATCTCAAATTTTTAGGGTTTAACTGACCGTTGATAGTTAGGGTGACCATCGATGATCGATCTTGTGTATAAACTTAACCATCGATGGTTGGGTCCTCTAGTCTTTTACCCACTTTTTCAACAAAAAAATCTACTTAATATCTCACCTTTTGGATTTTATGTCCATGGAACTATGTAGGCAATGCCCACTTGCCTAGTACATATGGAGTCAACTCAGCCATCCCCTACCAACCCATACCCAACCTACCAACTATTACACCACATCCACCTCAATGTTGGTCATTTTTGACTCAGACCATTCACATGTTTTATGATGACTTTGCATTGGTCACTTTGACTGCACTGACAAACCTTGCCATGTTGAACTTTTGAACTTTTGCACCACCTTGTGCACAACCTGACCAATTGTGTTGTTTCATGGGAGCAGTTTCTACCTTGGATACTTATGACCAATGCCGACCCTCTCTAGATTTCTTGATAGGCTTGACTCTATCAACTATGACCAATGCTATGGACAAATCACCCCTATCATATGTCCCTCTAGGATAGACCTTATTTTTACCAATGCTGGCAACTTTAGTCTTTGTGTGATCTTGACTATCACCCTTAGACACATTTTTTGTGTATGTTTGCATCTCACATGCCCACCCTTTTTATGTCACCCACCTCATGACTACCCTTTTACCATTTATCAAACCTCGACTCGATTTTGCTTTTGCCTCATCGACTCCTAGTTTGAGGGGGAACACCTCCTCCCATACTCAGGGCAATTAGACCTTGACCAACAATCTATTTTTGTTATGTAGCTTATAAAATCAAAGCCACACAATGAAAAGGGGCAAAATGTAGACACTTGAAAATTGTACATGATAGCTTTTGATGTCAAACTAACTTTTGACCCTCATCTGACCTCACATCTAGTGGACCACTTAGTCATTAGACTTATTTACCAACTTGACCCCATCAAACCCCTAACCTAACACATTTAGATAAAAAAATTAATGCTCCCCTTTTGACTTACTTTAACCCATTTTCTTCTTGCCTCTCGACTGCAGATGGTCAACATAACCATCGATAATTATCCTGACTATCAATGATCAGGTACCCACACCTGTTTTAAAGTATTAAAGAAATGACAAATTTGTGCGAGATAAGCGTCTCCCTAAATGGTAACTTAATTTTAAAACTGACTTTAAAACATCATGATTTGGCAACTTTATCCCCCTATCAAATTAGTAACTTCCTCCATTCCAATTATCAGCTTCATCCTAGAAAAGGAGAAGAGGAGGAAGTGAAATGGATTCATAATCTAGCATCTTGCAATCAAGTTCTCTTGCATATAGGTATTTAGAATCCTTTCAAAAAGTGAGCAACATCATTGGAGACTTGAAGCTCTATTGAAATCACTTTTGAAAGCCAAAGTACTATCACTTTGGCCAAATCACTTCAACATTTCACCATTCAGTTTTAGGTATCCTTTGCTTGTTTTCATTATTTTCTAACCTCCTTGCCCCACTAGACCCATTAGTATCTTATTTTCCAACCCTCAATCCCATAATAGACCTCTATTTTCCTAAATACCCAATTTGCACCTTCTATTTTGATCATTTCTAGATTCACACAAGTAACCACTAATGGTTAGCATAACCACAGATGGTCACCCCAACTATTGATGGTTACCCAACCGTCGATGGTCAGCATAAACCACCGATGGTTCACCTGACTGCTAACGGTCACTATGGCATAAAAATATAACATGCTATTTTTATCCCCTTTCCCCCATCCAACCATAAATTTCTTTGTTTCTACTTGTTTATAGTACCTTTTTTGATTTTTGGATCAGACCCCGACCATTTTAACATAAGTATTGACCCACTCTTACTATTTTAGTTATTTTCTTTAAACAAGCATTAACCTTCTCTTTCTTTCATGTATTTACTTTCATATCATTGAATGAAAGTACCCTCTCTTTTCATTTATATCAACTATTATAATAGCATATTGATAGCCTCCTAGAAAACAATACACTTCTTGGATCTAGCTCATGCTAGGCAGTCCACTCAACCATACATCTAATAACCCCCTTTTCTAGTGTCCTTATTTGCAGGGAATTCCTTCCAAGACAAAGAGGAGTTCCCACTATCATCTGCATTCACACATGCACTTTACCTAGTATCCTCCTACACACCCTATTACTAGTTTCATTACTTTACTTCCAAATTAGGAAATGAGTGGAATTAACTGAAACATATATAAAGTAAACTATAGACTTCCAGCCACATCTTTTACAACATACAACCACTATTGTGAATGTAAAATAAGTAATTATAGTTCATCAAGATAATGTTTCAATAATAAATACAATATAATGTAAAAAGACAAGATACATGGCTCCATGAAACATGAGATTTCCAAACTCTAGTATTTATGGCAATCTCAAGTGTCATCTCTAAAGAAGTACTACTATGGGGAGGGAGAGATTCATTCAAGTACTTTTCCACACCAACCACAAAACATCGATCCCCTGCACAATCCTCCATCAGGTAATGGCTCTCTCTTCATGGATGAGTAGATAGTGACGGTGCAAGAATCCATAGAGACAAGATAGTACCCGTGTGCTATATGATTTCTAATAACATGCAATGTACCATAAAAAAATCCATTCTAACATGATATTGCACATGTAAATCATACATATGAAGTGACAATGTCTAACTAACATTAATTTAGCCAAAGTTTTCAATAGTTATTAATCTCTAAGATCAATCAAATTCATACACACCACTTGATCAGATTACCTTCATCCGGCATTGGTGATACTAGTAAGTTAGTGAATTTTGTCTCACTGCTTAGTTTGTACACACAATGCGAGATTTGGTTAACATGAATATAACCAATAATTTCACACAGATTAATTCCTACTAACAGGCATAAAACATGCTAAACATAGAAAAAATTACAATACATACATTTAATCCATTAACGTATGAATGAATCTCCACAATAATGTCTATTACATAAATAACAAGCTTAGCAAGTGCAATTCATATCGATCAGGTATAATACACAATAGACTGCATATTTCTAATTTTCATAAGTAGATATAAAAATAGTACATTCTATAACAAGCAATCATAATCCAACATTTTCATGTACACTCTACTTCATTCCAATAGCCCGATATAATAAAAGGTCATAATTCTCAATACAACATAGTCTTTCGCATACATGGCTTGTTTTGATTTTAGGAAGTGGTAGACATGTATAGATAGTGTGTTCTACTCCAAGATCTATGACTTGGTTTTTAACAGACAATAAACCTTACTTATTTCATATAATCAAGGCTAGAATCATGTATCCATCAAAGTTGTTATCAAGTTAAGTAATCTAACCCATATACCTTACCAAAGTTAAGTAAATGGAGGTTTATTATTTTTCAAGTTTGATATAGTCAATTTATTGTATATAACACTTACACACTTTAGGTCTCCAAACATGTTATGGATTTTGCAATGAAACTTGATCTTATATTTTAACTTATATGTATGTACAAACTGCATACCATTAACCATTGTTTGGAAAGATGAATATACACAACATAAATATATCCTCCTGTTTGAAAATTAATAAACTTATAGTTCATACATCTCTCTTTTTTTGTATGAGTACATTCTCAGTTCACATGTCTGGTTTTAAAAGCAATATTACACTGTCCATGCAAATGAACTCAGTATGAATATCAAATTACATTGTTCATATGTATATTGCTGATTTAAATTTTATTATACATATAGGCTATGCCATTCATATTTACCTATTCTCAGTACCTTGGTTAATCTGTGGCTTCACTAACATTTTCATACCACAAACAAAATCTGCAATATAATCACTATGTATACATAAATTGACTAATTAATATACTATGCATACTGCATAATCAGAGTAATTTGAATATAATCCTCTATGCATGCATATACCATTCTATTCATAGGGTCGCTATATTTTACAGTGATAGTCTCTTCCATGGATTGAATAACATTAGTCCTATCTCTTCCTTACACCTATCACTACCTTTATTTGGCACTCAATATATAAGTATTATTGTTTTAGTTATTCTTATGCATGTATGCTTCATTGTTCATATTCATATTGTTTGTTATGTATTGAATAGATCCATGCTATATATATCCAACTAACATTATTCATGTAATCCTTTATACACTAAATAGATCATATCTATTTAGCATAATGAATAGATTGCCTTATATACATATGGTGCCATATATGTAAACTATCCCTATTATGTGATATTGAATTTGATTTTCCTAACAGTTCAATCCATTCATATATATATATAACTATTACTTTGAGTCTTGGAAGATGAGTGGACCGTAAAAAGGTAAATATTCATAGTTTTAATTGATCCAATTCATTATTGCTCTTATTTATACATGTTGTATAGATGCCACATGTATCCACCGTGTAATAATAGTCCAACATTATTATGCATGTCTATATAAATTTGATGCACATGATCCTAAATTGGCTTACTATAGTTTCACATTAATTCATTGTGTAAGAGTAATAAAATTATTTTAGGTAGCAACTATAAGTTGTGGTATATATATCTTAATAAAATCATTATATATATACTCTGTAGTCATTGTAATTTTTCATTGATTCACTGTATTTTGTTGGTCTTCATTATCTAGTTTATATAACTATGATATACCCTGGATGTCATATATATAATATGTATTGTAATATTATACTTATAATCTGGATAAGTATAATATGGTAATATATTGCAGATCAATGTTTATATCCACATAAGCTCTGATACTTTAGTTTTAAATATAATTTGTATAGCAAATTTATACCCGTTATTAGTAAAAAAGTAATACAAGTATCCTTATAAGATTTCTGAGGAAGAGAATGTAACATCGGATCCCCCCCTCCTGATCTTCTATATTGTAAATTTTATCTGCTTTCGATATGCTATAGTTAATTTTTGTTGTTTTGGATGTTCGGCCATGGTTTGGTCTATTACTCTTTTTGTCTAATACTTTCATGGTTCCTAGATCCCTATAAAACTAGGATATTTACCCAATCAAAGAAAAAAATACCAATATCCTTACTTTTGATAATTCATATTTAATTCAAATTTCATGAATTATCTTTATTATAATAAAAAATACAAACAAGAGTGCCATAAGGCAAATTTAATATTATAATATTAATTGCAATAATGAGTATATTCATCCATGTACTTACACATAAATCCAAATTCTAAACAATAATTTTAATTACTCCACCTACCGGGCAAAGTATTCAATGTTGAAACGACTTGATCTGACAAACTTCTTCCACTTTGTGTTGTTCTTCTCTACTCTAGTTCTTTTCTTTTCCAACTTGTGCCCCTTTGCACTTTTCTCTTCTCCCTTATTTTTTTCTTCTCTAATCCCCTCTTATCCTACACCATCATGTTATTTCCTTCTTTCTTTTTGAATAACTCTTTCTATTCTATTATCATGAAAAGGCGTAGCTTTCTTTTCTTTTTGTTTTATTCTCTCTCTCTCTCTCTCTCTCTCTCTATATATATATATATATATATATATATATATATAGCTTCCAAATATTTTGTTTTATTTGTTTTAATTCATTTTTTTCTTTTGATGTTTTTTCTATAAATATTTTTATTATAATACATTTACTAATTATCTTTTATTATTTATGTATTAGTATTTTTTTAAAATAAAATATTATGACAATAAAAAACCTCTTAAACTATTATTACATTCCATCATTAAAATGGTAAATAATACCTTATTATTCAAATCGAATTAAAACAACCACAATGCAAATCTTACAAGGTTAATTTTGCATAAACATAAATTTGAACTAAACTAACACCCATGTTCAATCATCTAAATGCAGACAATTATCAATAAGTACTTATGCTAACCATTCAACTATGTATAAAACATGTACTAATAATGTGATGTGTGTGCAAGGTTCTATTTGATTTCTTTATCATCTCCCAATATCTTCAGCTACATCACCCTCTCTGATGATGATCTCCCTCCATCATGCTTTGAGGGATGTGTTTCTCAAAGAACCTCAAAATAATAAGGTAGTTCATAAAATTATGACATACATACATCATAAAATATAGTTGAAGTAATAAATTATCATGATTATGATGTAAAAATATACACTACAACTAACTCATAACAATGTAATCATGTAATCCAAGTAATGTTCAAATGTCCCATAACATCATATAACTCATAGCTTAAGAAAATAATAAACAAATCAAATTGACAACTATAAATGTCCACGGATAATTAAGTTTACCTAGTGCGGAATCGGGATGTAAAAAAATGCAATAAATGACACACTGATTTGGAACTTGATAAATTTATAAATATGTTAAAAATGGAAAATCTACTAAGGAAATAACTTAGATGGAAAACTGGATGCATGACTATGATTGAGAGTGGAAAATAGGTTGTGTGACTATGTTGACTGATTGTGAATCTGAAATAGGGATTTTCTTGATCTCTAGACAAGGTCATTGTATTTGGATAGGAGCACGACACAATGGTATCCTTAAGGATCACCAATGTATTGTAGGGGATAGCTATCTAAAACTAATGTGGTAGGTTCACCTTCGCTTATGTTCTCTATTGATTGTGTACGAGCCTTCGATCCATCACAAAAAACACTGTGTGCCTTCTTATTCACTAAAATCTTCGCTCAATGATCAATAGAACATATGCAATCATGGGGTAAAAGGAGTTAGCAATTGAATTTGTGATTGAATTCAACATCCCCTATGTTGAGTATTACTGCCATACCAATACTCCAAAGAGGGATCAAACTCTATGTAGTTTCCCATGATACATTGGTGTGTGTAAAGTATTGGTGCATAAATGCTAAATGTTGGTGAAATTTTAGTGTGATTAAGTGATTCAATAATGATTTGTGACGTTGGAGGTGTATGAAAACTTAGCTCAAGGATAATTGGGTTGTGTGGACTTTGAATTGGGAAAAATAGGTGTTTTTCTCCCAATGTGCATTTAGATTTTCTAGTGATTTTTTCATATGTGAACCTTTTGTTTGAAAAATGGTTTGAAACATGGATATATAGTGATATTTTAAAAATTATTTTTTGTGGTAATTGCTAAAATTGTATGACAACCTGTTAAAAGAGTTTGAATTTTAAAAACTAGTTGTTATTTATCAAGAGGGTGTTGCTGAGAAAATTGGACAAGACTGGAGAGCATGATAGTCCAAATGGTAGGTTATTATATGAGGAGTAAAGACAACTACACTAGAAATATGAAATCAGTCAGGGGATAAGTTTAGTTTTTTTTAATGAGGAATAAGGACATTTTGAGATCATTAGTTGATTTTATAAATCATTCATCCACATAGAAAGTGAAGGAAGAGCAGTCGAAAGACCTTGGAATGAGACGTGAGCTAAGTGAATATAAGGAGTGGTCACAAGTGCATTATTTTAGTAACAAATTTTAATTTATGTGTCTATAGATACCATCCAAAAGTAACCATGAAAAAATTAATTCTCAAACATAGAAATATCTAATGCTTCCAAGTTGTACCTCTCTTAATTCATTTATGACCCATAGACCAGTCTCCAAGTGCAACCCCTCCTTGAAGAGAAAATCAGCCACAAAATACAACTTTTTATATACATGCATAAAATAAATGGTGGTGAAAGAGAGTAAAAATTTGTTTATATGTAAATAAATAGGTTGTAAGCATAAATTATCAATTTTAGAACCCCCATTTACCCAATTTATGAAAACCTCTAAGTCCCGAAAGACCTACAATTTTTCCACTCTTATGTCCACTGCTAACTTGATCATAAGTTTCAGAGCCAAAAGCTTTGAAAAATTGTTTATACCCTTTCCCATTCTCACTCTCAAAATGTATGGAACGTTTGGAGTTTATAAAGAGTATTCCACCATCACCACATATCACAAGGGTGCCTTGAAATGCACCATCAAAATCACCCCACACTCCATTTTGATCAATGGGAGGATGTATCAACATCCTTTTCCTCTTAGTCTTCAGGACATATTTGAAGTATTGGAAAATAGATATACATTTTTAGAGGAAAATAAAGGTAGGGATGTTTTTACCTTGAAATATTCTAGCATTTATAGCAAGCCATACACCTTAGGACACAATTAGAGGTAAAACCTTGAACAATTTCAGCTCTAGCCTCTTATACCATCTCTCAAAGCATTATGGAACTGTAGATCCTTGGCATCCACCTTTCATAACTGTCATCACCTTCAACTCTACCCATACCTTGATAATAATGGACATGTGATGAGACTATGGTTTATAGTCTCCATATAATGGAGACATAGATTACAACGACCCAGACCCTACCAACTCCTTTTAAAAAACCTCCCACGTGAGGGATTTTTTTTCTTAAGGCTATCCACATTATTATTGTTGTATTTAAAGGGGATTTAATCCTTATGCCAATATTGGACCCAAAATTATGTAATAAAATACTCAATTATTTTGGTAACATGGTGTAAAAGAGCAAGGGTGTGAGAATAAGATGGAGTACCACAATGTGGGAAATGATGACACATAAGAGAATGGTGTGAGAGAGATAAAGATTGAATAAAAACATGAAATATCTTGGAATGTAAGAATGAGTTGTGAAAGACAAGGAAGCAAAGAATGAACAGAAGACATAAGACTCAAAGAAGTGCAAGACTAGGACAAGAGTGTAGGGAGCAAAGGTGGTTACAAAGAAGTTTGCAGAAGCAATGGAGATTAATGAGAGTGAAAATATATCATATATCTATGAAATAAAAGGATCAAAAACATGGATATATATCATAGAGGGGGTATATAGGGGCGGTTAGGCCTAAGTCAAAAGGTGTTAATTGTAATGGCTCTCCATGACTCATTGTTGTTAATGGTCATTGGTTAGTCATCACTTTTGTATTATTTATGTAACCAAAGTTGAGGGGTCTACTTGTGTATAGATACCCCTGAGATTGATTTATAAAATGTATTTGTCATGGTTGGAGTTGATAAATTCATTTTTATATTTGTTGTTAATGCTATTAGATCTAGTTGTGAAGCAGTTATCAATATAAAATTGAAGAGATAGTGTAATGAAGGAATCATCTTGTAATCTTATTAAATGAAAGTAATAGAATCCTTACTTGACTTAAAATCATAATGTGTTGAAATCTATAGTGTTACTTTTGCTTTTATGATAATAGTTATATGCATTGTATGAATTTGACAAATGACTGACTCTAGACTAACATTAGTAGTAATAATGATTAAATGGAGTAACTCAAGTGCCTAAGTAATATATAGTTGTCTAACCACCATCACATGGTAGAATTGATGGGGACCAGTCCAAGCTACACACCTCGGGTGAGTGCATGAGGTTACTCCTTGTGTGATACATCAATGCACAAGCGCATTGGAATCTTCTTTCTATTAGGTGTGTAAATAATACCTAGTTATGCAAAGTTAAGTAAAAAGAGACCCCACATTTTTGGTTTAGTTGTCAGGAACCATTGCACTTGTTGGCACAATGGTAGAAAAATCTTGAGCGACTATCTTTGGAAAATGTTGAGCACATAGGTAGTGAAATTTGTACTATAGGATCTTGAATCATGAGTTTCTATGTGCACATAGGTAGAGAAGAATCTATATGATTGTCTATATGAAACATTCTTTATGGAATTACTTGTTTACTTACATACTTGGATTTTGACATATGTGCAAGACTGCTCAAAAAATTATAGACATAAGGGTTCATGGTCAGTTAAATATAAAATGGTCTTATCAAAGTTAAAAATTTCCTGGATATGATTGGTAGGCATCTGTTGGAAGGGAACACTTAATAGTTATATTTTAGAATATGTTGTCTCTACATAATCTTGTTTGGAGGAAGCACAATTCAACTTTTTGAGGGAACTGCGTGAGATGTATCTCAAGTGATTTATTTTAGAAATTAAAAAGCTTATGGTTGATTCTAGACTTGAGAACTTCCCCATGGATGGATAAACTCTCTCACACATGAGTAACATGACTGGTGGAGAAATGGAAGGGTCTGTATCATTATGGAATTGGTAGTTCAACATGGAATTAGGACGTTGGTAACTTTAGAAACATAAGTATGATGAAGCTAGGCATAAGTCTATGAGAGGTAGCAATCCTAGAGGAAAATGGGAGGTTACTAGAAGTGCCACATTAATCTGTAAGAGGGAAGAAAGGCATTATGAGTACTCCCTAACCATGGATTGATGCCCTTTGATATCATATGCATGCATCCAAGAAGTAGGACAAACATTTATATCAAAACCCAATCCAAATAGACCCAATTTTCCCACCAGAGTACATGTTCATGCATTTGAGTTTGATGGAATGATTGCTAGAAATTGGGATACTGATAGTGCAAAATCTGAAGTTGAATCTAAGACTAAAAACATAAAGAGATATATAGAAGTGCAAGATCAAGCTAACAATTTACCATTAGTTTTTACCTTTCCATTGCTAGAAAGACCTATAACTTACCTTGGAATGTCCAGTGGACCAAATCCGACTAGTGGGAAAACTACAAGACCAACAATAACCAATCAATCTCCTTTAATGCCTATTATATTTGGCTCACCTATTACTATAGGAGTCATGAGAGGCAGTACTGGTGGTGGTTTTACTGGAGTTGAAGGATCAAGTAGTGGTGTAAGAAGCCTTGGCAAACCTCCACCACATGGTTCAAAAGGAGGAACTTGAGCAAAACCATAACAAGGTCCACTATAACCACACAATGTACCTACAATCTACTATAAGATGACACTTCACTTGCCTGAATATTGAGGTGTCAAACATTCAGTAGAACATGTTCACAAGTGAGAACTCATTTGGTGAATATGGGGTATCACTTATTCAAATTGAAAGGTAAATTAGTTTGCCACTACTTTATTGGATTACATACACAAATACAATCACAAATTTGATCCCCAACAAGTGATTATGAATTATGAATTATTAAAGGCTTTTTTTCTCCAAGAATTTGATATCCCTGAATTTGAGTAGTAAAGTATTGTTTCCTTAAAATATATCAAGTAAAAGCTCACTGAGAGTGTGCACAAGTATGTTGCACATTTAAAAATGGTTCTTTTGAATCTATCCTTTAAGATTAACCTGACACAACATGTTCAATGGTTTGTGGGAGGTTTATTACTTCTATTTTGAGAATCCTTATCTCATATGACTTTCATTAAACTATGTGAGGTACTAGAATCCACCCTCCACACCAAAGTTGTGGGAAGTACAGATATGGGTATTAACCCCTTTATGGAGGATCAATTTGCTATGGTGGATTCTTAGCTGGATAAGTTTAAAACCAATCATACTCATGACACTCATAGTGGCTTATGGTGTGTTACTTACGAAGTGGAAGGCCATAATAGGAAAAAATATCCTTGAAGGAATGTTTGTGATGTATTGAAACAATCCTATGTGAGTTGTAGTGAAGATCATGATGTCAGGATTATTCTCTTGCTTTAGTGTGCCACCTAAACTAAAGTGTCATTATATTGTAAAATATGTGATGCATATACACATGATACCAATCACTACCATGGCATTAATGAAATTCATGAAGCATGCACATTAGGTATGTGCCAAACTTACATAGATAACAACCAAGAGGCTAGTGGAGGTTGATATTTTAGAGGTTGAGGGTGTGAACATAGACATGGAGGTGATAGTTTTCCACTAGTACATGTTACAAGTGCAGTTCTTCAGACTACTACTAATGTGATTGTATGGTCTATCCAAGATATGCCTTTTGTAAAAATGAACACCACCTAGAAGAATGTCCCAATTTGTATGATTCCAATACTAAAGAATGAAATGATAAGGGAACTAGGATGATACGTGTTGTCAAAAATCCTAATACTTAGTGGAGATCGTGCCCTACCACTCCACCAACAAGACCCAAGGTCAATATCACTACATGGAGTGGCACTCATGACCAACCAATTTGAAATCCACTTAATAAAAAGGTGCAGTGTGAAGAACTTCATGTGCAACACTATCCCAATGCTCAATGACAAAAATAAGTGTTACATGAGACAATGACCTTAGTTTGGAAACTACAAGGCAAAAATGATTTCTTAAAGAATAAGGATGCTAAAATGAGGGCTGAGATGCAAAGAGATAAGGTATCCATTGAATCAAGGCATGATGAGTTCCAAGAACTATGAAAACTTTTCCTTAATGAAGACATCATTCCTCTCCTCAATAATTAGTTATGAAAAAAAATGACAAATCCTTTGTAAGACTATTTTTTGAACCATACGCGATGATAAGAGACCCATATTCAACCAAACCTAGAATGTGACAAAGAAGTCCTTTTCAATGCATCCATTGATGGCTAGATGATCTATGATATCCTGATAGACATTGGTACATAAGTTAATGTTCTAACCAAAGATGTTTGAAAAAATATGGGTAGATCCACTTTGCAACCTTCCTCGCATGTCTTATTTATGGCCAACAAGAATTACACACTAACCATAGGCATTCTTAAGGATGCCACTATCAACATCTTGGGAGTTGTGTTTAAGGGTGATTTCAAAGTAATCAAGCTTGTTGCAGCTAATGACTTCCATGATATTTTTTGTTGACCTAGGTGTTATACAAACAATGATGACTTGCATTTCAAGAAGAGGTATATCAACTTTGAGAATGACACTTAATGCATAGTCATACCTCTAAATAATGACCAAGGATCCCCTTTATGGAACTTATTGATGTTGATGAGGATGTTAATACAATCTATAACATTAATGTTCTATGATATGAAAATGTGGATCCTACTCTTGATGGCATATTGTGATGGGAAGACTCACATTATTTATGACACTAACAGTGTCACTTACAACCACTAGGCTCAAGGTGCATAGGATCTAACATAGCACATTTGTAGTTTCTTAGAAATCCACATAAGTTCCCCTTCAAATCTAGCTCATCACCCAAAAATTGATCACCTCATTAGTGGACACCTGATGGCTAGACCACCCTTATAGTTAGACCGGGGACCTAGGTCTCATGGACAGATGTAGGTTTAGGAATACTTACAACTACTAGAGGCTTACTATATTAATGAAGATGAAAGGTTTTGTGTGATCACCTTTATATTTCAAGGGATATCTACTTGATGGTGGTCTACTCATCGATACCAATTGGATACATGGGAACAAGTACGGATAACCATGCATAATCTTTTTCACCATGATAACCATGTTTATACTACCTTGAATTATAGTGGTATTACTTTTCTAGAACTACATATAACATAATGTGAAAGCCTTTGGACTGTTGATAAAATTTTTTTAACAAAATTATTATGAATACATGTATTCTATGGTACCCTATGTGCCTAGGCTAGGGCATGGTACATTCACCAAGAAACATGCAAAGACACATATACTTGGTAGTGCATCAAACATGATCTACTTTCCACCTTTGAATTTTATTCACCATAGATGGATTTGAATTTGTATTTAAAAGTGATCTGTTAGGTAGTTATGGGTGATCAAGTACTGGTTGAAGATTGGATATTGCACATGCATGGCATAATTGAGGAAATTTTGGCCATCTTCCATGAACCTGATACTCCTACCATGGCTTAGTTAAAACTAGACTTCTAATCTAAATATTACCATCAAGAATAGATTAGAAAGGGAAAGCAAAATGTTGTGTACCAAGTTAATGAGGGTACCAATTTTGATTAAATAGATCCATCATTTGACCACTTAAAACTACATATGGAGTGTGGGGTACATGATGTTAGAGATATGATGCAATACAATTACAAATTTATTTTGTGCCACTCTAAATGGTTCAGTAGAACCTTAGAATTGAGGATGCTCCTAAACTAGACATAGTGGGGAATTACTAGTATGATTTTGAGATAACTAAGATATTTGAAATTTTACACGATTACTAGGGTGTTTTCCTACACAACTACATGGAAATTAAAGGAGTGCATCCATCATTGGGAAAAATTCACATCAATTTGGTTGAAGGTGCTTGACTAGTGAGGAAAGGATTGTATCATATGAACCCAAATCTATACATTCAAGTCAAAAAGGAAATTGATAGCATGTTGCATGCAAGAGTTATTACTCCCATTGATGAATCTGAATGGGTTAGTCCCATGGTGATAAAAATCAATAAGGATGGTCACACTAAAATTTATGTGGACTACATGCTACTCAATGCGGTATGTGTAACAAATTCTTTTCCAATCCCTTCTATTGAGTAAATTTTGGAAGCTGTTGCTAGGTGCTTGATCTACACATTTGTCAATGGATTGTATGGATATCACCAAGTGCAAATTTATGAAGAAGACAAGGTAAAAACAACCTTTACAATTGAATGGGTTAATTTCCTAATGTTATGCCTTTTGGCCTCAAGAATGCACTGACCATGTTCTCACTCACTATGTTAGAAGCTTTCAAAGTTTTTATCCACAAGTTCCTTTAGGTGTACTTAGATGACTAAACTATGTATGGTTTAGTGTGTGAACATTGTGACAATCAACACCTCATGATTGAAAATTATCAAAAACTTTAGATTTCCTTAAATTTGAAGTGCATCTTTTCCACCCCATTTAGGATCCTGTTGGGGAATTTTATTTACTGAGATGGCTTATTGGTGGATCTACCTAAAATTATCTTCATTATCCAAATCCCAATGCCAATTACTCAGTGTGAGGTCCACACCTTCTTAGGTCACATGGGGTACTATAGTAAGTTCATTCAGGGTTATGCTAACATAGTCACCCTAATGGAAGAACTACTCAAGCACAATGTCATATTCTTATGGATGGCTCAACATCAACAAGCATTTGAGACATTGAAAGATAAATTGGTTATTGCACCCATTCTCCATTTCCTGAACCGAAACTAACCATTTTATGTACATGTTGACTCTTTAGGCATGGCAATAGGTGCTATCCTAGCACAACCTAGTGAGGGAAACCTTGATCATCTTATTTATTTTACAATATAGAAGGTCACGCTAGTGGAACATAACTATTCCAAAACTGATTGTGAGGCATTATCTATGGTTTATGCGCTTCATAAGTTTCATCAATCATTTTTAGCAACCCCATTTATCATATATATGGATCATGAAGTGTTCTAGTATTTGTTAAATAATCCAGTATTGCACAGACACATCTATCAATGGATTGTTTCTTTTTAGGAATTTTAGTTCTTCGTGGTCATAAAACTAGGCAAAGTTAATTTTAGAACCAACCATTTCTCACGTGTTCAATTTGGTAAACTACCACATGCCATAGAAGATGATATACCTGATGTAATTTTTTTTCAATTTACATGCATGCCTAAAGAATTGGAGGAAATTGTGACTTTTCTTACAACAAGGTTTGTACTAGATAACCTTACCACCCAAGAGAAAAAGCTGCTTGCTACCATATTTTATCTTATTGGTAGAGACCTATACAAACTTGGCCAAGATGAAGCACTACAAAGGTGTGTAATATAACACAATAACATGAAAGTCCTTTAAGATGTCCATAAGGACATCACAGGAGGACATTATGTTGGTGATGCCACAACATGGAAGGTTATACTAGATGAATTGTGGCCACCCACCTTATTCAAATATGCCAAAGCTTATGCGTGATAATGTGATATCTATCAACATGTAGGCAAACCAAATTGAAGGGATGTTATGCATATTCATCCAATACTTGTCAATGAACCATTTGAGAAATGGGTTATTGATTTTTTTGGGCCCATTTAACCAGCTATGTGATGGACTGTCATGTAATACATCATTATTGACATAGAATATATCACATGTTGGGCTGAAACAACACCCACACATGATTTTACTACTACAATTTATATTGTATTTATATGGGAAAATATCATCACAGGGTATGGATGCCATTTAAGTTTAACAAGTGATCATGGAACTCACTTCCTTAATGAAACAATGCACATCCTCTTGGATGAATTCATTAATGTGCACCATAAAAAAAAAAATACTACCACCCTAAAGCTAATGGCACAACGAAAGCATTCAACAAGATCCTAGGTAACACATTGACTAAGATTTGAAACATTAGTTTTAATGATTGGGTTGTTCGAGTTTACACCATTTTATGGGCATATTAGAAAAATACAAAAGGTTGAATAAAAGTACTCCTTTTAATCTTGTATTTGGCATTGAAGTAGTGCACTGGTAGAATTACTTGTGCTCTCTTTACATATTGCATGTGTTGGTCAATTAGATGACAAGGAGTACCTAAAATCATACCTGTATGCTCTACTTTAGCTAGATGAAACATGCTTCCTCGCACACTAGAGCCAAAGAGTTGAGAAGTAAAAATAAAAAGCCTAACATGAGAGACACATCAAAACCAAAGTATTTCATCCTAGTATGTATGTCCTGGTTTATGATTTAATGTTTAAGTGCAATTTTGGTAAACTATAGACCTAATGGAATAGTCTATTTATTGTTCATGTTATCAGTCCAACAAGCACTTGAAAATTTGAAAGATTAGATAACCAATTCCTACCAGGCCATTTCAATGGTAGTCGTCTTTAGCCCTACCATTCTATCTAATTCTTCACTTAATAAAATAAGGTGTATGCTTCTAGGTTAGTCTAGGATTTTGTTTCATTCTCAAATAAGCATCACATTAGTTGCACACATTTTGTAATTAGTTTGATACTTTTTGATACTCTTTTGGTATTTCAAACTCTCTTTTTCTTTCTTGACATGAATTACACTATGATATGATGTAGAGGACCATGCACATATTTTATTGTGAGCTGAGTTCTAAGTATGGATAAAATACTTAATAAATAAATTAGACAAGAAGAGGCATGCAAAGGAAGCACACAAAATGAAGTTTTCAAAAGGAGGCATGTAAAAGAAGCACACAAAATAAAGTGTGAAAGAGGAGGTGCATAAAAGAAGCACAAAAAATGAAGTATGAAATATGAGGAACGTAAAGGAAGTAATAAAAAATAAACGTGTAGAGAAAGCATGTGAAGGAAATGATGGAAAATCCATTTGAAATCAAGAATCTTAGAGGACAATAGGGAGTGTAAAATTAATTAAATGAGGGATGCACACAAGAGGTAGTGCAAGGTACCTAAGAGGTGGCATGTGACCCAAGAAAATAGAATTAATAAGACAAAGGAAATGCCATCACACGATGGGTTAGAATGGAAGAGGTAATTCCCACCATGAAAATGGAAAATTTGAATTATTATAGCTGGCTTGCACTATGGTGAGGGTGCAATAACTCTTTTAAGAAGGATGGAACATGTAGTTATTAAAAATGGAGTGATATGAATGGCAAGCATGCCAAATAGGACATCGGGCATGTCGTTTGGAGCATTAATGGTTGAATTGATAGACAGAAGCATGGAGAAAATTAATTCAACATGAAGGAGTTAATGCAAAAAAATTAGGATATCCTATAAAAGTCCATAAGGCTTTTCATTTCCATTTATTTTTATGATTGAAACCTTGAGAATTGTAAATCTCAAACAAGTGAAAACCAATGATGAAGAAGGCAATTATGTAGTGCTCTTATTTAAAAAAAAATGATATAGAGATTGAAGTAACATGCATTTAAGGAATAAAAAGTAGAAACACATCCACACAAGCAGATAAGATAAATTATAGGTCACAGGTGATAACTCTACATTTAGAGGAAGTTGAGGTAGGGAGCCAAAGCATTTTGGGTCTAGGGGAGAGAAGTCAAAATGTATTCATTTCAGAGAGTTGGTCAGCCATGTGTTATCCTTCGAGGACCCTGGTTGGTGATGTGGGCAAAGCAAAAAATTAAAAAAATTGATACACTTCCAGTTATTCTTGAATTTGAAGAGTTCATAGGCACAGAAGAAAGAGGTCCCATATTCATTCAAAAGAAGGTTTTAGTGAGAGTAGCATGCAAGGTGAGGACTTAGCAAATTTAATGGAAGGGAACCCTATCAAACAAATATAAAAAATTACATGTGTGAAAAAAGGACACTACAACATTATCTCCCCCTCTTGTTCTTATTAAATATATGCAATACCGAGAGATGATGTTACATGTGGATGATTGGGATCTTAAGGTTTCCACCTATCAGGACCTAGACTACAATCATTATCATTTTAGAAATGAATTCAACATATAGTGTGACTACTGGATAGATCTCTAGAACACCAAAAATGAGATTAGTTACGATCTCCCAATCTATAACTTACTAGAGGATTTGGGGGTGCTACAACTCTTAAAATTACCATAAATCATAGGAGGTGGTTCTTTGTTCTTAATCTCATGCATTCATGAAGACTACCTCTACTTTGTTGGGTGAATAATGAGGATCACCCCTGAACATATCAATAGAGTAACTGGGAACTACTTAGTTTTAAAGTTGATCTCATTTCATATCTTAAAGATCAAGCAGTGATTGATATAATGGTGATAACACTAAAATATAATAAATAAGGCCAAATTATGTACATTACTAGCCTAAAAGATCTTGTAATTTGAGTAGCTGTGCATTTGTCCATGACTAAGCTAGGGGATGTAGACATGTGGAAGGAGGTAGATATGGCACACCTCTATGTATCCATCTAAGTGACCAAGGAGATAAAATAAAATTTCTCCCTATACTTTACAGAGAAGATTGAACATGATGTGGAGAAGGCACATCGTTTGCCCAACCACAAGTTTCCTTGGGGTGCAATTTTTTCACGTCTAATTTTTGATGAGATTAGCATCGTAGAGTACTTAGGTAAAGAAATAAAGTGGGTTTACCCACAAAAACATAAATCCCCCATTGAACAACTCAAGTAATTCACTTGCCCCAACACCATCTCACTTGCCTACAAAGCCAAGATGAAGGGTTGGTTTTATGGCATGAAGGGGGCATTTGGGAATGAGTGGTGCATATCCAAAGATTTTCTTGTGTATATGGGATCCTACGCTTAGTTTGTTGTAAAGCAACAATATTCTCTCACATGGATCTAGATGAAAACCATAGATAATTTATCAGGGTGGCTTAAATTGCCTTATGATTTCACTACCAAATACTTCATGGACTCGATAAATCACATTACACACATGCTCTATGAATATTGAAGTAGAAAATATTGACATTGAGATCCACAATCTTTGAAATCTTTATGTTTTCCTAGGGAGACACACATATGTGGATAAGTATGAATCTAACATGACTAACCTTAATCCCTATAGGATAATCATGCAAGGGAAGATATGGGTGATCTTCTATATGCTTAGGCCATGAAGGAAAACATAGAGAGGCTAAGAGGCATAAAAAAACCACTTCCATCCTAACTAGAAACTATACAGAGGCAAGGGCACGAGCAAAAGAGAAAAGGCCAAAAATTGAGGATGCTAGTTCTAGTAGGATGCATGACCAACCCAAGGTCATCCCAAAATGACAATAGTAGGCATCATCACCACCAAAGACCTAGGGGTTTCTTGCATAGAAAGAGGACATCTCTGCTTCCTGTTTGGATACTCAAGTAGATCCAAAATGACAAAGGCAAACCCCCTCACCAATAAAAGCTTAAGAGCTTCTTGCAAAGTAAAAATATGACACTACACATCCCGTTACCTGAGTAGAACCTAAGTAAGAATCACCCTGAGTGATGATTTTAAACATAGGTAAGGCATTTATAGAAGTGCGCCCTATCTAGGACCCACTCTTGAGTAAAGTGAGGAACAACACCATGAGTTGAGCAAAGAGTAGACTATTGTGCCCAATGATAACCATCCTATGGTTGATTAGAAAGTGAACATTGAAATTCCAACATTGGAAGAAGTAGACAAGGGAGAAGGAATCAATAGAGAGGACCTTAGTGCTTGTACTAATGAATGATGGGAAAAGAGTCATGAAATCATTGATTTAGAGTGTGACCCCCCAAAGGGAAAAGAACTGATGTAGGAGGCAGAGCAATCATAATAATAAAATTATGAACCTCCCATTCACATCACATTCCAATAGGACACGTCGGCCAAACAATTGTATTTGTGGAACTTTTCCCTTAAACATGATTCCATGGAACAAAACTAACATGATATGTCCTTTGCGATGTGAGTGTATCATGATGAAGAATGATTTGAACTTCAAATAAACAATTCTAACATGAGCCCAAAAGTGGTAGGTGTTCCAAACATGTTTTGGATAAGTCCCATGATTTGATATCCAATACAAATGAGTACAAAACTTATCAAGTTTGCCCTAAAATTTTCTAGGCAAAAAATTCTTAATAGCCATGATGTGGGCTAGATTCATCGTAAACATCAGGAGGCTATGTAACTATATAAATAAGAACATGAAAATGGTGAAATATTGAAGAATAAATTGAATAACTCAAGTGCTAACTGAATGTGACAAAAATGGCTCGACTTAGGACTCCAGGCCTTTGTAAAACAATTTTGAGAAGCGAACCAATGCTTGTGGATGGGGTTCCCATTATTGGTGATACAATCAATAAATTGGAGATGTTTGTGGGCCTTCTACTCAATAAATATAAAAACCAAATGGATCTTAAATAGAAGAAAATTTGGGTAATAGATTAGTTTTCCAAGGCCATTGAGGTCTGCCATGCATTATTGAATAAACTAATCACTATAATTCCCATCACAGATGGGGTTCTTGTGAGCTTGGCACGACCTAGATTTTTTTTGGAAGCATGACTACCACCCAAGGAACAAAATCAACAACAATTGGTTGAGAACACTTTGAGAATCAAGGATAGGGCCCAATGTGTAAAATTTTTCTAAGACATTTTAAAGCACCAAAAACACTAAGAAGCACCCATTGGTAGTAGATGAATGCTAGTTTTTCAATGCTTTGAGGACAATTTTTGGCATAAATTAGGGCCCTCAAGGATGCTCAAAAGACTGCAAGTGCTTATCTTGAGACTTTGACAACTCAAGCTAATGCCTTTTTGGAGTATCCCAAGGAGTTAAAGAGATTGAAATATGAAGTGGAAGCTATTACTTCCAATATTTAGACATTCCTCAGCCAGTGGGAGGAGCTCAAACACCAAGTATATTAGGTGAATCCCACATTTTTGTTGACTTAAGAAATGACAACATAGTCCAGGATGGACTATTGAATTAGTATGGGGTGATTTTTGACCCTAAATTTTGTAATAAAATACTCAAGTATTTTGGTAACACAACATGTAAGAGTAAGGGTGAGAGAACAAAATGGAGTACCACAACATAGGAAAGGACAGTGCATAAGAAAATGGTATGAGAGAGTGAAAGATTGAAGAATATTGCTAAAGACCTTGGTGCATAAGGGTGAGTTGTGAAAGACAAGGAAGTGGAGAATGAGCAAAAGATGTAGGACTCAGAGAAGCACAAGACTAGGACAAGAGTGTAGGGAATGGAGGAAGTTACAAATAAGTTTATGGAAGTAGTGGAGATTAATGAGAGTGTAAATCTATTACCAATTTGTGAAAGAAGAGAAACACAAACACGAAGATCTAGCATAGAGAGGATATATAGGGGTAGTTAGGCTTGATAATAGGAATCAATTATAATGACTCTCCATGACTCATTATTATTCATGGTCATTAGTTAGTCATCACTTTTGCATTATTGATGTAGCTAAAGGTGAGGGGTTTACTTGTATATAAATACCCTTAAATTTATTTATAAAGTGTTATTATCATGGTTGGAGTTGATAGATTTATTATTGTATTTGTTGTTGATATTGTTAGATGTAATTGTGAATTGGTTATTAATATAAAACTGAAGAGATAGTGTAATAAAGGAAACATCTTGTAATATTACTCAATGAAAGCAATAAATCCTTAATTGCAAATTGTGATGTGTTGAACTCTATAGTGTTAAATTTGCTTTTATGATAATAGTTATATGCATTGTATGAATTTGAAAAATGATTGACTCTAGACTAATGTTGGTACTAATAATGACTAAATGGAGTAACTTAAGCACCTAAATAAGATAGAGTTGTCTAACCACCATTGTGTGGCATAATTGATGGTGACCAGTCTAGGCTACGTGCCTCAAGTGAGCATGTGAGGTTACTCCTCACATGATATGCTGATATGAAAGATTTTTGGCATATTATTTCTATTGGGCACATAACTAATACTTAGTTAGCCAAAGTTGAGTAAAAATTTGTAATAAAATACTCAAGTGTTTTGGTAACACAGTGCATAAGAGCAAGGGAATGATAACAACATAGAGTACCATAGTGTGGGAAAGGATGATGCAGAAGATAATCTAATGAGAGAGAGAAATATTGAATAACAACACAAAAGACCTTGGTGTATAAGGGTGAGTTTAAAAATTCAAGGAAGTAGAGAATGAGCAGAAGACATAGGACTCAAAGAAGCACAAGACTAGGACAAAAGTATAGGGAGTGGAGGTTATTACAAAGTAGTTCATATAAATAATGAAGATTAATTAAAGTGTAAATATATCACTAGTCCCCAAAAGAAGATGAACACAGACATGGATATCTAACATAGAGAGGGTATATAGGGGTGGTAAGGACTGAGTCAATAGTAACTAGTTATAATAGCTCTCCACGACTCATTATTGTTAATAGTTGTTCGTTAGTCATCACTTTTGTATTATTTATGAAATAAAAGATGAGGGGTTTACTTGTGTATAAATACCCCTTATCTTTATTTAGAAAGTGTTATTGTCATGGTTGGAGTTGATTCATTATTGGATTTGTTGTTTATTCTATTAGATGTAATTGTGAAGTGGTTATCAATATATAACTGAAGAAATAGTGTAATGAATGAAGCATATTGTAATATTATTCAATTAAAACAATAAAATCTTTAATTGATTGAAAATCATGATAGAGTTATCAAAAAATTTCAACCAAGATCTCTCCAAGAGCTCATTACTACAACCATGGAACTAATGCATTGCACACAACAAAACAATGCTACTATTATTGACAAATAGATTACAAGTGAAGAAACTCTTCAAATATCTTCTCACCTCTTTCCATGTCAAATACAAATGAGAGGCCTTGCTTAATTAGGCAAATAGAAATGAGATTGAAGCATAACTAGCCAATGTGGGATAAATATTTACATAGGACAAAACTAATAAAAGGACAAAAATCCTAGCTAGAACCTAGAAGGCATGAGATAAATACTTTAACACCCTCCCCTCAAGTGAAACTAGGGGATAACAATAGAGGATGCAGTGTGAAGCCACATGTCCCTATGGATACCAATCCATCTTGTCAGAGTACATGGATGTCGATTCTTTGTAACAACCAATTAAAAGTAGGAATGGTGATAAATACTAAGATCACTTAACATGAACATTGCATTCCAAAATATTGGGTAGAATAATGAACCTAAAGAAGCATTGCTTGAACACCTTCCAACACAATGGTGAGAAATGAACACAAAAGCTGGTGGAGTTGCCACACTAGTGTCACTGGTGGGGATACCACACTGGTGTTACTATAAGAATCACCAAGAAGGCCATAGAGTCAAGTAACAAATCCTCATATGGATTCCAATAAACAAAGTGTCTGAATAAGATACCCATGTATAAAGGAAGAATATAGAAAACACTCATAAAAGTGCAAAATATACATATAACTCTCATAAAGTGGAGAAAAGAGAGAAAACCTGTAGGAAAAAATCCCTCTTAAAAGAGAGAAAAGAAGAATAAAGAGATAGAAAACCCCCCAAAGATGATGTTGAATAAGTCTGCACTCTAAGTACTCATAGGTCAAAAAAGAACTCAATCTGCACAAGTGGTCCAAATATACTACTTAATCAGAAAAAAATTGACATTGGGCTTCACTAGAATAACTTTAATCAAGAATACTATTAGTGGTGATGAAAGTGCAAAAGAGTATTACATGTGCAAGGAATGCTTGACACCTAAGAAACAAAATGTACACAACACCCTCCATATTTTTGACTGGGTGGAAGTGGAAGAAAAAGGTATGCAAAAGTGGTTCAAATCCACTACTCAAACACCAAACAAGATGACACTATATACATTAGAATATATCTATATTATGCTGAAAGAGACTATCAAACTGTCAAAAAAGATAAGATGACATTGTGATTCACTAGAATAGCTACGTTTCAAGCTATGAGAGTCTGTTACTTATAAAAAATGGCATCAAGAATACAGATAAATGTCTCTCAAAGATGATGGCCCATGGTGGTGATGGAAGAAATAAGAAAATGAAGAAGTGAAAAGGTGCCCAGAATAGAGCACATAAACACATGAAGGTAGAGAAGGCTGAATCATCAAACCCTCCATGACACTTTATAAATTAGTGTGAGTACAATATATCTCATACACAAAAAACATCAAATAAAAACAAGGAAGACATTGGTATTTACCAAATAGCTTTAAATGAGAATATTTTCAACCTGTCAAAGAATCCATCACAGATTATGAGATTTTATCCAAAATAAGGGAGCGAAAAACTATCTCCATAGAAGAAGGCAAGGTGATAAGGAAGGGGCCTTGATGGAGACATGACACAAACTACAAGTGTGTCAAAATTCTAATTCACAAAATAGAATAGATCATGTCATGCTCTGATGGAAGAGTGTGGAAAATGGTGAAAAAGCCATCATGTATGCAAAAACACACTCAAAAGGACCAGTTATATATAAAAAAACAATCTATAAATCACACGCAAAGGATGTTAAACTCAACCAAAAATGCGTTAGAGATAATGCAAAGTTTAATAGTGGCATAAACAGTACAATGTGGGTCAAATCTCATGCTAATAGGACATCAGTCATAGCAAAAAATGCATCCAAAAATTGCAATGAGAGATCAAAAGCAAAGAAGGAAAAAATAATTTTGTTTGCTTGTGAAGGGGTTTGGTCACCTACCAAACAAAGCCTCATCCTCCGGTCTTTGATAAACAAGATTGAAAAAGGTGAATAATCAAACAGTCACAATTAATCCCCCTTTATATACACATTATAAAACATTTTTTTTATTAAAAAAACAATAAAAAACCATTCCCCAAAAATATTGTTTTTATTAAAATTTAAAAAATAAAAACTTGAGCAACTGTCTCCTACTATATTGTTTTTATTTCCAATAGTAGTTGGTAAAACTACAATAAATTTTAATTGTCTCAATAAAATTAAAATATCCAATATGATTGAGAAATCTAAAATTAAGATGCACAAAACCTAAATTTTTTTTGGCACAATTCGGTACAGTTAGAGAGATGTTTGCAAAAGAACATACATGTTTTTTAATGGAAAAATGAAAATATACACTTGCAAATGACATATATGGCTTCCTCAAACACTCTATATGCAATGGAGAACTTATATTTACTCCATGAAGCTCCAAACAATGTGCCTGCAACAAAATCCACAAATAATAGACCCATAAACTAAAATTTCTTGCATAATTTTTTGATTCTCAAGACCACCCAAAGAGGATGTAAGAGAAAAGCATACTTAGTATGAAAATAAGATCTATGGAAAGAAGAAGATATATGAAAATAAGATGATCTATGGAAAATTAATGGATTATCAAAGCATCTATAATACCATGATAGAGTTAAAACTATTCAACCAAGATCCCTCCAAGAGCTCATTACCATAGCCATGAAAATAATGCATTGCACACAACAAAACAATGCTATATATTATTGACAAATAGATTACAAGTGAAGAAACCATTCACATATTTTCTCACCTCCTTCTATGTCAAATACAAAGGAAAGCCATTACTTAAGTACGCAAGGATAAATGGGACTCAATCATAACTAGCCAATGTGGGACAAATCCTCACATAAGACAAAACTAACAAAAAGACAAAAATCCTAGCTAGAACCTAGCAAACATGAGATAAATATTCAAACAAATCATGTTGTGTTAAACTTTATAGTGTTAACTTTTCTTTTATGATAACAGGTATATGCATTGTATGAATTCGATAAATGACTGACTCTAGACTAATGTTGGTCGTAATAATGACTAAATGGAGTAACACAAGCATCTAAGTAAGATAGAGTTGTCTAACCACCATTGCATGGAAGGATCGATGGGAACCGATCTAGGCGACATGCCTTGGCTGAGCACACAAGGTTACTCCTTACATGATATATCAACACACAAGCTCATTGGCATCTTATTTCTATTGGGAATGTAACTAATACTTAGTTATGTGAAGTTAAGTAAAAAAGACCCAACATTTTTAGTTCCATTAATAGGACCCATTTCACTTGTTGGTATGATGGTATAAAAATGATTGATTGGCTATCTTTATAAAATGTTGAGTGTTGGGTTTGAACTGTAGTGTCTAGTATATTAAACTAGGAGTTTCTATGCACACATGGGTAGAGTAACACCTATATGATTCTCTGTATGAAATATTCTTTGTATAATTACCTATTTACTTACATGCTTGGATTTTAGTAAATGTGTAAGATCGATCAAAAAATTATGTGTATAAGGCTTCATGGTCTGTAAAATGTCAAACAACCTTAAGTAAGTTGAAAACTACTTGGACACAAGTGGTAGGCATCTGATGGAAGGGAATGCTTAATATATATATATATATTTTAGAATACACAATCTCTACATACTCTTGTCCATAGGAATCATAGTTCAAATTTATAAAGGAATTGCATAGGAGGTATCTCAAGCAATTTCCTTTAGAAATTAAGAAGCTTATGGTTGATTCTAGACTTGAGAACTTCCCCATGGATGGCTAAACTCTCGTGTGCATGAGTTTCATGACTGGTGGGGAAATGGAAGGGTATGCATTGGTAGTTCAACATGGAAGTGGGATAATGAGAATTGTAGAATCATACGTATGATGAATCTAAACACAAGCCTATGAGAGGTAGTGATCCCAAAGGCAAATGAGAGGTTACTAAAAGTGTAGCAAGAATTCATAAGAGGGTAGAAAGGCATGATGAGTACTCCCTAACCATGGATTCATGACCTTTGTTGGCATAGGCATGCACAAAATAATCAAGACAAATAATGATAGTGAAATTGAATCCAAATAGACCTAATTCCCCCACCACAACACATGCTCATGCATTTTAGTTTGACTAAATTATTATTAGAAATTGGGATATTGAAAGTGTAGAATCTAAAGTTAAATATAAAAATGAAACCATAAATGAATATCTAGAATTAAAATATCAAGCTAACAATTTATCATTAATTTCTACCTTTCTATTGCTATAAAGACCTATGGCTCATTTTGGAATGCTCAATGGACCAAATCCAACTAGTGGGAAAACTACAGGACCAACAATAACTAATCAACCTCCCTCAATGCCCATTATATTTGGTGTGCCTATTACTGAAAAAGGTGTGAGAGGTAGTACTAGTGGTGATTCTACTGAAGATAGAGGATAAGGTGGTAGTGCAAGAGACCTTGGATAACCTCCACTATAAGGTTCAGGAGGAGGTATTGGAGGAGCACCCCAACAAAGTCCACTATAGCCACCCATTTCACCTATAGTCTACTATGATATGACACTTCACTTGTTGAATATCAAGGTGTCAAAAATGAAGTATAAGATGTTCAAAAGTGTGAACTCATTTGGCAAGCATGAGATATCACTTCTTCAAAGCAAAAGGAAACTTAGTTTTCCACTACTTTATTGCATCACGTGCATAAATGGTACTATAAATTTGATCCATAACAAGCGGTAATGAATTATGAATGATCAAAGGCTACTTTTCTCCAAGAATTTGATATCCATAAATTTTAGTAGAAAAGTATTGTTGCTTTATAAGATATCATGCAAGAACTCACTACAAGTGTGTGCACATAGAATTCACATTTGAAAACACTTCTTTTGAAGCTATCCTTTGAGATTAACCTAACACAACATGCTCAATGGTTCTTGGGAGGTTTAATACTTCCATTTTGACGAGCCTTATCTTGTAAGACTTTCATTGAACTTCACAAGGCACTAGAAGTTACCCTCTAGGGTAAATATGTGGGAATTATAGATACAATAATCAATCCCTTTATGGAGCCTAAAATCACTAAAATGGCTTCTCAGTTGGAAAATCTTACAACTAATTATGCTTATGATACTCACAACAACTTGTGGTGTGTTGACTACAAAGTGGAAGGCTATAACAGGAATAACTATCCACAAAGGAATGTTAATGTTGTATTGAAATAAACCTATGATATTAATAATGAAGATCATGATATAAGCAATTTTCCCTTCCTTCAACACACCACCCAAGCTAAAGTTTTGTTATATTGTAAAATATGTGATGCATATATGCATGATACCAAGGACTGTTGAGTCATTATTGAAATTCATGAAGCATGCATGTGAGGTACGTGCCAAACTTACATAGCTAACAACTAGGAGGCTAATGGAGTTTGATCTTTTATAGGTTGAGGGCATGGAAATGGATGCAGAGGTGGTCATTGTACACCTACGACATGTTACAAGTGTCATTCTCTAGACCATTGCTAGCGTGACTGCATGGTATATCCAATCTGCACCTTTTATAAAAATGAACATCACTTTGAATAATGTCCCAATTTTTATGCTTTCATTACTAAAGAATGAAATGAGAAGGGGGTCAAGCTGATATGTGTTGAAAAAACTTATAATAATCAGTGGAGATCACGCCATACCACTCCACTAGCTAGACCCAAGGTCAATATCACTACATAGAGTGGCATTCATTACCAACTAGTTTCAAATCCACCTATTGAAAATTTTTAGCATGAATAACCTCATGCACAAAACTATCTCGATGCTCAATGATAGAAAGAAGTGGTTCATGAGATAATGACCTTAGTTCAAAAACTACAAAGTGAAATTGAGTTTTTAAAGGATAAAGATGCTAAAATGAGAGATGAGAGCAAAGGGAAATGGTACCCATAGACCTGGGGCATGATGAGTTCCAATAACTATGAAAATTATTCTTTAATGAAGACATCATTCCTCTCCTCAAGAATTGGCTACAATAGTAAATGACAAAGCCTTCAAAAGACTATCATTTAAACCATGTGCGATGACAAGAGACCCATATTAACCAACCTAGAATGTGATAAATAATTACTTGTCAATGCATCCATTATTAGTTGGATGATCCATTAATACTATATTTTTAATCTCTCCTTCACTTCTCATCACCTGCATGCTTTCAACAACAACAATGGCATGCTTAGCTACTTCAATCTATAGCACTGCTACCTTCATTGCTTCTCCATGCTCTTTTTCCTCATTCATGTAATGCTCAATTGTTGTAACCTGCATTTCCTTTTCCTTTTCCTTCAATTCATGTTGAAAAGGATTCTCTAAGGCTTCCATCTCTCTCTGTAACTAAGTAACACTCTAATATACAAATGTGTAATCATATTTCCCACCCGTGTCCATCAGTTGTACTTCATTTTCCCAATCTTATATGAGGTCTACAATCTGATCTATTTCTTCTTTGTCATTTCCACCATTCAACTAGCTACCACTTGCTTCTTTATTCTCATTAACATTCATCTCATCATCCAAAAATTACTATTTGTCTTCTTGGCTTCTCACACAACCAAAGATTATGCATCTTTCTCCTAAGTTGCTTGCATAACAACTTTTTCTATCTTCTTTCCTCTCTCATATCCTTCAATTTTATTCTCTTTATTTGTTGCTTGATTGGCCACTTGATTTCTCTCTTCCTCGTGATCCATCCAAAATGTGGGTGCTTAATTTATATCATCTATTCTATCATGACCAACAACTCATCTATTTTTTGCTTCACCTCTTGCATTTCTTTCTCCATCTCTCTCTTCTTGGTGTCATCATGCACCTTCATTTCCTTATGGTAGATTTTCTCAACCTTTCCCTATTTTCTCTTTACTTTATCTCTCTTCATCTTATCTAAGATGTCTCTCAATATCTTGGTACCATCTGGCCCTATACCTCTTTGACAAGCATCTTCCACTTGCCACCTCATGACCTCTCACTTGGGTCTATTTCCTTCTCTTGTCCTTTCACTAGGACAACTCTTTGTCTCTTCAAGATCACTCTCTTGATATTTATAAAATGTCTCACTCTTTATATCAAGCCTTCATTGGCTTCAGGGCTGCCTAACACACTTCACAACTTACACTCATACCTTCACACTATCTCATGAGCAAATCAACAGAAATCAAAATGAAAACTCAATAACACATGTACCTTGTTTGATTGCTAGCTATACTCCATTTCTTGTCCCAAAAAATTATTTATATGATACCAAATGATGAAAATAATCTCTTAAATTATCTACTGAACCCAACTCTAACACCTGCAATTACAAATTCTTGCACTCAAACTTCATCATCTCCTCTTATCTGTCAACTTGATATATTGGTTTGATGGCATTCTCTTGTTATGACCTTGTTTCATAGGCTTATTCAAATATTTTTATATACCTTTAGGTCATTTATACATCTCCCTCTACATTCATCTACTCATTCCATTCACCTTCTCACTCCTTACATTCATCTCACTCCTAGAGTTCATAACACACACCAGTCCCTCACTAGACTATACTTTCTTTGACCAAATTACTTAGATTCTTGATTTAAATATTATACACTAAATCTTGATCTTGTATATAATCTTTTAGGTTAAAAAAACTTGCCTTAGCTTCCTTCATTCCCTCTTACAACCTCAACTGGCTATTAGACTTCTCAAACCTCCAACCACCCTTCAAGCTTCTAGTAGCATTTTTTTTGACAAATTTACACAGTATGGTCAAGTATGGAATAATATTTAGAAATTAAACCATTTATCGGACACCTTATATCATGTTTCAAATCTAATTGAAGTTTCACTTTCTAACTCATTTCCTAAGTACCTTTTCTATCCTCTTTCTCATTTAAATTAGCCCTCTTTAGGTCTGTTTAGCCCTATTTTCAAAATAGTCTCTTATATGTCATACACATGGTATTGTACCATTGTAAAAACTATAAAATCTCATTCCTGTTTCTAATACACACTAAACCACCAATTTTCATTGTATTTCACTTTTTGTATTTAACCCTGAACTAGGGTTTCCAATGTTCTCTGTTAGCCCGAGAGGGCTCCAAATGGATTTTAAGGATTCTTTATTGATTTAAAAACTTTATAAGACCATAAAATGGTCTACCTAACACATATATAACTTTTAAAATCTTCAAATTTCCTTGGTTTAGTCATAATCACTCTCCATCCTCAGATTCTGTAGGGTTTTAAGACAACCTACTTGTAACAATAAAATACAAGGTTTGAATGCAAGATACCCTTACTTGAAGGTTCAAATACATTTCCTCAATGGTTTGAAAAAAATTTGAAGTATTTTTACATTTTCTCCATGATATGAAACCTCAAACCTCAAACGTTCACAAAGAGACAATGACTCTTCTTGTAGACAAAGTCTTCCTCATTGATACTTTGGGCCCCTGTTCTTGTTAGAATCAAACAAAATCACAGATTTATGAATTGGGACTCTACACTCACATGTTTCTACAACTTATAGTCTTTATTAACACATACCACACTTTTCTCCTTAAATTTCCTTTGACATTAACAATAATTCTCAATGAATACACATAGATTTAGACACCATTCTGCAGTACACAGTCTTAACCATATTAATAACAGAATACTCAAAGTTTTAAATATTCTACTCAAACATAAATTTAAACTATAAAAAATGTTAATAAAATGATATATAGATATCCATTTCAATCATGCTATTATTTATTTAACGTTTTACTTTACATAGTCAACACTGCCACCATGGTAGAGTACAGGGTCTTCATTTTATTCACTCCATATCCTATTCCTCTGTTCCTCTACCTCTTCAAAAACTTATAAATGAATCCTCACTTCCTAATAACTATAAAATTACCTTTTGTACATACCTATCATATTTTCAACTATCCAAAACTCAACACAAACATAAAACTACTTTCTTTGGGTAACTACCTCTATGACAATTGAGTTCCTTGTGGACATTACATTCAACAATCTTGATTTTTGTCATTTTCCATATGAAATATACATAAAATACCTTATTTAAACCTACCTATACTCATTTAAGGCCTTATAACAACATGACATTCTTTGACACTACACCTAAACACTTCTAAACTCCCTAACACACATTCAAATATTCAAATTGGTGTTTTGGCAGGAAAAGCTGCCAAAGCCAAGAACAACCAAGACCAAGATATCTGATGATTCAATTAAGCTTATTAGGTCCCTTTAAGATATTTAAAACCAAACTAGGCCCACATTTACCAAAATATATACTTGAATACACTAACTTACTTGATGCCCCTATATCATACTCCCAGGCAAGAAAGAAATTAAGCTTCAATGGAATATTTAGGTTCCTTGGATCATCCTTGTCTTCTGCTATTCCACCATGCTTCAACTAATCCTCTTATTCACTCTCATGTTTACCTCTATCATAGACCATCTTGATTCCTTGCTTGCACCATCTTGTACTTGATGTGCACTTTCTCTTGCTCCTTTACCTTTGTCATATGGGATGATCATTCCCCAAAACACTATTTCTATACTTTTACTCTCTCATTAACTTTCCATCACTTGCATGCTTTAAACAATAATAATGTTAATGTCATGTTTATCTATTTCAATCTATAGCACTATTGCCTTTAATGCTTCTTCTCCATGCTATTTTCCCTCATTCATGTGATGCTCAACTGCTATAACTTGAATTTTCTTTTCCTTTTCCTTTACTTCACCTTGCAAAGCATTCTCTAAGGCTGTTGTTGCTCTCTCTAACTAATCAACACTCTCATATAAAAATGTGTAATTAGATTTCTCACCTTTGACCATTAATTGTAATTCATTTTCCCAATCTTCCATGAGGTCTACAATCTGATCTATTTCTTCTTTGTCATTTCCACCATTAAACTAGCTTCCACTAGCTTCTTTATTCTCATTCAACTTCATTTCATCCTCCACAAATTAATTTTTGTCTTCTTTTTTACATGGCTACTAACTCAACCAAAGCTTATGAATCTCTCTCCTAGGTTTCTTGCATAATAACTTTTTTTGTCTTCTTTTCACTCTCATTGTTTTCACTTTTCTTCTCTTTATCTATTGCTTGATTGACCACTTGATGGCTCTCTTCCTCATGATACATCCAAAATGTGGGTTTTCAATTTATCTCATTTGTCCTATCATGACCGATAAATCATCTATTTGTTTCCTCACCTTTTGCATTTCCTTCTCCATCTCTCTGTTCTTGGTGTCATCCTTCTCCTTCATCTCCTTGTGGTAGATTTTCTCAACCTTACCCTATTTTCTCTTTACTTTCTCTCTCTTCATATTATCTAAGATGTCTCTCAATCTCTTAGTCTCATCTGGACCTATACCTCTTTGACAAGCCTCTTCCACTTGCCACCTCATGAACTCTCACTTGGGTCTATCTTCTTCTCTTATCCTTTCACTAGGACAACTCTTTATCTCTCTTCAAGATAAATTTTGAGCTCACTCTATTGAGATTTCCATTATATCTCACTATTTCTATCAATCCTTCATTGGCTTTAGGGCTGCCTAACACACTTCACAACTTTCACTCATACATTCACACTATCTCATGAACAAATAAAAAAATCAAAATGAAAACTCAATAACACATGTACCTTGTTTTCTTGTTGGCTATATTCCATTTATTGTCCAAAAACACTATTGTTTTGGTACCAAATGATGCAAATAATCTCTTACATTCTCTGCTCAACCCAAGTTTGACACCTACAATTACAAATTCTTGCACTCAGACTTCATCATCTCCTCTTATTTGTTAACTTGTTATATTGGTTTGATGACATTCTCTTGTTATGACCCTATTTCCTAAGCTTATTCAAATATTTTTATTTGCATTTAGGTCCTTTATACATCTCCCTCTGCATTCATCTTCTCATTCCATTCACCTTCTCACTCCTTGCATTCATCTCTCTCCTAGACTTCATAACACACACTAGTCACTCACTAGACTATAGTTTCTTTGACCAAATTACTCAATCTTGATCTTGGATATACTCTTTTAGGTTAAAAAAACTTTCCTTAGTTCCCTTAATTCCCTCTTACAATCTCAACTGGCTATTAGACTTCTCAAACGTCCAACTACCCTTCAAGCTTCTAGTAGCCTTTTTTCTAACACATTTGAATAATACAGTCAAGTAAAACACAATATTCAAAAACTAAACCCATTCTCTGATACCCGATATCATGTTTCAAATCTAATTGATGTTTCACTTGCCAACTCACTGCCTAAGTACCTTTTCTAGCCTCTTTGTCATTCAAATTAGCCCTCTTTAGGTCTATTTAACCCTATTTTCAACACAGTCTCTTATATGTCATATGTCCAATCCTATACCATTCTAAAAACTATAAAATCTCATTCCTCTTTCTAAGACATACTAAAGCACAAAATTTCATTACATTTCACTAGTTAAAAATCATTTTATACAACTTTTTTGTATTTAACCCTAAATTAGGGTTTCCTATGTTTTGTGTTAGTCCAAGAGGGATCCAAATGTATTTTAAGTATTATTTATTGATTTCAAAACTTTATACGACCATAAAAATGTCTTCTTGACACATCTATAACTTTTCCATGTTTAAAATCTGATTGGTTTACTCATAATAAGTCTCCATCCTCAGATTCTATAGGATTTTAAGACACAACCTACCTATAACAATAAAATGTAGGGTTTGAATGCAATATACCCTTAACTAAAAGTTAAAATATGTTTCCTCAATGGTTATAACCAAGTATGAAGTCTTTCTACTTTTTCTCCATTCTATGAAACCTCAATCCTCAAATGTTCACAAAGAGGCAATGAATCTTCTTTTAGACAAAGTCTTCCTCATTGATACTTTGGGCCCCTGTTCCTGTTAGAATCAAACACATTCAAACATATATGAATTATGACTCTAAAATCACATGTTTATATACCTTACAATCTTTCTTAACACATACCACACTTTTCTTTGTCAAGTTCCTTTGACATTAGCCTATAATTCTCAATGAATACACATAGATTTAGACATTATTCTGCAATACATAGTCTAAACCATCTTCATAACAGAATAATCAAAGGTTTAAATATTATTCTCACACATCAATTTAAACTTTGAACAATTTTCATACAATGATATAGAGATATCCATTTCAATCATGCTATTATTTATTTAACGTTTTACTTTACATAGTCAACACTGCCACCATGGTAGAGTACAGGGTCTTCATTTTATCACTCCATATCCTATTCCTCTATTCCTCTACCTCTTCAAAAACTTCTAAATGACTCCTCACTTCCTAATAACTATAATATTACCTTTTGTACATACCTATCATATTTTCAACTATCCAAAACTCAACACAAACATAAAACTACTTTCTTTGGGTAACTACCTCTATGACAATTGACTTCCATGTGGACATTACATTCAACAATCTTGATTTTTGTCATTTTCCATATGAAATATAAATAACATACCTTATTTAAACCTACATATACTCATTTAAGGCCTTATAACAACATGACATTCTTTGACACTACACCTAAACACTTCTAAACTCCCTAACACACATTCAAATATTCAAATTGGTGTTTTGGCAGGAAAAGTTGCCAAAGCCAAGAACAACCAAGACCAAGATATCTGATGATTCAATTAAGCTTATTAGTTCCCTTTAAGACCTTTAACACCAAACTAGGCCCACAATGACCAAAATATATACTTGAATACATTGACTTACTTGATGCCCCTGTAACAATTTTTTACACTACCATTGTTGCTAGCAACCACTAGGCTCAAGGCACATACATTCTAACAATATGCATCTATGGTGTCTTGGAAATCCACCTAAGTTCCCATCTATAATTCCCTCAATTACAAAAAACTATTCATCTCATTGGTGGATGCCTGATGGATGGACCACCCTTACTATTGGACTAGGCACCTAGGTTTCATGGATAGATGGAGGTTCATGAATACTTACAATAGTTAGAGGCTTACTATGTTAATGAGGAATAAATGTTCCACATAATCACCTTTATATGCAAGGGATAACTTCTTGATGGTGGTCTACTCATTAGTACTAATTGAATACGTGGGAACAAGTATACATAGCTATGCATAATCACCTCCACCATGACAATCGTGTCTATGCCACCCTAATTTAAAGTGGTATTAATTTTCTAGAATAACATATAACATAATGTGAAATAATTTGGAGTGGTGATGAAACAATTTTACCAAAAATATTATTTTTACATGCATTCTATGATACCTTACATGCCTAGGCTATGGTGTGGTACATTCACTAAGAAATTCATAAAGACACAGATACCTAGAACTGCATTAAACATGGCCTACTTTCCACTTTTGCATTTTTTTCACCATAGATGGATTTGAATTTATCTTTGCAAGTAGTATGTTAGGTAGTTGTGGGAGATCAAGCCCCAATTTAAGATCATATACAACACATGCATGGCATAACTAAAGATAATTTGTCCATCTTCCAAGAACTTGATACTCCTACCATGGCTTAGTTAGAACCAAACATCCAATCCAAATATGATCATCAAGAAAAGATTCGAAAGTGCAAGCAAAAGTTTATGTACCAAATTTATGAGGGTACTAATTTTGATTAATCATAGCCATCATTTGATCACTTAAAATACATGCAAAGTGTGGGGTACATCATGATAGATATATAATTTAGTCCAAGTAGAAATCATATTCCTTGCCACTCCGAATGGTTCAACAGAACATTGGAATGAATAATGCACCTAAACTAGCCATGGTGGGGAATTACTGGTATGATGTTGAGATAACCAAGATATTTGAACTTTTATATGAGTACTAAGATGATTTCATATGAAACTAGATGGAAATGAAAGGAGTGGATCTGTCATTAGGCAAAATGTACATCAAGTTGGTTGAAGGTGATTAATCGATGAGGAAATAGATGTATTAATTGAACCCAAATATACATGCTTGGGTCAAAGAAAAAATTGATAGCATGTTACATGCTAGAGTTATTACTCCCATTACTGAATTTGAATGGGTTAGTCCCATGGTGATCAACATCAATAAGGATGATCACATTCAAACTTGTGTGGATTACATGATACTCAATGCCATATGTGTAATAGATCCTTTTCTAATGCCTTTCAATGAGGAAATTTTAGAAGGTGTTGTTGGGTGTGAGATCTACATATTCATTGACAGATTTTATGGATATCACCAATTCCATATTTTTGAATAAGACAAGGTAAAAAAAATAGTTGTAACTGAATGCAGTTCTTTTTCATATATTTGTATGACTTTTGGCTTCAAGAATGCATCAATCATGTTGTCAAGCATTATGGTGGAAGCTTTCAAGGATTTCATCCATAAGTTCCTTCAGGGTTACTTAGATGGATGGACCATGTATGGTTTAGTGTGTGACCACTATGACAATCTACACCTCATGTTCAATTTTTTTTGGTAATTTTAGATTTATTTGAATATGAAGAAGTGCATCTTTGCCACCCCATTTGGGATGCTATTGGGACATATTATTTGTTGCGATGGCCTATTGGTGGATTCCATCTAAAATTGCATTCATTGTCCAACTCCTATCACCAACCACTCAACACAATGTCCACACTTTCTTAGGACAGATAGGATATTATAAGAATTTCATTTAGGGTTATGCTAACATAACCACCTCAATGGAAGAAGTACTCAAGCAAAATGGCCTATTCTTATTTAAGGCTCAACAATAGCAAGCATTTGAGACCCTGAAAGAGAAATTGGTGACTACACCCATTCTCTAGTTCCCAAAATGGAACCATCAATTTCATGTATATGTCATTGCTTCAGGCATGGTAGTAGGTGCTATCCTGGCATAACCTAGTGAGGTAAACCTTGATCATCCTATTTATTTTACAAGAAAGAATCTCACACTAGTAAAACAAAACTACTTCACAACTGACCTTAAGGACCTGTCTATGGTTTATGGACTTTTAAATTTTTTCCAAAATTTGTTGACAACCCCATTTGTATTCTATATATATCATAAAGTGCTCAAGTATTTGGTAAATAAGCCAATATTGCATGGATGTATTTTCTAATGAATTGTTATTTTTTAGGAATTATAGTTCTCTATGGTTGTAAAACTAGGCAAAGTTAATTTATGACTAGACCATCTCTCACATGTTTAATTTAGTGATTCACTGCATGCCATAAAGGATGATTTACCTAATGTACAACTTTTTAAAGTTACATGCTTTCCCTAAGAATTGGAGGAAATTACAACTTTTATTACAATAGGGTCTATGTCAGATAACCTTACCACCTAAGAGAAAAAGCAACTAGCTATGCACACTATCCCATTCTAGCTTATTGGCAAAGACGTATACAAACTTGTTGGGATGAAGTACTATGAAGGTGTGTAATGCAACACAAGCACATGGAAACCATTTACTAAGTCCATGAGGGCATCAAATGAGGACATTATGTTGGTGATGCCACAACACAAAAGGTTTTATTAGTTGGATTGTGGTGGCCCACCTTATTCAAAGATGCCAAAGCTTATGCATGCCAATGTGAAATCTATCAAGGCATAGGTAAAAAAATTGAATGGATGTTATGCCTCTTAATCCAATAATTTCCCATGAACCATTTAAAAAATGGGATATTGATTTTGTTGGCATCATTCAACCAACTTCATGATGGACTAGCATGTGTTACATTATTACTACCATAGAATATCTCACATGTTGGGATGAAGCAACACACACACACACACATGATTGTACTATTGTGACCACCGCTAGATTTCTATGGCAAAATATTATCCCAAGGTATGGATTCCATTTAAGTTTAACAAGTGATCATGGCACTCAATTTCTCAATGAAATAATGTGTATCCTTTGGCTGAATTCATGATTGCACACCATAAAACCATGACATACCACCCTCAAGCTAATGGCACAACTAAAGCATTCAACAAGATCTTGGGTAACACACTGACCAAAGTTTGAAACATCATATGCACTGATTAGGATGACTGAGTTTCCACCATCTTATGGGTGTATCAGACCACATATAAAAGTTTGAATAAAAGTACTCCTTTTAATCTTGTCTTTGGTGCTGAAGCAGTGTTACCAATAGAGTTACTTATGCCCTATTTATTTATGCATGCATCAGCTAATTATATGATGAGGAGTCCCTAAAATCATGCTTTGATGCTCTACTTCATCTAGATGAAACATGTTTCATTGCACACTAGAGATAAAAAGATTAGAAACAAAAACAAAAATCTTGGCATGATCGACATATCAAAACCAAAGAATTTCATCCTGGTATGCATGCCCTAGTCTATGATTCAAAGTTTACATGACATTTAGGTAAACTATGGACCTGATGGGATGGTCCATTTATTATTCATGCTATTCATTTGATAGGCACTTGTTAATTGAAAAGATTAGATGACCAATTCCTACCAAGCTATTTCAATGGTAGTCATCTTTGACCCTACCATTTTTTGTAATTCTTCACTTAAAAAAATAAGGCATATGCCACTAGGTTAGCTTAGGATTTTATTTCATTCTCAAATAAGCGTCACATTGGTTGTGTTCCTTTTTGTAATTAGTTTGATACTTTTTGATACTCTTTTGGTATTTCACACTCTCTTTTTATTTCTTGATATGAATTTCACTATGATATAATGTGGAAGACCATGCACATATTTTAATGTGGGGTGGGTTTTAGGGATGGATAAACTACTTAATCTATAAAGCATCTAAGAGGAGGTATGTAAAGGAAGCACATACAAGGAATCATGTAAGAGGAGGTGCATAAAGGAATCACGTAAAAAGAAGTGTGTAATAGGAGGCATGTAAAGGAAGCATGGAAAATGAAACACGTATAGGAGGTGCATGAAGGAAATGATGGAAATACACTACAAGATTGAAAATTTTAGAGGATAATAGGATGCCTAAAATAGAGCATGTGAGGGATGCATGAAAGATGTAGCACAAGGCATTTAATAGTGGTGCATAACCCAAAAAAATGGAACAAAGATGATAAAGGAAATGTCATCATGAGATGGGTTAAAATGGAAGGGGCAATTCCTACCATGAAAATGGCAAATTTGAATAATTACATCTAGCATGCACTATGGGGAAGGCACAATAACTCGTGAAATAAGGATGGGACATGAAAATATTAATGACAAAGTGGTATGAATGGCAAGCATGTTGAATATGACATAAGGCATGCCATTTGGAGCATTAATGGCTGAAGTGATGGACGACAACATGGATAAACTAATTTAACATGGAGGAGTTAATGTAAAAAATTTAGGATATCCTATAAAAGTCCATAAGGTTTCTCATTTCTATTTTTTTACCATTGAAAACTTGAGAATTGTAGAGCTTGAATAAGCAAAAACAAGTGATGAATAAGGTGAGCAGGCAGTGCTCCCATTTACAAAAATGATATAGAGATTGAAGAAATGTGCATTCAAGGAAAGAAAATTAAAAATGCATCCACACAAGCAAATAAAAGAAGTTACAGGTTACAAGTGATAGGTCCTCCATTAGAGGAGGTTGAAGCTGGGAGCCAAAACATTTTGGGTCTAGTGAAGAGAAGTAAAAATTTATTCATTTGGGAGAACTGGTCGGCCACGTGTTAACCTTCGAGGACCCTGGTTGGTGATGCAGCCAAAGAAAAAAGGAAGGAAAAGAGATCCACTTCCAATTATTATTGAATTTGAAGAGTTTGAGGGCTTGAAAGAAGGAGGTCCCATTTTCATTCAAGAAGAAGGTTTTAGCGAGGGAAACACACAAGGTGAAGACTTAGCTGGGTTGAGGGAAGGGACCCCTATGAGACAAACAACAAGAATGGCACACATGGGGAAAAATTTATTTTTGTTATTTCAATGTTACATTTCACCTTCATTTTTGTATTTACATGTCATCCTCTTAAATGGAGAAATTTTCATATTATTTTCAAAAAAGGTTTACAACTTATTCCCTTAAAAATAGAATATGTCATAAATAATAATATTTTATATTTAAATTTACACGTTATAATGCTCTTTAATAAATGGTCCCAAATGGAGGATTTTTCATATTATTTTTAAAAAAGGTTTACAACTTATTGCCTTAAAAAAAGAATATGTCATAAATAACAATATTTTATATTCAAATTTTCACATTATAATACTCTATAAAAAATGGCCCCAAGTGGAACACCAATTTTTTAATACTAATTATTTGTGATGCAAAAACATTTTTTAGTGGGGTAATTAATTTTCCTTCATGCACATTTTTTAATTCTTGATTACAAAGAATTGTGATTCTACATTTGTTTCTATAAATTATCCTATTGGTCCTAGAAATTAAGTGAGTGAAAATTTAATGCTTATGTTCAAGATTACAAACTAACCACAATGGTAATTGAAAAAAACAATAATAAGTGGAAATATTTGTAATGGAATCGTTTAATGGAAATATTTAGGCATGAGATAATGGAAAAATTAAGATACAAACTACATTATTGAATCCCATCAATTAACCAAACTGAGCTTTCCAAATATTTCATCATCCTCAAATTGATAGAAAAGCATTTCAGTAATGTGAAAATAAAACAAATTTTCTCAAAAAACCCCTTCAACACAAAATTAATTTTCCGTATGATGCATGCAATTAAAGTAAGCTTTGCAATATCCTACATGTGTTCAGGTGCCAAAATTTTAAATTGTTCCTACCCAAAAATGGATCACAAATTAAATTTTTTGTTGCAACACATTAAAATTGTCATTATACTATCCAAATATCACAACACGTAGTGATACTACTCTAGATTGTAATTATGACTCTCCATTGCCTCCAAACATTGTTTTTTGGGTTTTAATTATTAAAACTATTATTTTTTTGTGTTGAAATTGTTAGAAAAAATTAAATTGTAAGTAAATATTTATTAGGCTATTAATGTATAAATATATTTGTTAGATATGGATAATCCTAATGGTATTAAAGAAATATTATTAAGTAAATTTTGTAGAACATTCACTAGACTAGATCAAACATCAACATCTAACTCTACAACCCTTCATTGTGAAAATTTAATAGCTCTTAAGAATGAATAAAAAAATCATATAACATATTAAAAAATACAACCCATATTATGATATAAACCTAAAAATTCTATATATTTCCTTAAAAAAGTAGTGTGAAGGGAACAACACCATGGGTAGTGGTGAAGGCCACAATTATGATTTTTGATGTTAAACCCTTGTTTCCAGAACTTAATATCAATTATAGATTAAAAGGCCATTATGTGATGACATGCAAGGACCCATTGATGACACCTCTTATTCACCCTTGTCATATAGCTACCCATGGGAGGTGGCCTCGTAAAGGATGCATTTCTGTCATATTCTGCCAAACAACTATATGCTAAGCTATATTTATGGATGCCTATAAATTATATAGTAATTCCTCATTTATACGGTCTTAGTAAGGGATAATTTTTTGATAAATTTAAATTGGTTGTCAAACATCCTCGCCTAAATAAGAGGTAAATGGGTAATGTAAATGTAGAGGTTATCACCTCAGGTTTTGAGTTTACTATTGTAGCAGGTAATACTATTATTTTGGAGAGTATGGTGAGTTTGACCACTCATGTTCATAATATATCTTCAAGATGTGTTGGTAGTTTTATGAGATCCAATGTACTAAATCACGTTCCACTCTAGATATTAATGATAGTATGAGGAAATTCTTCATTAATTATGGATGCCTAGTTCATAACGAAGTAGATCATAATCATGATTTATTAGTCCTTCATTTTGTGACCAAAAATTTGATTGCAGACCATGTGAGAGAATAATATTTTGTTATTATGGAGCATGGAATCTCCATCAAAGGGGTGCAAGTGTTTGTTAAGTAAATGACTAGTTTAGTTTAGTACATGGACATTGACATAGGCTTGATATTGAGAGTCATTGTATGTATAATTTTATGGAGGCATGTGTCACCGATACACATTGTTTTGCATCTATTAGACATCGATAGAGCCTTGTTCTCATGGATGATTTTGTAGAGGCATGTGTCAGTGATGCATTTATTAGAATGGGGGCATGTTTTAGTAGTTATATCCAAGTTAAAAATTAAGAATTTTTGGAATGATTAATTAAAAGTAGTATTTTTATTAATATTCACACTGTGTTTTTATATTTTGTAGGATATTGCTCATACGAATGGAGTTTTACCTTTATTTTTTTTAAGAAACCCTAATAGTATTTAAAGTAGTAAAATAATTTAGATTGATAATTACATAATTCAAGCATACATTTGATTATAAAATACTAAAATTGATTGCAATGATTTGATAAGTGGCATATGATAAATATAGGAAGTTCATCTAAGGGATGAATACTTAGATTTTTTGGCTAATCGTCTAATTATGATTATTTTTTGGAAATGTAAAAATGAGTAAAACAACCTATGATTTGTCCATTCAGGAATTGCATTGTTATCTATGTAGGATTAGTTTCATCACATTTGGGTCAATTTCAACTATTGATATTGAGTTGTTCTAGTCGGTAGTGACTGTTGCCAAAAAGAGGGTTTATGATTATGTGGTCACCTTCACTTATATCTGAGAAATTTGTATGTACTATGATAAACCATGATGATGTGTGTAACTCCATAAATCATCCTTATTAACCTTGAAACCCTAGGTGCACTTGTGAGGACTAAAAAATTATAAAAACCAAACAAGTGTAATGGGTTGGGCTAACATCAATCACCCCCATTTGATGATTGATTGTTGCCTATATATCCAATACTCCTAGGAGGGAAACCAAGCCATGTGTAGTCCTCCCACTTGTGCTTGCTCATTAGTTATGTGTATGTAGTGAATAATTTTGGTTTGATACTTGAAAATGCTTATTTTAACTTGGATTTGGTATGCTTAAGACTTGATTTGTGACTACTCCTAGTGATTGATTCATAATTTGGGAAGAATAAAAGTTTTATAAAATTTAGGAAATAAAAATCAATTACCTAAATGTAATAAAGTGTAGATTAAAATCAACATGATACAAATATGTAATAAATGACACAAACTAATTTGAAAAGATGCTAAAAGGGGAAATAACAAAGACAAAGTACTTAGCTAAAAATTTGATAATCCAGGATGGAGATAACAATTTTAAACCTAATTGAGAGGCTTTGTGATGATGATGTGAATCATGAATAATGTTTTATTTGCTCTTGGGATAAAGTCACTAGAATCAGATAAGGGTGCAGAGCATTGTTTCCTTAGGTTACATTGGTATCCCATAGGGTTTTATGCTTCACAACTGATATGTCAAGTTTGATTCATATGTGTGATTTGTTTGATTATGTGAGAGCTGTCGATTTTGTGTCACAATAATTGTATTCCATTTTATTCACTTGTAACCCTAGCTCAATTGTCCATGAATGATAAAACAAATAAAATAGAAAAAAGGGTTAACAATTGAAGTTGTGCTATGTTGGGTGAATATTTTGTCAATCAACTTATTGATAAACAAAATAGGTCTGATCAACCACAACAGGAAGATTAGTCGGCCAGTTGTGTAGGTTTACCACATCAAAAGGGGACTAATCTCTCCTCTCATCAAGGGGAGGTTCCCTATAAATACGTAGGAGCTACATACAATTAGAATAAGCAGAAAATAACACATGGGGGCAGAATAAGCCATCCATCTCTCTTCTTTCAGAGATGATGCTCACAGACAAAGGAAAAAATCCTGGTGGAAACATTAAAGGCACTTCTCTTCTTTTAGAAGTGTTCTTGCAGGAAACAATAGGAGTTTCTTTCAAGTAGTAAAAGTAACTGGTGACAAAAAGGTGCAGTAACCAACATGATGAAATAGAACACAAAGTTTCCACCTCAAATGCCCAAAGAGTATAACACAAAGGATAATGGGGGCACAAAGTCATCCCAGAATCCTCAACACAAAGAAAAGGAAAAACACACGCTAAAAATAATTATGAAAGCATAAAGTCTTCTCACAGTTGGCTTCAGGACACCTCCCTTTTTACCTTCACTAATTCTTCTCATCGAATTAAATAAATAAGATTGCTTCTAGGAAACAGACATAAGAACAATTTCCTAAAGTAGCACAAGTCAAAACAACACAAAGTCTACAAGCAACTTGCTTTCTCATCAAATAAAATGAAATGAAATTACAATCTGAGCTCAAAGTTTCAGTCTTCTTCTTTCAAAATGGGTAGAGTTTCACTCTTGTAAATATGAAAAAAGTCTCTTTCAATGATACGAAAGATTACATTATATAGAGGCAAAGAGAGGCTTGGTGCCTTTTCCCATGGGGTGATCCATTCGGTGCATTAATTAATGCCTTGGATGCATTCTTGATTTTGTCATGCTGGAATAGGGTGGTTTCTTTAACTATGGTGTGCTGGTTCATCTCCTTTGTTTACTCCTTGGCCTAAATCGCTCATTCCATCACTTGCTAGCCACACAATTGTCTATTTTGCCTTTATCTCAAAGGGGACAAACAGACGACACTTTCAATGTTTGGAGGCCCCAAAATTTACTTGATGGACTGCTTCACCTACTAGAAATAACTCCTGCTGAGTTTCCCTCTTTATCTCTTCCTTCTCTATGTCTCGACCTTAGGCTCTTTAGATGCATCCGAGTTCACCTTTTGAGTCTACAAAAATCAATAGACAATTGCAGCCAATTTGAAGTTCACAAGTCTTTCCTCGATTAAAGGTTAATGGCTAGCTAGTCGCTTTGAATTTGATGTTCATGGGCCTGTCATTCTATTGTGATGCAAGTTCAACAGTTTAAGGGTTCAAGCCTTTGAAACTTGTTAAGTGCTCGAAGCCACAAAACCTTTGAAATGGTTGAACTTTAAACCTCTGACAAATGCGCCTAGCTCTTGCTGATGACGTTAAACCTTTGAACCCGCTAATCCCTTTACTGGAAAAGCTTGAAAAATGAGGAATTTGAAAGCTCAGAACAAATTTTTGTAAAGGGAAGGGACAATTTTGGTCTTGCAGGGCCAAAATAGTTCATATGTTGTCCCAAAAATGAGAAGTCATTTTTTGGGGACAACAACTAGCTCCTATTGGGGAACTACCTTCAGTTTGAAAATTGAAACATAGCTAAGGGGAGTAGAAACTAGAATCTCCAGTGCCTTAAAGTGTGCCATTGGGATATGGATTCATGCTACCCAAGAAGAAAGGCTCTAAGAATGAAAACAAAAGAACAAAATAGAAACAAAAGACTACATAAGTATACATCTGTACATGGGAACTCCTTCGATACTTCAAGAGTTGAAGGGCTTCAGATGTTGCCCATTGTGAGGTAGAGAAAAGAGAGTGCCATATTGATACTTCAATAGGTAACTATTTTTACCATTGAGCTAATGAATAATAAAAGGGCCCCTCCATAGGAAATCAAATTTTCCGTGCATCCCCTTTGGTTCTCTTCTCTTGTCCCACATCAGGACTTGATCTCCAATCTGGAAATCATGATTCTTTATTTTTCAGTTAAAGATCTTCTTCACCAGACTTTGATGGGTGAAAATTTGGTCCACCACTATAGTTCTCTACTCATTCAGCTTAGCAAGGCACATGATCCTCTTTTCAAGTGAGTTCTCATACGTTTGATCCTCAATCGCCTTAGCCAATTTCAATGCTGGCAATTCCAAGGTGATTGGTATCTCAGCATTGACACCATAAAGGAGTTGGAAGGGAGACATACTAATTGCCCTCTTGGATGTAATTCTATCTGCCCATAAAGCATCAACCAATGCCTTATGCCAAGTCCTTTGGTTGTCATCCACCAGCTTCTTGATGATAGTCACCAAGTTCTTATTGCTTGATTCAACCTATCCATTCCCTTGTGGAAAGTAATCAGAAGAGTGGGAGAGTGTGATTCCATAATGGAAATAGAATTGAGTAATCTCATGGGAAGTGAAATAGGCAGCATTGTCAGTGACAATTTTGATTAGGACCCCAAACCTGGACATGATGTTTTCTTTGAGAAAATTGCATACTACTTTTGAAGTAGCATGTTTGGTTAGATCTCCTTCCACCCATTTGGTGAAGTAATTTATTGCTATGAGGACATAGTCATGTCTAGCACTTGATGATGGGTTTACAACTCCAATAAAATCAATCCCCCATTGCTGGAATGGCTCCTCTATGATCACTGGTTTGGGGGGTCGGGCAGCTAACTTGGGCCTTCCAATAAACTGCTGGCACAATTCACATCCCCTGACCCACTTGTAGGCATCTTGAAAGAGAGTTGGCCAATAATACCTGGCTCATAGGATCTTATGGGTAGTCACAGGGGTAGAAAAATGTCCTCCATAGGCCAAATTGTGGAAAGACTTCAGAAGTCAACTTTGTTGCTCCTTGTCCACACAGTGAAGGAACGTTCCATCAAGGCTCCTCTTGTATAAGCCGTTGTCCTAAAGGACAAAATTAGCAACTTTCAGCTTGATGGTTCTCCTTTCTTTATAAGATAGGTGAGCAGGACATTCACCATAAGTAAAGAAATGAGCAATACCTGAATACCACTCATTTGTGGTGGAGATAAAGAGGACTGTTGGTGTGTCATCCACCTTTGGTTCTTCATGCTCTGTTCCTCTTGGCTTGTTATCAACAATTATTTGGCATAGCCCCTTTCCACATACCAACTTTGTTGGCTTGATGATCAAATTTAACTCCTAGATCTTTGCAACCCAATTTCCTCTTTTCATCCTAAACTCCTGCTGAGTTAGTATAGATTTCACTGTGGTGTTAGGGACCAAGGCAATAACTCGAGAATTGAGGATGTAGAAATGAAAATGTTTTATGGCCTTCACCACTGTATAAGTGTGCTTCTCCATATTTGAGTACTTCAGCTCATGAGCTTTGAGAGGATAGCTCATGAAGAAAATAGGTGATTCCATACCTTCTTTATTCTATTGAACCAGAATTGTATAAAGCGTATGTTTTGAAGCATAATTGTAAATGGTGAACTCTTTGCTATAGTCTAGACAAGCCAGAATTGGAGCATGGGCAATGACAACCTTGACATCCTCAAATGCCGACTTACCTTCTTCAGTCTAGTTGAAGGTGGCTTTTCCCTTCATCCTATTTACAATGTGCCTAGTCTTCTTGGCAAACTCAGGGATGAACCTCTGTAAGAAATTCACTTTTCCAAAGAAAGAGTCAATAGCAATCTTGCTTGTGGGGAAGGAAAGTTCTTGGATAGACTTGAATCTGTTTGAGTCAATCTTTATGCCTCCTTTGGACACAACATGTCCGAGAAGTTTCCCCTTCATTACTCCAAAGACTGACTTCTTTGGGTTTAAGGAAATGCCATTTTGGCGGCAACACTCCAGCACTTGTTGTAAATGGCTTACATGATCTGGGCGATGCGTAGAGAAGACAGTCAAGTCATCAAGATAAAATATAATGAACTTACCCATCTCATCCTTGAAGGTAAGGTCCATTGCTCTTTGGAAGGTGGTGCCAGCATTTATCAAGCCGAAAGGTATCCTTTTATAAGCAAATGTGCCCCAAGGTGTGGTGAAAGCGGTCTTATGCTGGTCTGCTTCACCAACTTTGCCCTGATTATATCTTGAGAAGCCATCTAGCATTGATAACATATCTGAGCCTGTCACTATTTGTAGCACTTGATCCATGATTGGCAAAGGATAATTATCCTTCAAGGATGCCTGATTCAAATTTCTAAAATCCACACAAAGGCAAATTTCACCATTTTTCTTTCTCATAGGCACTATATTGGCAACCCATGTGGAATGATGGATTGGGAAGAATATCCTGGAATTTAGCATGTTTTGTATCTCATATAAAATAATACATGATATTTTTAGATTATAATGCCTAGGCTTTTGCCTGTAAGGTGTTGAATTAGCCTTGAGAGGGATGTTGTGTCAAATTTTGTCAGGCTAGAGTGATTTTAGGTCAGCGTAGAAGTACGCTAGGACATCCATGTATTCATTGAGCAAAGAGGTGAACTTGAAATGCTCTTCAGGAGTACAACAGTTCCCAATGTTCACCATCTTGGGGTCTTCCTTGGTTCCCAAATTTACTTGATCAAACTCTTGAGATGAGCTTGAATCCATTGGCTGTTGTCTGATGAATCTATCATGCTTATCAAACAGCTTCTCAAGGGAAACCAGGCCTTTGGGAATTTTATTCCCTTTGAGTTGCAAGAACTCCTCACTTGTGTCTGCATTTGATTCAGGAGCTATTTCACACTTTTGAGGTTTACTACCTTCAAAATGCAACTGTTCAAAGTTGTCTTTTTGCTCCAGGAAGGCAATGATTTAGTTGTCATTGTTAAATTCCTGCCAATGACTAGCATTATTAGGTACACTTGGCCAAAAGACTAACTCAATCATGTACTTGTCTCCTTTGAAATCTAGGTGGAGGACCAAGAGAGTAGCTGAAATAGCCATTGCATCCGCCTGGTCATTGAATTCTCTGGGAACTGCAGAGATGCTGAAAGCATCAAAGTCTTCAAGCTGGTCCCAGACTAGATTGCGATAATGACGTAATCTTTCATTCTTGGTTTGATATAGGTTCCTCACCTGACAAACCACTAGTTTGGCATCTCCTTTAGCATGAAGGAGCTTGATGCCTTTGTCTTGAGCGGCTCTCAATCCAAGCAATAAAGACTCATATTCAACTGTGTTATTCATGTTACTGAATTGTAATTTATAAGATGAGGGAAAAATATCTCCTTGAGGAGATATTAACACAACCCCAGATCTTAAACTACTGGAAGAGTACATAGCATCAAATTCAAGAATTCATACCTCATTTGATACTGATTTTCTTTTGGATTCTTCTTCATCTGGGGGTGGAGATACTTTCACACTTGCCTTGTGCTTAGCCAATTCCTCTATTGTTCCAGCTGAATGCATTTCTAGATTGTCATTTATAGGAGCTTCATCAGATGTCTCATAAACTCCATCTGTGTACAGAAAGTAGTTACCCATGCCTGAAGACTCAAAAAAAATTTGAGCTTCGGGTGCTGAGGTCTGGGTAACCACATATTTTGCTTCCTTCTTAGGGAGTAGCCTCTTCATAACACCTTTGACTAGAATCCTTGCCTATGATAAATCCATGCTCAATTCACCTCCAACATCCCTACACAAATTCCACCCAAGAAGGATGCCATATGATGTTGGGACGTCTGCTACCAAGATATTCATCTTGATTCTTTTGTTTGGAAAGGCAGCAAACGCAAATTGGGCTTCTTTAATTTGTCCCAGCAAAGGCACTTGCTTGTTCTCCATGGAGAAGCATCTAGCAAAAGTCTTGGTCAATGTGAGGTTAAGGGATTCAACCACTTTAGTAGGAATGACATTGTCTGAAGCTCTAGAATCAATGATGCAATTATTCAATTGATGTCCATTTATCAGCAATGAGACATAAAAAGGTTCAGTTCTACCAGGAGCAACAGGGGGAGCAATGACAAGGTTGTTCCTAGTGGGTGCATTCCTGGTAGGATCATGTGTCACTTTGGGAATTGCTTGTTCAATAGGGATGTTTTGGTTTTTAACACATTGAACTAGTCTGTCTAATTGCTCAGGATGGGACTACAAAAATTCAAATTTAGACATTTGAATTTTGGTTTTCTTTATATGGTCAATGATATCAAATGTTTAGAATGAGCTAGGAGCAGAGGATGGGAGTTCATCCTTTTGAATTTTGAAAGGGGGAGGACTAGACTGCGAACTTGAAGTAGGTGTAGGGGCATTTAGGGTACTTACCTCTCTCAAAATCACTGAGTCCTTTGGCTAAAAAGGAAGAGGGGATCCCTGCTTAGCAATTGAAACTGCTGGTTGATGTCACTCCTCTACTTTCTCCTTATCATCTTGTTTAGTTGATTGATTCTTAGACTGGGTAAATACAACATATGATGCGTCAGCTGCATTGCCTTCACTTCTGGGTTCATCTTGATAGTTTAGGAAACTGATATGGGAGTCGCCAGCTAATTCTTCTTCTTCCTCAGTGAAGAGATTAGCATCATCTTTAGGATTCAACTCAGGCTGGAATGAGAAGTCCGATTCAGCTTCAAGATATCTAACGATTGAGTTAGTTGGAGGTGCCTTAAGGGTGAGGTTCCTCTGTGGAGGAGGAATGCAATTTTATTGTCCTAGATTCTTGGCAGCATTGCCTTGGTATGCCTGATTTTGAAATGTCCTCCTGGGCATATCTTTATATGTAGAAGCAGATGACATCCCTTGTGCCACTTGCTTTTTGAGAGCTAGCATTTTATTTTCTAGCTTTTTCACCATTGGGTCAGTGGTGGTTGTAGGTGAGTATTCAGAAGGTGAAGAGGATTTACCTTTATTAGGGTCTCTCCTTATCTTTCCTTCCAATATAAGGTCATCTTCTACCTCAGTAGCCAAGTCCTGAGCCACAGCAAGGTCTATGTGTCTGGCCTGTCTTAGCAAGAAACTCACTTTAGGCAGTTGTGAGTTGATAAAGAAGCATTTGAGGTTTTAAGGTGTCGATTGGGTGACCATGGGAATCCTGTGCCTAAGCTTGTCGAACTTGGCAATAAAATCCCTCATAGGTTCATATGGTTCTTTCTTCATCTGAGTGAACTGGGCCAGTAAGGCATGTGCATCTTCTACAGGCTTAAACTTGGATTCAAACTTCTCATTTAGAGTGTCCCAATCAGTCACTGATCCAGCCTGTAAGTGGTAGAACCTGTTTGCAGTAGCGCATTATAGTGTCTCCACGAACAGCCTGACTACTATGTCTTCAAATTCCACCCCTATTATGCCACAGGCTATGCTGAAAGCTATAATGTGTTCATTAGGATGAACTTTCCCATCACCAAAGAATTTGGGAAATTTTTTCCTTGAACTACGTGGAAGCTCATGCAGAGGTGGAGTCAAATTCAGTGGACCAAAAGTGTTACCCTAGGGGCCTTGAGCCATGATTTGATTATTTAAAAGTGGGATCACTAATCTAGGTGGAGTGTGGATAGGCAAAACTCAGCTAGCATCAGAAAAAGAAGCTTTTCCTTGTGGTGGTGACCTAGTAGGGCTAGGAGGAAGACTTCTAGTTCATCTAAGGTGAGGTTGTGGAGGAAACAACTCAAAATTACTTTGCTGCACCAACTCAAAAGTAGGGTCAACAACACCTTGGGATTTTTGGCATCTAGTATAACATGGAGTTGCTAGATTGTGAAATAAAAATTGAAAAGGACTAGTCTTGCTTCAATTTGAAGCTTGAGGCTTCAAACTGCTTGTCCCTCCCCAGCAGAGTTGCCAAAAAAATTGTTGGGTGAATATTTTGTCAATCAGCGTACTGATAAACAAAATAGGTCTGATCAACCATAGTAGGAAGATTGGTTGGCCAGTTGTGTAGGTTTATCACATCAAAAGGGGACTAATCTCTCCTCTCATCAAGAGGAGGTTCCCTATAAATACGTAGGAGCTATATACAATATAAATAAGCAGAAAATAACACATGGGGCAGAATAAACCATCCATCTCTCTTCTTTTAGAGATGATGCTCATAGACAAAGGAGAAAATCCTAGTGGAAACACTGAAGACATTTCTCTTCTTTGAGAAGTGTTCTTGCAGGAAACAATAGGAGTTTCCTTCAGGTAGTAAAAGTAACTGGTGATAGAAGGGCGCAGTAACTAGCAGGATGAAATAGAACACAAAGTTTCCACCTCAACTTCCCAAAGAGTATAACACAAAAGATAATGGGGGCACAAAGTCATCTCAGAATCCTCAACACAGAAAGAAAAGGAAAAACACACGTTGAAAACAATTGTGAAAGCATAAAGTCTTCTCACAGTTAGCTTCAGGACACCTCCCTTTTTACCTTCACTAATTCTGCTCGTCGAATTAAATAAATAAGAATGCTTCTAGGAAATAGACATAAGAACAATTTTCTAAAGTAGCACAATTCAAAACAACACAAAGTGTGCAATCAAATTGCTTTCTCATTCAAATAAAATGAAATGAAATTACAATCTGAGTTCAAAGTCTCAGTCTTATTCTTTCAAAATGGGCAGAGTTTTGCTCTTGTAAAAATGAAAAAAGTCTCCTTTAATGATATGAAATATTAAATTATATAGAGGTAGAGAGAGACTTGGTGCCTTTTCCCATGGGCTAATCCATTCGGTGCATTAATGCCCCTGATGCATTCTTGATTTTGTCATGCTGGAACAGGGCGACTGCTTTAACTGTGGTGTGCTGGTTCATCTCCTTTGTCTACTCCTTAGCTTGAATCTCTCATTCCATCACTTGCTACCTACATAATTATCTATTCTACCTTTATCTCAAAGGGGACAAATAGATGACGCTTTTAATGTTTGGAGGCCCTAAATATTTACCCAACGAACTGCTTCACCTACTGGAAATAAGTCCTACTGAGTTTCCCTCTTTGTCTCTTCCTTCTCTATGTCCCGACCTTAGGCTCTTTAGATGCATCCAGGTTCACCTTTTGAGTCCACAAAAATCAATAGACAATTGCAGCCAATTGGGCAATCACGGGTCTTTCCTCGATTGAAGGTTAATGGGTAGCCAGTCGCTCTGAATTTGATGTTTGTAGGCCTGTCATTCTTCTATGACATGAGTGAGGACATGTGGCGGCATCTGTGTCTTTGAAATAAGCTTATCAGAATAAGCTTTGAAACTATTAAAGGCTAGGGGTGTGGATGCAAACACGTGGCAGCTTCCACTGCACTGGGATGGGACATGTGGTGATTTTTGTGCTTTGAAGCTTCATTTGAAACTGTGTCTCAGTCTTGGTAGCTTCTGCTACACTTTGATGCTTCGACCTTTTCTGAAGGGAACATGCCTTTCGGGGTCTTAAAAAAGATTCATTTCATGTGTGTCGAGTGTCCCCCCACAAGGTTATATGCCCTTCGGGATCTTCTAGGTGGCCTTTGGGCTTCAATTTCTTCGAAGGGATATTGGTCCCTTTATTTCCTTCAGACAAAATGTCTGAAGGAATTCCTTCAGACAATTTATCCGAAGGAAGTCACCTCCCTTTGATTTTATGTCTTTGCATTTGAGGGGGCCCTATCCTTTGACATGCGGCATCTTTCGCCTCTTTTTACTAAAACATTCCACCGTTGACACTTGGCATTTTCTTCTCTCAGGCTTTTGCAACACCATAAAAATGTTTGGGGCTCGGTTAGGCTCTCACAAATGATGACACTTGTTGGCCTCCACTGATCTCTTTAAGGGACAGGTGGTAGCTTTTGCCACTTCCCAAAACAAATTATAATGGGCTCAACTGATGACACTTGGCAGCATCTGCCTGACTCTTGCTTTTACGCGCACTTCTTTCCTTAACCGGGGCAACCTTTAAACCTTTGAATTCGTTAACCATTGAACTTTGAAGCGGTTCAAGGTTCAAAAGTTCATTCCATTTATTTGGCTAAGCCTCTTTGATATCCTTTTAAACCAAACGCATTGAACCTCTTGATCGTTGAACCCATTGAATCGATGAACGAAAATGGTTCAAGGTTCAACGGTTCAACAGTTCGAGCCTTTGAAACTCGTTAAGTGCTTAGAGCCACATAACCTTTGAAATGGTTAAACTTTGAACCTCTGACAAATGCGCCTAGCTCTTGCTGATGACGTTAAACCTTTGAACCCGCTAATCCCTTTACTAGAAAAGCTTGAAAAATGAGGAATTTGAAAGCTCAGAACAAATTTTTGTAAAGGGAAGGGACAATTTTGGTCTTGTAGGGCCAAAATTGTTCATACATTGTCCCAAAAATGAGAAGTCATTTTTTTGGGACAACATGCTAGACCTCAACACCCCTTGTGTTGAGTTTTGCCTACATACCAATACTCTAAAGAGGGATCAAACTCCATGTAATTCACCCATGTTATGGTGGTGTGTGTGAAAGATTGGTGTATTGCTAGAAGCTTATGCAAATATAGTTTGATTAAGTGTTTAAACCATGATTTGTGACCTTAGAGGTGTACTTAGACTTTAGCTTAGGGTTATTAAGGTTTTAAGTATTCATAATTAAGAGAAATAGGGAATTTTCTCTTAATATGCAATTAGACTTATGGTGCTTTTGTGAGCCTCTTGTGTGAAAACTGACTAAAAAATATGTTTTTATACTGATAAATAGGGAATTATTTAGATATGTATTTCTAAACATACAGGATTACCTATTACATGAATTTTAAAATGAGCAACTAGCTATTATTTAACTAGAGGATAGGACCAACAATGACAAGATCAGGGAGAAGGATAGTTTAGATAACACACTATTATCATAGGAATAAATAAAATTGAGTTAGGGGAATAGATCAGTTAGGAGATAAGCTTGAGATATTTTGAATGAGGAATAGAGACATTTTTAGATCATTAGTTTCTTATAAGAATGAGTCATCCACATAAAAAGTGAAGGAAAAATAGTCAAAAGACTGTGGAATGAAGCATGAGCTAAGTGCATAAAAAGGTGGTCACTAGTACACTATTTCAAGTTAAATCTTAATTTATGTGTCTACATTCCCCCTTTTAATATACTAATTTAGTAAAAACAAAATTACTAGAGTAAAATGAAAATGCATTCCTGAACTTACCTATAAAGAACAATCTTGAATGTAGGTGACGATGTTCAACTTTGATTCGTGTAGAACCTAAAATTAAAAATGTATAAAATCAATCCTTACTTAAGATGAAAATTTGAAAGTAAAAGATGAGACTTATAGATCTAATAACAAGGAATGAATGTACTATTATAAAAATCATGTTAGTACTCAAATTATAAATAAGTCATTGGTTGTTAACACTCCCTTTTGAAAGATGTG